>CM052351.1:18088629-18656027 GCA_028551395.1 Casuarina glauca
AAGTTTTTTTCGATAAATACTCTTAAATATTTGGTTAATGTTTTTGACGATGAGATTGATGTGTTGAATAATGATCTTTATTGACTCAATATTTCCATGATCATAGGAATATTTGTTTATGAGTTTCATGGATATATACCCACGTTGGATTATTCATTTGACAATTTATGAAAGTACTTATTGGAGTAAAATATCTGGCCAAAGGAATGATGCACAGCCAGCCACGTTTCTCTTCTCTTGGTCGCTACTTGGACTTTTCATACACACACGAGCTCAGCTCCAATTGGGCTGCACACACATGAGCTAGACTCTTAGTTGGGGGCCGCAGGAGAAGCTTCTCAAACTTCCTTTCAGGCCTGATCCACCAACACCCTTTCAGTAGTAAATCTTTTCCAATAGGCGACATCTATTTAAATAAATTCTCATTTAATTAACACATCATTGATCAGCAAAAATATCAATATACATCCTAACAAAAAGTGGGCTGATAAGAAGTACACATAGTAACTCGATAATACTCATTTTTTTCTTCAGCTGTTTAACTTAAGCCTTATTGTTCATTTATTGTGATTATTAGTATATCTATGTTATCGTAAATCTTTCATCATCGATAGAAAACAAACTGAAAATCACACTATAGTGTAAGAAGATTAGGGGTCTTTTATTATCATCCCCCATATGCTTTGTTGAAGTGATTTCTAGAGGATTTGTAAATTGTTGCACTGAATTTCTGTATTAGTTAGAGTAATTTTTGGGATTACTCAAACATTTTGGTCGGAATAACAAGAGAATTTTGGAAATTTGTGAAAGGAAGTTGGTTAGATAGGTTGCCTAATCACTTGAAATTATGATTGTGCTCATAATTGGATGCTTTGAGTTAAAACAAGAATTTGTAGAAATTCATATGAAAAAAGTATTTTTTAAAAAATTTTGTCTTTTTTGGATGAATTGAAAGTACAATTGGATCACCTTTTTTTAGAGTGATCAAAAACTAAATGTAAATCAACCCATAGTTATGAACAATTGATGCAAAGCTTATTTTGAGAACGTTAAACCTAAAATAGTCCTAAACTGTTTAAAGGTTTTGCTCTCAAATTTCATCAATTGAGTTGACGATTCTTTTTGTTTTCCACTTCAATCATTTAGTCATTTTGTTCTGAGTTAAACACCTTTTAAATTGCCTTAAAAGATTCACCAAAATGTTTAGAATTAAAGCAAAGAGAAAATACGTTCGGGCTAAAGGTTGAAGAAGAAGCGTGTGTAGTACACATGCCCATCTTTGCACTAGGTGTTAGGCACTTCGATGGTGTCATGTGTGGATTACATGAGCACGTGTCAAAACACACATAGCAGGCACATGATCTATATGTGCCCATGTTAAAACATGCATAACATGCACCCAAACGTTTTGGTCTTTTCTGGCCATGCGTTGCTAACGTGGTCCTAATGTGACTGCTACTTTTTATTGATTTTAACATGCCCCTCACAAGCTAACATGTCATTCCACAATGTAAGCTTTTTTTAAGTTGAAGAAAGAACTTTTGTAAAAATGTTAATTGTTTGATCAACAAAAAAGATGAAATGTACATAAAGTTTCTTTGTGTTGATTCTTTTATGAATAAAGTGAAAATCAATTTTAACATATTTTTTTCTTGCATGAAAAATAGGATTGGTTGTTTGATATAGTGTTGATAAGTTATCACACTATAGTGTAAGAAGATTAGGTTGTTACGCATGTAGATCTTGTGACAGAGCTTTTACCCAAATAATTTTTATAGCAGTATTAGTAAGACATTTTAGCAAAGCTTCCTATTGGAGCAAGCAATAGTCTTTCATTTTATGAAACTTTAAAAAATAATATTTGTTCCAAGGAAAATACAAAATTCTCTAGTTGATTTGCAATCATCATGATCGCCTACCCATCTACCATTAGAATATGCATAAAAGTTATTAGTTAATGTTTTTGTTACTTGAATGTCATATCTTGGTATGTCAACTGAAAATCATAGAATATGTTTTACAAATGCCCTATGAGTAAGAATGGGGGCCTGCATATATTGACATGTAGTGTTAATAGCATATGAAATATTAGGTCATGTGAGTGTTAACTATTTAAGAGATCTAACAATACTATGGCAATGTGTGGGATCTAGGTATGGCTCACCATCATTTATGAATGGTGGATGACTTGTTGTGCATAGTGTAGACACCCCTTGAGCTTCATTCATTTTGGCTCAAAAATTATCTTATGGGCAAATTTTGTTTGATGAAGAAAAAGACCATTAGTAGAATATTTGGCTCCAATTCCTAAAAAAAAACTATAAGTCACCTAAATCCTTGATATCAAATTCAATTTTAAGTTGTTCAAGGATTTTGGACATTAGGATTGTAGGACTTCCTATTAAAGTAATATCATTAACATAAACATAAACATAAACATAAAGGAATACACTATAGGTTTTTGTATGTAATATAAATAAGGAAGAGTTTGCTTGGAAAATTGTGAACCTAATTGGAAAATTGGAAAATTGAAAAAAAGAGTGGCAGACAAATTAAGACTCTCCAAACTAACTAAGGAAGGGAGTACAATTCTAGAGAGTTTGTGAAGTTGTGTGGAGAAGAAGGAATTTCTCATCAACTTACTACTAGTTATATACCAAAACAAAATGGGATATCAAAAAGAAGAAATCATTCTATCATGGAAAAGGCTAGAACTGTGGTGAAAGAAAAACATATGCCTAAGAAATTTTAGGAAAAAACAATTCATATTGCCATGTATTTTTTTAAATTGAAGTCCTAGTAAGATGATTGAAAGAAAAACTCCTATTGAAGTATAAATTGAAAGAAAACCAATCATTTTTCACTGGAGGATTTTTGGTTCCTTATGTTATGTGTGTGTTCCTACTCAGAATATCAAAAGGCTCAAAAAGGAGTAAGCTTGGCTATAGCATTTAATCTAAGGCATACAAGATTTATAACTTGGAAACTAAAAGTTTGGTGATTAGCAAAGATGTGGAATTTGATGAAAGGGAAAAATGGAATTGGGAAGAAAACAAAAGTGAATACCAAAATGCTTTGACACCAAGTTTATAGAGTGAAAGTAGATTTGGCGAAGGCACCTCTACTAAAGTTTGTAATTTTGTTCCTGATGAAGACTTAGTTGTTTTTGTCTCCTACTATTTCTAGTTAGCCAAGAGAGCTTGAAAATGGAAATGGTTTGACTGAAGTTCAAACTATAGTTAAGATGAAATCCTTGGGAGAAGTCTATGAATATTGCATTTCACTACTCATGAACCTATTCATTTCGAAGAAATTGTCAAGCTATGGAAGAAAAGAGTAACACTATCAATACGAATCAAACATAGGAACTAACTAACCTGCTTGGTGACAAGAATGCAATTAGTGTAAAATGGATTTACAAGGTAAAGATGAATTTTAAAAGGAAAGTTCAAAAATAGAAGGTAAGATTAGTTGCAAGAGGACTCACTCAAGTGGTAAAAGCAAATTTTACTAAAAATTTTGATTATATGGCTAGAATGGAAACAATTCCGCTGTTGATTTTTCTAGCTGCTCAAAATGAATGAAGACTAAATCAACTTGAAGTGAAGGCAACATTTCTTAATGGGAAATTTCCAAAAGAAATGTATGTCCAATAACTAGAAGGATTTTAGGTTAAAGGAAAACATGAAAAGGTTCTTAAACTTAAGAAATCATTATATAGATCAAAATAGACCACCAAAGGCATATTATAGTAAGATTTCTGAATACTTTCTTAACAGAAATTTTATCAGGAGCACTAATGAACTAACTATCTTCATTTTAAAGGAGGTTACTCATTGTCTTATTGTCTCATTGTTTCTTTATATGTGGATGACCTTATATTTGCTGGAAGTAGTGAGGAAATTGTTTTAGGATTTAAGGATGATATGATGAAGACATTTGAAATAAATGATATGGAGCTGAATAGTTATTTTCAAGTGCATCAGAATAAGAAAGGTATTTTCATATCTCAATTTCAATTTTGAAAAATTGTTGCCTAAATTTTATATGAAAAGTTGCAAGTCTGTTAGTACTTCTCTAGTCAAGTGAAAAGTTAATAAGTGATAATGAATCAAAGGAAGTTGACAACTCTAAGTTTAGAAGCATGAACGGCAATCTCATGTACATAACTGCTACAAGACTGGACATTTTGCATGGTATTAGCCTCTTATCTAGATTTATGCAACATCCAAGTGAGGTGTATCTTAGTAAAGCTAAGGGGATTCTAAGATACTTGAATGGTACTACCAATCTAGGATTATTATACAAATCAACCATTGAATTCCATCTAATTGGGTATACAAATAGCAGTTGGTAAGGAAGTATTGAAGACCCAAAGAGAACCTCTGGATATATGTTCTTTACTGGATCTACTATAGTTTCATGTTGTTCAAGGAAGTAGAACTTTGTTGCTCTTTCTTCTGCTTAAGTACAATATGTGGCGACTTCTTAGGCAGCTAGCCAATGCATTTGATTAAGAAGAATCATAGAAGAAATGGGTTTTACTTATAAGGAAGCAACTATAATTTATTGTGATAGTCACTTTGCAATTTGCATAGGAAAGAGTCTGGTTTATCATTCTCAAGCTAACCATATTGCTGTGAAGTTTCATTTTGTAAGGGATGTAGTTAATGAAGAAGTGATTAAATTAAAGTACTACAAAAGCTAAAATAAAATAATAGACATTTTTACCAAAAGTTTTCCAAAAGAAGATCATGAAAGGTTGAGATGCATGTTAGGAGTCACAGTAAATTCTATTAAGTAAAAGTATTTTGAATAATAGAACTCACTGTGCATTTATGATGTGGAGATGCTGGAATGTGAAATGTTTTTATCTCTACTTCAATAACTATACTTTTTGAATTGTCTTGGTTAGTTTGCTTGGGAAAGAAAAAGGATGACAACTTTGCTTTTAGAACTAGGAGGAAACGATCGTTGAATTAAAAACTTTACCAAGGATTTGGCAAAGATGTTTATCTAGTTGAAGTTAGGGATTGATTATTTAATAAAAAGGTTCTTGAGAGCCGTTTCATCAATCTGGGCCTCCCTAGATGGCACTATTGCCGATAATGACGGTGGGAACAACCCCATTGTTCCCGTAGCTTAGACTAAGTGAGGGGTATTCAGAGGATATTTTGCATGAGGCCATAAGATGCTCAAATTTCTTCACTTCAACCCAGTTATGTATGGTAAAGCGTAGGTGTCTTCAGAAGTTTTGTTACATGTTGTCTGTCACTTGCATAGAGCCATAAGGGGTTGTGCAAGAGAAATCATTCAGTGACGTAGAGCAAATCCAAAAACTAATTATGGAGTGCTAATTCGTGCACAATATGAAGATCAATTTGTCAATGCAAAAGCTGATCCAACCCACATGTGAGTGAAAGAAACTTAGATGCAAATGGTGTCATTGGAAACAAGTGTGTGAATGTAAAAATCTTGATAAACTTTGATTAACCCTCCTCTCGCTCGATATTTAAGAACAAAAATTAAAACCAAGATAAGTCTTCCTGTAAGAATAGGTCCAATCCTACCAAAACTCATGAGCAATGGTAGGAGGTAGCCCATACCTTATAAAGCGCAAAATCTTGGGCCTCCATTTTGATGTAGGACTAGCACTCTCAACACTTCCTCTCCATTCTCTAAAGAAATTTGACCTTTCAGACAAAGGGTAAAAAAAAAAGATGGGCTTAGGTTTAGGAAACATTGAGCAACATTCGATCATTCTAGTTGAAATCGTAAATTCTGAAGAAATTCTCCAATTTCTCAAGAACACTGAAGAACCCTAGAACACAATGTAATTTAGGAATTCTTGAATTAAATGATTTAAATGTACAATACAAGTCTAATTTATAGACATACCTAATCTATACATGAAAGGAAACAAAAACCCTAATCAATTTGATCTATTTACATGATGAAGAATCATCTAGGGTTTAGAATGAATTAAAGGTATTGACAAAGAATTTAGTTGTCATGGTTGGTGAAGAGCAATTCTTGACAGATGGAGATCACTTGGAGAGAGCTGACAAATCTATGCAGAAAAGGAAAGAATTTTAATGACAGTTTTCCGACCAAGTGCATATAGGTGTTGCTAGAGTTTTTAGAAAGGAAGGCTATGCATCAAGGATGCGATGCGCTGGGTTGACGTGGTTATGTTTGTCCACGTGTGAGGTTGCATGTTTAATGATGGTTGACTTGATGACAGGTGGCGTTGGTGTGGCAAGAGTGAGGTGGATTGCTAATGTGTCTCTTAACACCCCCTTACAAGCTAAAAGGTCACAACGAACTGTAAGCTTGTTTTGAAGAGTAGAGAAACGAGACAAGGAGATGAATTGAATATGAAGTTGATGATTCTTGACTTGTTCATAGATAAAATGGAAATCAATCTCTATATGCTTGGTACGGGCATAGAACATAGGATTGGTAAAGAGATAAAAGGTAGAGAGATTGTCACACCACAATGTTGGAGGAATAGAGAACAGATGTTTTAAGTCAAAGGAGTGCTTCAATCCAAATGAGTTCAATAGTGGTATCAGCCAAAGATTTGAATTTAGCCTTAGTATTGGAACGAGCCTTGATCTTTTGTTTGTAAGAACTCTAAGAGATGAGGTTAGATCCAAGGAAGATGCAAAAGCCTCTAGTGGAGTGCTGGTCATCATAGTCACCTACCTAATTAGCATCAGAGTAAGCATGAAGTTGGAAAGAGAAGGATTTGGTGAGCTAAATCTCATAGCATGGCATTTTCGCAAGAAATCTTAAAATTTGTTTGACAAAAGTCCAATAAGTGGTAGTGGGGGCATGCATGTATTGGCATGATGTATTAATCGCATAAGTGATATCATCATGCATAAGAATGAGATATTAGAGAAAACTAACAATGCTATGATAATAAGTAGGGTCAAAAATTGGTTCACCATCAAGGATGGAAGGTGGAGAACTAGTAGTGCATGAAGTAGAAACACCACAAGCATCACCCATTTTGGCACGGTGAATAATGTCATGGGCAAATTTGGCTTGATGTAAGAAAAGGCCATTGGAAGTTGGTACGACTTCAATCCTAAGAAAATAATGAAGATCACCAAGATCTTCGATATCAAATTTGTTTTGCAGTTGTTGAAGAATATGAAAGAGATGAGCATTAAAGCTATCGGTAAGAATGATATTATTGACATAAACAAGAAGAAAAATGCTATATGTAGTAGTGTGTAGAAAGAATAATGAGGAATATGCTATTGAAATGGAAAATCCAAATTGTCAAAGGAATTGAGATAAGCAGTGATTTCAAGCCCGTGGGGCTTGTTTTAGTCCATAAAGGGACCATCGAACATGACAGATGTGGTGGGGATGTTGGGGATCAACAAAACCCTAAGATTGTTTCATAAAGACTTCTTCTTCAAGGTGCCTATGTAAAAATGCATTTTTGACATTAAGTTGTTAAATTAGCCAATCGTTGTTATAAGTAATAGAAAGTAAGGTTCAAATTGTGACAGGTTTAGCAACAGGGCTAAATGTTTCAATATAGTCAATACTGGGATATTGATGGAATCCCTTTGTAACTAAGTGAGCTTTATAAAGCTCGAGAGATCCATTAGAGTTAAGTTTGATTTTGTAAACCCATTTGCAACCTATAGGTTGGATGTAAGGAGAAGGAAGGACTAGCTCCTAAGTTTGATTTTTAATTAAACCGGTGTATTCCTCAACTATGGTTTTGCGCCATTCAAGTGAAGCATAAGCTTTAGTGAAACAAATAGGTTTCTTATATGGATGAGCCATGGTAGTCAAGGCATACATTTGTTGCCTGGTTAAAGTTCTCTGAGAAATGGTACCACCTTTGAGAAATGTTGTTAGAGGATGAGTAGAGGTGGCTATAGTGGATGGGGGAGGATCTTGAACTGAAATAAATGGACAGGGATTAAGAGTCTTAAAGTGTGGAGATGTTGTGGAGGCCCTTATAGATTGTGGTTCAGGAAGTGAAGGAAGTATAGGCCTAGATGAAAAAGGAATAGAGATGTGAAGTAGAATATGAGAGTGATCTAACGGTTGGGATTGTTGAGGTACCTGACAAAAAGGAAATTGAGATTCATCAAAGAAGGCATCAACAACAATAAAGAACCTATTTGTAGTGACACAGAGGCATTGATAGTCTTTATAAATGGGAAGGATATCCTAAGAATATGCAAGGTTTGGAATGAGGTTCCAATTTATTTTTAGTATAAAGACATAAGTTAGGGAATACTAAACAACCAAACACTTGAAGATGGGATATAGATGGTTGTTGTCCAAAAATAGTTCCCAAGGAGATTTATTTTCAATAACAGGACTAGGAAGCCGATTTATGATGTGTATGGCAACTTCAAAAGAAAAGTCTCAATAGATTAAGGGTACTTGGGCATAATTAAGAAAAGAAAGCCCAGTTTTGACTATATGGCAGTGTTTGTATTTTGCAAAGCCATTTTGAAAATGTGCATAAGGGCTAGAGATTTGTTGGTGAATGTCTAATTGATTAAGTAAATTGGTGAAGGCAGAAGATGTAAATTTAGAGGCACCATCACATTGAACATTTTTAATTTTAAATTAACATTGATTTTCAACAAGTACTCTAAATTGTTCAAAAATGGGTAGAAATTGATTGCGAGATTGGAATGCATAGATCCAAGTGAATTTTGCAAAATCATCAATAAAGGCAATATAATATTTATTGCTTAAGTGGGATAACGTCGAGGTAGGTCCCCATATATCGAAGTGAAATAGGTCAAGTGGTGCCTTTGATTTGTTTCGAGTAGGCGGATGTACATGTTATGCACTTTTAATCATATGGCGAGCATTGCAAAAAGAACTATAATTTCCTTCAAAATTTACTTTATTCATTCAAAGCACTTTGAGTATAGTAGGGTAACTTGCATGCCCTAATCAAAGATGCCATTTTTCAGGTTTGTGCAAAGATAAATTAAGTGCAACGGGCATGTGCTCCAATTTATTCATTGAAGGTAATAGAGTCCACAATCCAATGGCCTTTTAAGCAAAGTCCAGCCTGAAGGCAAATGATAGACACCACAAAAATTAGGGCAAAATATGAAAGCACAATTATTATCACTAGTAAATTGTAAAATAGATAATAATGTTTTAAAAATTTATAAAATGACTAAAATATTATTTATTTTGAAATTAAACGAGAGGTAAATTACATGTGTGGGTGATAGGGAGGCCCATTTCATCACCTACAATCACTTGGTCAGCCCCTTGATAGGGCAGTATTGGGTTAAGGCCTATGGGCTTGGGGGTGACATGATTTGTGGCCCCAAAATCAGGGGAGCAATTTGTCAGCAACTTGGCCATTTGTGAGGAGGCAAGATAGGAGCCCATAGACTTGGAACATGCCAACTGATGCGCCTAAGGAGTGTGGCCCTAAGGTGTGTTGGGCTAACTATAGCGGGCTCAACATATAATGGCCCAATGATTGGATCTACAACAGATTTGGCAACGAAGGTTGCAACATCAATTGCCACCATCAATAAGGAAATGTCCACTGGCAAAGGGTAGAAAAGTTAAAAGAGTACGCAACAAGATTCCAGCATGGTGTTAGGGACTAATTATAGGCAATAGTGTGGCTGCATGGAGGAGGATCACAGTGGTTGGTGAATGCCACCGCTAAAGCCCTAGATTGCTCCACCAAGTCGAGTTGCGCTTCCTGAGGAGCAAAGTCGCACAAATCCTTTTTGGTTAGCCCTTGGGTGCGGGTGTAGATGGAGATGGTCATTGCCAAGGAGCATATGGTGCACCAAGACCACAGAAAAGGTGGGTGAGGTACTTATTGTCGGAGATAACCTCACCCACATTGTTCAACTCCTCCACCAGAGCATTAATCTCACGGAGGAATTTAGATATGGTATGGTGGCCTTTGGAGGCTGCCAACAAATGAAGGTGGAGGCTAAAAGCATGAGTAGAGCCTTATGTAGTGAATTCAATAGCAAGGGCATGCCAGACGTCCACCGAGGTCTCCTGCTTTGTCAATTGATTGGAAATAGCATCGAAGCAGGTGTTCAACCATTTGAGATAATCAGGAGTAAGGACCCGAATAGTAGCACTGTTAGGGTTGGTCACAGTGGTGGCCTCTTGAGGAGATGGCACAAACCCATCGATAATGGGGAGGAGCTTCATCACCCGAAGGTAAGGGAGTATTCTTGCCTTCCAAACAAGATAATTCAAGCCATTAAGACACACTAAGGTGTCCAGAAATGATATAGTGCCATAATTGGTAGGGGCAATTGTTGGGGTTAGGACAAAAGCAAATTGCAATTGAGCCATTGGAGGTGAAATTGAATAAAGATCGAATTAGGGGTGGTGGCCTAAGGCTCCAAATACCAAGTTGAAACCATAAATTCTTGAGAAATTGGAGAATTGCATAACTCCACTAAATCTTCTTAGTGCAACGGGCATTTCTTGTTCAACCTTCTCTAACTAGTTGGGTCTATCATGCTCTTGCTTTCTAACTATAGATCCTAATATTTCACCGACTTGAAGATTTATTGGATGCAACATTAAAGTCAAATTTTTTTTTTTTTTTAAGATTGTCAATAGGATCATCCTCTTTCATAATAATGTCTTCTCTTGTTTTTTCATTCACATTGCTCCTATTATAAACTTCTACTAAATTTTTGGACTCCATGGACCACCATGAGGATGCTTCATCAAACACGTTAAGATTATATTCTTTCTCCTTTTCACCGCATCATGCAAAACAAAACTAGTGTCCAACATGCAACCAGCTGCTTTAATCTCCTTAGGCAATGCCTCCAACAGTGCATAAATTTCTTTCATTCGAGGGCGAGATGTATCTCCATCTTGAAACAAATGGGCATTCCCATTAATCTCAATCCAACTGCATCCGGAATTTTCTTCATACCTTGAGATTTAAAAAGGGCTCTCAACCTGTCCGCCTCCTTCCAACTGCAGGACATTATTCCCACTATTTCTGATTGTAAGATTAACAAATTTCTAGCCGCAACCTCTGCAATTTCCAGATTGTGGTGCTTCCGACTGGCAAAGAACAACGCACACCATATGCTAGGTCCAGCTTGCATTAGCATTTGATCAATGAGCTCTTTCGCTTCCCCCAACATGCCAGCACGACCTAAAAGATCAACAACCGCAAGCATAGTGTTCAACTCTTGGCTCGAACAAGGAATAATTAAAAAAGTATATATTCGAATAACTAAAAAGCGTTTGGGGTGAGAGAGGCTCGAACTCTCGACCTCAGGATAACTCAGAAGCTATGAGACCTACGCGCTAGCCAACTGCGCCACCACCCCGCTTGTGAGTCTAAGCACGTATATTACATATAACGATTAACACACTGTTTAATCAACCCCCTTCGCACCATAGGTCCCAGAATATGACTTTGCCAGGACTTGATGTGGATGGATATAAGCCCGATTTAAATACAAGCTCCATTCAACTAGTTGAAAGATAAATATGCTGATTTCAACGCATATTTGACATGTGTTCAAAATAGTTATATTGAAGAAACCATTTATTTACTACTAATTTGTTATTTTAAAGGCTATATAATTGTTTTGTTAGTTCTAAAAAGACTACATTTATACTTTTGTTACTTTCAAAAGGTCTATTTGACCACATTCAATATATTTTTTTTTTTTGCGTGTCCTAACTCTATAAATAGATGCTATGGATTTATTTATAAACAGTTTAGGGATGAACTTTTGAAATAAGAAAAAGTACTTTTTCCATTTTTTTTTCTACTTTAACTTTAACTTTAACTTTTCTTGTTCTTTAAATTTCATGTTTTTATTTTAAGCTTTTAATTTTTGAGCCTTTAAATTCTTATTCTTTATATTTCAAGCTTTTACTTTATGCACTTTCTCTCGCCTTTAAATTCTTGCCTCTTTAAAGTTACTTTCAAGTAATTTGCTGTCTATTGACGCACACCCATTTTAGGTTACTTTCAAGTTTTCCCGACTTTGCCCAGAAGAAAAACGAGAAAGAAAATAACTATTCCTCTTCTGGTCGTAATATCAGCTTTGGTTGTGAAGATAATCGTCTAACTGATGGCTTAATTGATTATAGGCATTTGATTGTTAACAAGCAAATTTGTGAATATCTTGTTTCCCTCTCAAGTATGTGCAAGAGTCTTTTTTTGAAAGATCAACTTAATTTGGCCCACTATCAACCTCCTTGATTATATAATATAAGAGCAATTAGATTAAAAATCTGTTTGTCAACAAGTCCTGCAATGCTTTATTGTTATCAATTTCTTGTAATGAACTTGACGATAGTACTTGATTTTTGTAATGTTTTGAACTTTTTCACCCTTGTTCACGGGTTGGAAGATGAGATTGCTTTATTGTATCCCTTGAAATGATATGGTCTTTCCTTCTGCCTTTAGTAATCAATAAAAGTTGTCAGGGCTCTGACCCTGTTAGAAAACAAAACCCCAAACCAAAAAAAAAAGAAAAAACTCAACTTTTGTCCCACCTCCCTGAAAACACCAGTAAGAAGCCGATCCCATTGTGTGAACTCCAGACGAGATATCCAGCAGATTTTGAGCCTAAACGACTATGTCCGTCAACAGATACGTGGCCCAATACAGCAAACGCTATAGCATACCTTTAACAAGATAGAGTTATAATGGCTTAACGGAGCGCAGGGACTCCCATGCAGCAGCAGATAAATGATTCACGACAGTGCAAGCTAATGCTTTAGTTTACTTTACCAGCTTTGCTTCCGCAGAAAAACATATGAAATCACGCTACTGCACCCAACAGGTTGAATATCAAAAGAACTTTTCTATTTACAAACTACAAATACATAATTTGTAGAATGTTCATAAGCAAAACTATAATTCGTATTTGTCGTTGAGCAATGTTTTCTAACAAGGTTAGTGTGGTCTGTTTTACATGGTCTACATAAAACAAAGATTTACCTTGTTGCTTCTTTTTCCTTTTTTTTTCCCCATTTTTTGCATGTGATCCGAGGACTGTAACATTTCAGCATAAACAAGCGTCATCCATCATCCTCAACTCTTTGCGCTTCATCGATTGGAACGGTTGAGTATGAAGTGTAACTCTCGACGCTAGATCCATTCACTTTGACCTTTGTCCAGGAAACCCTCCACGTCTGGAGTAGACTTTGCCTGCATTTAAGGTCCACAGCAGACACATATATGTGTCAGAGACGGGGAAAGAAAGATAACACCCGTCGGGCGGTAATACAGTATAAAACAAGAGCTACTAAAACCCAGAAGAAGCTTCGTTGAGAATCAGCAGTACTTATTTCTTGAATATCGACATAATGATTCGCATAGAATATTTCTATATCTTGATTGGACATTTGCTTTAATATTTTGGTTGAAATACAAAACTTGGTGTTTAAAGATATAAAATGAATGTTAAAAGCTCATATATAGAATGGCATCCACAGCAAACCTATTGGATTTTTTAAATCATTAAAACAAATTAAAAAAAGAAAAAAGAGAAGAATGTTATGACAATGCTTTCAGATTTTATCCGGTGAAAAATGTATTGCCGGTCCAGATTTACTACCATACATCCAAAAATAGAAGAGATGCACCATAAACATTAATGCACAGGATGAAATTTGAGGTTGGTTAAACAAATGACCTACTGATAGAAGCAAAAAGGCAATCGATTTCAGACCAACCGTAGCTTATTTTATGCATATGTCCGTCAGCTATCAAACAAACCTAATGGTCTAGAGAGGACAAGTGTTGTTTCTCTTGCTAAACACAGAACTAAGCTGTCGAACTTTATCAGCCAGCACCATCCTAAGAAAAAGCAACAATATTACCAGTCCCATTCTTACCATGACAAAGACGCCAGATAGATATTATTCGGGTGCCAGCCATGCACATAAGTACTATTCAAAGTATGACTGCAACTATTAAGGTCTGTATACTGAGGTGTAAACAAGATCATGGGGAAGCAGAACCAGAAGCTGAGCCATATCGTTTCTTATAAAAGTTACATGTGGTGATATTGTAAGATTATATTATATAAATTTATGCAAGATATACATTATGGATAAATTAATTTCCTTTGTCTGTATACACACTTTCTCAACGAATAATGTATAAGTCCAAATATTGACATTTAATTTGTTATTGTAGCAACTTACATACAAAGTTCAAAACCAAATCTCAAGAATGTTATTCTTTTGTGGAAAGAAGATTATTTCATTCTTGTCTAAAATTATCTGCAATTACTTGCAATTTTGTTAATCTTATTCAGGAAAATTAAATATAAAATGATGAAATATTTGTTTTAATGTCTAAGACATCATTTGCTTCATGTATGATATTTCCTAAAAGTAAAGATCTTTCAGTTGCAAACATCGTTTGGAAAAACTACTAATTTTCACTAAGCTGGATGCCACCTTTGAAAAAGTTTACATGAAAGCAATTTTACCATTAGCAATGAAAACATTTTCCACTCCCATGAGGTTTGAATTGGTGGCAGTAGGTCTGGTAGAGCTTGCTGTTTATGAGAGAGTGTGTGGTATGTGCTGATACCATGATATGGTGGGGAGTATGAAGTGAAAAACTGAGTGGAAAACGGGTTCAAACTTTGCAAGAATAATTTATTAAAAACTAGGGCTATAGTTATGGTTGACCAAAGTTGTTCATTGATTGACCCAATTTTTCAAGTTAACCCAAACAAACAAAAGTTTAGAAAGGTTTTATGCCAAAACATTATTGCCTCAATCAAGTAGACTAACTAGAGTTGTTGATAGCTTCAGATCAATTTTTGGTTATGCGTGGACAAACAAGAAAGTTAGGTATAACTAAAGAAATTCGAGACAATACTTCTTTAGTAAGGATTTCCATATATCTACTTAATAAAAGCAGATACTCTCTGACAGTATCAGGAAGGTAAGAAAAACTACCTCTCTGTTTCAATACTCCTCTTCACAAGCATGAGTGTAAGGAACACAGGAACCATGGCGGCACACAAATGTTTGAGCGTGTGCCCACTGACAATATGATGAGTCCATTCATAAATTATCTTATCCGCTGCTTCTTCCACCTTAGCTAAAAGATAAAATCCTGCATGCAAGAAATTAGTGTAAAACTCAGTGAAGCACAATCCTAAGATTGTCTTAGCATACAAAAAAGAAAACACTTGTTAAAAACACAAACCTGCTGCCCAAAGCCAGTACGTTGAATGTGTGTACATTGGTGGCAATAAGATTGCCATCACAGGAATGGCAATGCAAGGAAGAAACTGAACAAGGGCATATGGACGGAGGTCATCAAAAAACCTGCCAGAAAATTTCCGGTAATTATATTCACTGAAAATGCAGAACAAAAACATCTTGATCATGTCTCAAATTTCTGCTCTTTCACCTTCTTTTCAGATACATAATAAAGGCTGTATAAAACTTGGCTTATCCCAAAAAAGAATTTAGATTGCCTTATAATGGGGTGGTTAAACCAATAATATCCAAATTGAAACTGCCATCTCTTTAAATAGTAGGTCCTGATTCTGGGATGGGGATATCTCCTTTGTCAATTCTCAAAGGCCAATGATATAAGAACGAACTAAGTGCAGTTTAATTGGACCTGCACTGAGTTGGCTGATGAACACTGACCCACTAGTCATGGAATTATAGTCAGCCAGAGCAGTATAGGCTAAGAAGCCAGGCAAAGCAGAACCAGTAGGTCTTTTTCAAAAGTGACTTCAGTTGATGGGTCCCTATCAGTCCCTTACTCAAACAGGGGAGACGAGAAGAGCTGTGACTAGTCTTCTGGTGGGAATCGCCAATTATGATCCCACAATGACCCCATCTTCCAAGTTCCAAATACATCCAGGGAAGTAAAGTTAACCTTGGCTAGCTATTCCAGCATCATTTGGAGGTCAATTACACAACTCTTCTTTAGACATACAATGCTTTAACACCTGACTCACTCCTACTTGCCTAAGCATTAATTACAGAACACTTGTCTAAATCCTAAAGAGTGCCATTCCTAGTACAGAGAAGACTATCTCCACCATCACAAATCAAAGACACATAGAGATTAACCCAAAGAAAGAATGCACTTGCCTCCAATACAAAATGCTTATTACGCCTACCATAAGTAGTGGTATGATGGAGATTGTTCCCTTCCTTTCATCAATCCGTTCGATGATAAAAATTGCAATTATTGATGTGAATGCAATGGTCATCTGTGTTTGTCATAAACAGCTAATAGGTCAAAGGTAAAACAACACTATACAAACAATTTAGAATAAGAGTTTCATTCAGTGAAACTAAATTGTTCTTTTCTCACAAGAGACTCACTGGCAAGCGATCCCACACAAGACGAGCATCATTTGGCTTTAGATGATAATATGAGGATCCAAAAGCAACAGCAGCAACACCAATGTAGAAACAGGTCCAACCCCAGAGCTCACCTTGCAGGCTTTTGATGCAAATGTTGAACCATGATGAGTAATTACAATAACTTTCATCCAGAGATCATATTGAAACGAAATTTAAAGAAAACACATTACCTCAG
Source organism: Casuarina glauca (assembly GCA_028551395.1). NCBI lineage: Eukaryota > Viridiplantae > Streptophyta > Magnoliopsida > Fagales > Casuarinaceae > Casuarina > Casuarina glauca. Next base: position 18,105,200 of record CM052351.1, read on the forward strand.
CCTGAAATAATTCCCATAATAGCAAAATACTAGCCCTATGATACCAATAACAAGGAAAGGAAAATTTGAGACCACATTAAGGGTATTGGGAATACCTGAAATATTGAAAAAGCCTGTCAGTTTTAACACAACAGAGTTTTCAAATGAGAAACTTCTATGCTACCCAAGTTCAAAGATGGGTCAAATTTAAAGCATAACAACTAAGCATAGCAGGGACAGGGGAGTTGGCCAAGCACAAGTAATGCCATCTTCACCCACTACTCCGCTTTATATCCCAAAATTCTAGAAACTCAAGAAAACACGAGTATACTGATAGGACCATGCATATCCGTTCACTGACTAATTAGATTAACATATCAATGATAAACAACCTCTATGTAACCAGACAATCTGATCAATACATTGATATTGAACATCTTTTTATGTCACTCTACTAGCACAACTAGATAGCAAAGACATGGTTGGTTTCTTGACTCACTGATTATTGCTTAGCAAAGATATAACAAGAGATCAACGTTGTAACTGAACAACAGCACAAGCAACGAGAGAAGAGGGATCTCCCTCAACTAGACAACATTTCACTTCTGGGTGTAAGTATTTAAGGTGTAAACTTAACTGTATAAGCCAACTATTTTAGGAGAATACCAAATCTCAGAGGCCAAGATTTGAACCGCATAAAGAGAATAAAAATTTAAGTCTCAGGCTGAACATATGCCTTTTGATAGCCTGAAATTTCCTCTTGAGCCCTGAAGTATTTTACCGTCACCTTGTTCCAAATGCAACTTGCAAAGCCTGAAGCTCCGATAGATGTTTCAATGTTATTTTCTTTTCCCTTCATTGAATCAGACCTTCTTCCTTTTGTATTTCCTTTTCCTTTTTTTCCTTTTTTCCTTTGAAGGGGCCCTAGGGCGGGGAGCGGGGTTGCTTATTTTGTTAAGTACAAAGTTTGAGAGAAGGACCAGACATTACAAAGGTAGATACCAAAGAAACTAGCCCTAAAGGGATAGCAACTACCAGCACTTAACATCAAGAAAAGACTAAAGATCACAAAAAAGAAGTGAAGTAGGGAAAAACCACTAGTATGTACCAAGTTCGAACCAAAGACTTCATCCCATGTTACCCTCCTTTTTGCGCGCCCCCAGACTCCCACTGTCACCTCTACAAGTCCCTTTAATTTAAAGAAGCAAAACTAACACCAAACAGAGAGAAAACCCACAAAGCAAAGTCTCTCACAACAGATAGGATTGCAACAAGGGATGATCCAAGGATTTTTATCCATCTTGCAAGTGTTGATTTGGCTCAATGGACCAAAAATTGCGTACTTGCACCTAAAAATCCTCGAATTGAACCATGACCTTACTGAATTTAAGCATTATTGATAACAAGTAGTAACAGGACTTTCTTGGATGAAATTTCCTCCTCCAACAAGCTTGTCCATTGATAACAATGGACCAAGATTTGAACCGCCAACGCAAAGGCTTCTGTTTCAGAAACATAGCCCCAAATGTCATAGGTTGCATGCCTAACTTTCTAATCCTACAAGAAATTTTCTTTTTATCAAACAACTAGTGCCTTCACTAATCATCGGCAAAATCAAAATACGTGAGAGTCCTTAAATCGCCACACATCAAATCATTTACTAAACTTCGACTCCTACAACTTTATTGGAATTTCACTTTTATGATACACCAATTTAATGAACTAATTCCCCTCCAAGCTGCAAGGGCTTAAAATGGTAAGGCACCTATATATAAAGTTCCGCATATATCGGTGTATGCAAACGCATCAAATATGTTTTCAAGAGAGAGAGAGAGGGTGCATGAGAAAGCCTAAGAGAAAGGGATATACCGAAAAATTCGCGCTTGTCAGCGAAATCGTGGTAAGCTTGAGACTGAGGGATGGCTGGGGTCACGATCATCAGCACAACAAAGCATAGGATCGCAACTCCCCATGCGTAAACAGTGCGTTTCTTCATTTCCACGCTGCACAACTCACAAAGAAGCAGAAAGAGATCATCCGAGTCTCCTTGTTTTGCTTTTCTGGGGGAAGGACGTCCTCCACGGGCCGGGCTCTCGTCGAACTCTTTCGAGTCTGCGAATCGAATCGGGTCCATCCGGATTACCCTTTCGGATCTTTTCGGTCCATCACAGTCAAAATTGTATACACCTGTTAAAATATTAAAGGATAAACAATTTTTCTAAAATCTATTAGATCAATAAAAAAATTGGGATTTAATTTTTATTTTTGTGAAGTACACAATTTAACAAAGTAGGAAGTATTTTTTTAAAAAAAATTTAAACAATTTCGATAGTTTTTCAATTTATAAATTTGTCAAAAATGAGGGAGAAAGTTTGAAATTGGATTCAAGTTTAATTGAAAATTTTATGACTAAAAAATTAAATATTATTATTCTTTTAATTTAAGCAAAATACCAATGGGGTTCATGTCAAATTTTGATCTTTGAAATCTATAAGATGAAATATATGTCCATGCAATTTGGGCCACTAAATCCAACTACAAGATGCAAGACTTGATTTCCTTCTTCACCCAATGGTTAACTTAATAGGAAAAAATTTAAAACTTTTTTTATATTGTTAAAAAATCTTACTTATTTTTCTAGTATAAAAAAAGTTTATGATACTTGCAACTGTTATATCCCTAACATAAGGTACACACATATTAAGGACACCATAAATCTAGGTGAAAAAAATATTATGGACTTTTCTAACATAGGAAGCAAGCATGAGTTTTTAATTATATAAAAATGTCTTGCTATTCTTTCCATTGAATTAACTTTCTAGGATAAACAGTAGATGCCGTCACGGGTACCCCGGATTCGGTGTTTCGGGCCTTTAAACCATGAGTCAAAACGTAGTTGAAGTGTAGCGACGACAAGATTGGGCGCGTGACGAGACCGGCCGCAGGGACCCAGCAGCGTTCCACGATACACGACACATATTCGTAGACTCTATATTTGGAACTGACTCCCAGCGCAGTCCTCCATTGTGGTCTCTCCCTTAAATACGAAGCAAAGCAAAAACCCCAAAACCCTCAAGAGGGTGTGAGCAACAACGCACGGCACCAGCCTCCATCATAATTAGCCTGTCCTTGCAAAGCAATTCACGCCGCACTCGCACTCACACTGCAGACGGAGAGCCATGGCGCAGTCGTTGGAGCTGTTGCTGATACAATTCTTGATGCCTGACAACGACGCACGGCGGCAGGCGGAGGAGCAGATAAAGCGGCTGGCCAAGGACCCGCAGGTGGTGCCTGCGCTGGTGCAGCATCTCCGCACCGCCAAGACCCCCAACGTGCGCCAGCTCGCTGCCGTGTTGCTCCGCAAGAAGATCACCGGCCACTGGGCCAAGCTCTCCCCGCAACTCAAGCAGCTCGTCAAGCAGTCCCTTATAGAGAGCATCACCATGGAGCATAGGTGCGAAAAGAAAATTTTGAATTAATGAGCTGTAAAGTTATATTTTTTATGTTGGCATTTACGCTTGCACCTGGGTTAGATTGATCGGATTGCCATTTTTATGTTGAATGGGAACACGGATATGGTTTACTTGCATCAGGAAAATGTTGGTGTTGTGAGGTTTAGTGGGTCGCCTTCTTTATCGAAATGATGTCTAACAAGATGTTCTGATTAGATGTTCATAAATTGGAGATGGAACTTTGAGCTTTTCCTCTAGGTTGGCATCACTACCGGGTTTATCTCCCTAGTTTGTTGACTAGGGAAATTGAGGCCCAAAAAAACTAGAAATTTGGAGTTCTTTTCCCTTTTGAACTGTTCTAGATACAATAGTTTGGCCTAGTTGACATGTTGTATAATGCCACCGACTGTTTACATCAATGTTGTTGAACTCTTCTTCTTTGTAAGAGCTTTTTGGTTTTACATGTGAACTGTCATTGGAAATTGCGATTCTTCCCTCTCAATTCGTGAACTCACTTTGTTGTGTTTACTACTTCAGTTGGACAAAATTGTGAAATTTTTCCATGATGTCTGTTCGATATTTCTTATTGTACAGTATCAAATTTTCAGACACACCTGCATTTATCCTGTGTAAGGGGGAATTATTAAATGCCCTCTTCCAAGTTTTTCTTTCTTTTTTTTTTTGGTGGTATTCTTTGATTATCGGGAGGAAGGGGACAAGGAGGGGCCACAAAGCCCAACCTGTTGGACTCGCAAGTTGGGGGGTTTCGAACCCCACCTCTTACAAGTTAATTTTTTTTTTTTTTTTTGGCATTTTTTAATTTATTGGGAAGAAGGGGATGGGATGAGCCTTGAACCCCAACCTGTTTGACTCGCAGGTTGGGGGTCTCAAACCCCTGACCTGTTGGAAATGCAGGTTGAGGGCCCCCCTTTGGTTTCCATACAGCCAAGGGGTTTTCCCACACTGCATTTATTATAATACCATCTGGCAAGTTTATGAATCTTCTCATTTCATGTCTAGTTGCTAAGAAGAGTAGGAAATTTTAAATTAAAATAATTCATCTCTTCAAGGAATCTTTTCAAGTTCCTTGGCGAGACAAAGTAATCGTTTGAAAGTTAATCTTTAAAAATGATATGACTGTGCTCTAAAAGTTGTCCTTATCATTTAAAACTTATTGTTTTTGTTTCCTGTTTGGTTTGATTAAACATAAATTCTTTGTTTCTACAAGCTACCCAACTGCAATTGATATCCATTTTATTGTACAAATAGTAATGTTCCTTCAGAATTTAGTAAAAATCTTATTGGTGATGTTCCTGCAGTCCACCAGTGAGGCGAGCAAGTGCAAATGTGGTGAGTATAATTGCAAAGTATGCTGTCCCAGCAGGAGAGTGGCCTGATTTGCTGCCCTTTTTGTTTCAATGCAGTCAGAGTTCACAGGAAGATCATAGAGAAGTAAGCTTATGTCTCTACAAATTGCAGCCTTTCGGTGCTCACCAACTACTTGCGGTTGCTTTGATTTTGTAAATCTGTTGAACAATATTGATTATGGTGGATTATTCTTCTGTTTGCTGAGAATCCATGGTGTATATTGCATGTGATGCTTACATGTCGTGCCACTACCTGTACATAAGGTTTTTAATTCACAGCTCTTTGCACTACAGCTGTGACCTTATAAGGGATGATCCTGTCTGATTGGTAGTTTATTTTAACATGTAATTAGTAATGGTTTGTATCTTATGGTTTTCTTACTTATTAGGAACATGCTTATCCTAAATTCCATGATGTTTCAGTTAAATATATTCTTCAACTACCTAAATTTTTTCCTTATTGATTTCTAATGCTTCCAAATGCTAGTTTCTCTATCCTTTTGCCTTGCTATTGCTTGATGGTTTGCTCTTCTTTTACCTTATTTACTGGCTTTAATAGGCTACTTTATAATTTTTTTTACTCTTTTTTTTGTTTGGTATAAGGTGGCCCTGGTCCTTTTCAGCTCTTTAACTGAAACAATTGGGAACAGTTTTCTGCCACATTTCGCAGACTTGCAAGCTCTTCTTTTAAAGTGTCTACAGGATGAAAGTAGTAATCGTGTTAGAGTTGCTGCTCTCAAGTAATTTTAAAATTTCTTTCTGTATTATCTTTGGCAATTTTCTTCCTGCTTTTTTGTTGAAAGAGTAATATCATATGGTTGCTTACTATAGGTTTTTTCCCGTATATCAGGGCTGTGGGGTCCTTCCTAGAGTTCACGAATGATGGGGCTGAAGTGGTAAGTTTATACCTGGAAGGAATTGGGCTATCCATGCATTTTGACTGGAACTATTGATCATGTGGCTCGCATATTTATTATGCTTCTATTATACATGATTTTGAGAAACAACTTTACTTCCAATGACTTGGTATGTGTTTCTGTGTCTTTCTCGTATTAAGCATTGATATGATAAGATATGCTATCATTTTACTTCTAGAAGAGACTTCTTATTGTGCTTCTAGAAGGGACATGAGAAGTGGTGGTTGTGCTAAGTGATTCAATTCAACATTGCTATCTGCATTCATTGAAGCAACCAGCATGTGTTAATTATCTAAATATAGTGTTGAAATTTTTCATTACTTAATATTCGTAATTAGGTAGTTTGAATTCCTGTTACGGATTGCTAAGTTGTGTTCTACACTATATTACCCTATGAAGTTATACTTATAAGATCTATTACTAAAACTAGATCATTCAGTTCAATTTTTCTGACAAAATGCAATGTGATAGGCATCCTGTACCATTTTTCATTTGTATTAGATGGAAAGTACATTGACCTGACGTTAACCTCCATTAATACATTATGTATTATACGGTTATGGACATCCTGCAACTCCAATGCATTTATAGTCAGGAAATGGCTTTGCCTTGTTTGATCAGAAATTTTCTTTGTTAATAATCTTTTGAAGGATTATTCAGGAAATCATCAAACTGGGGGCTGTGTTGTCATTGAGAGTAGGGTACATTCAGTGATCTAGCAATGATTCAATTGCTTTTCGGTTGGAACAGACTGTTTTGGAAGACAGGCGTGGCATTTGTGTATTTTGCATTGCCGTATTGACTCTGCTGCATGTAGTACGTTTTGTGAAAGGAATAGCTTGTTTTCAAAATGCTGCTTCCCTTAGAATTAGCTAAAACTTATGATTGGGACTTCGTTCCACTTAAATGGTTGCTTTTCAGCCGATTTCTTATGTTCTCTTTCTTTGTAAACTTCTTGGATCTTTGCAGTTTTTAGGTAATATCTTTGATCCTTTGGTTATTTTGTCTAGTTAGGTGCACTATTATTAATTTTCTAATTGGGTAACATATTCAATAAAAGAAAGAAGTTGAAGAATCCCTTTGCAGTGTCCTTCTTAAGATGTTAGGTCTCAAAGACACAGTTTTTGATTAAGAGAAAGTTTGGGCTACAAAAGAAAGGGCTTTTAGTTCAAAAGATTACTTTTTTGAGTTGAAAAGAACTAGCAACCATGCAGGATATTAAACTGAAGAAGAAAAAGTGGTGGCGGCCTTGGAGGAATTCGTTAGGAAGGAGATTCTTGATCTCACACAGATACCTATAGGGTGCTTAAGCATTATGCCCTGTCAAATTGCCCATAGATGCTTGAAAGGTTCTCTATGCTTTACAACTACCTGCATCAAAAGGATAACATACATTTGAATTTGCTTGTCATTATTAATTCTTGTAGGCCTCAGATTGAAAATTTAGTAACTATAAGATTTGGTCACTTTCACACCCAAACCAGTAGTACCAAGGATTTATTTGAAGTTTCCATAACAAGAAATAGACCAATTTCTAAGATGATTAGACAGACTATGGTGAGGACCTTGTCCAGCAACATAATTGAACTACAGATATATGTTTGACTTCTGAAATAGAGATGTGTGAAATAAAACTATCGACATGTAGATTCTGGTTCTGGTTTTTTAATTGTTCCATTTATGCTGAATTAGAATTTATTTTGAGTTTTATTTGTGGTGATTGAGCTTTGTCTTTGGTTAGATGTACATAATGATGAGGCTGGATTTTTTTTCAGATGTAGATAGTGATGGGGCCATATTTATTTTTTAGATGTACATAGCGATGAGGCTGGATTTATTTTTACAGAATGAGATCAAAGAGTGATCAACCTCTGCCAATGTGCATCATTTATTGGGTTGTAATGTCAACGCAGGGTTCTAGGACAGTTTATGAAATATTTGTGGAACCTGAAGATATTGATTATGTTACTAATTGTGGATAAGCAGTACTTGTGTAAAGTCAGAGGGAATTATGATACCAAAGAAAATCTTAATAGAGATAATTGTATGCAGAACTTGTTAAAATTGGAAGGAACCATATGACAGTCTGAACTTAAGCTCATGAATGGCAGCATAGAGTGAGCCATCATTTACTTATTGTCCAGTGAACTATTGAGCTAAAGTATGTCTTGGATCTAAATCTTTTCCTCAGTTGCTTATTTACCCTGCATCCAGCATAGCATAGGATTTGCTGTCTCCCTGATTTGCAGCAAGATTAATGTGGTTGTGTCCATATTCCCTTTTATGTTACATTAAAACTATAAGTTACCTTTGCAGGTCAAGTTTCGTGAGTTCATTCCTAGCATTTTGCATGTGTCAAGACAGTGTCTTGCCTCCGGTGAGGAAGATGTAGCTGTAATTGCTTTTGAAATATTTGATGAGCTGATTGAATCTCCTGCCCCTCTTCTTGGGGAATCAGTCAAATCCATTGTGCAGTTTGCCCTTGAAGTGTGCTCTAGTCAAAACTTGGAATCCAGTACACGTCATCAGGTAGGAAGAAGTGGCAACTATATTTTATGTTCTCCATCCTCTAGTTGGCATGGTTTGTTGGATTGAGCTTTGTGAACTGGTTGATCTGTCTTATTGATTTTACACCTCCTTCAGTTCTATATGTTTAGCTTGTTTAACCATTGTTTAATATATCAGGCTATTCAGATAATCTCATGGCTGGCAAAATACAAACCCAATTCCCTTAAAAAACATAAGCTGGTCTTGCCTATATTGCAAGTTATGTGCCCATTATTTGCGGAATCAACTAATGGAGACGAAGATGATGATCTTGCACCAGATAGAGCTGCTGCTGAAGTTATCGACACTATGGCTTTGAACCTTCCAAACCATGTCTTTCCCCCTGTTTTTGAATTTGCCTCTTTGAGCAGTCAGAATGCAAATCCAAAGTATCGAGAAGCTTCTGTCACAGCTTTAGGTGTCATTTCAGAGGGTTGTTTGGAGTTAATGAAAAAGAAGTTGGAACCTATTCTTCATATTGTCTTAGGGGGATTGAGAGATCCTGAACAAATGGTTAGAGGGGCTGCATCATTTGCATTGGGACAATTTGCTGAGCATTTGCAGCCCGAAATTATATCCCATTATGAAAGTGTTCTCCCCTGTATCTTAAATGCCCTTGAGGATGCATCTGATGAAGTAAAGGTAAGGAGACATAAGGTGTTGCAGTCTGGAATTAATTTTCATATATTACTCTCTGATACAAGTCTTCTTTTTTTCTTTTTCTTTTTTGCCTCAGGAAAAGTCATACTATGCTCTGGCTGCATTTTGTGAGAACATGGGGGAGGAAATCCTCCCTTTTCTTGATCCTCTGATGGGGAGATTATTGGCAGCCCTTCAGAACAGCCCTCGAAATTTGCAAGAGACATGCATGGTATATCATATTTGCTTTGAAGACTTTCATAATTGGTCTCAACATTGCCCAGTTTAGCTGAAATAGCTCACTTTCTTGGTGTTGAGTATAAATTTTAAAGTTAATTTCCTTGTAGTCTGCAATTGGTTCAGTCGCAGCTGCTGCAGAGCAAGCCTTCCTGCCATATGCTGAAAGGGTTCTAGAGTTGATGAAAATTTTTATGGTGCTTACTAGTGATGAGGATCTTCGTTCACGGGCAAGGGCTACTGAACTAGTTGGAATTGTTGCAATGTCTGTAGGGAGAGTGAGGATGGAAACAATTTTACCCCCTTTCATAGAAGCTGCAATTGCGGTGATTGCCTTAACACTTCTCTTTAAATGGAATTATTTGGAAGTGATTATTTTATGTGTTTATTTGGTCTGAATGGAATTACCATCAGCATTCTTAAGTGATTATTTTATTTCTTCTGTTCTCAGGGTTTTGGACTGGAGTTCAGTGAGCTTCGGGAGTACACCCATGGATTCTTCAGCAATATAGCAGAAATTTTGGGTGATGGTTTTGCACAGGTGTGCATACGTGAAAGTGAACTCTTCTGGATATTTCTTATTGACTATGTTTATGATTTAATATTTATCTTGGTTGACAGTATCTTCCCCATGTGGTACCTCTGGCTTTTGCTTCTTGCAATCTGGATGATGGCTCTGCTGTAGACATTGATGATTCTGATGGTGAAACTTTTAATGGATTTGGTGGAGTTTCTTCTGATGATGAAGCTCATGATGAGCCAAGAGTACGTAATATAAGTATAAGAACCGGAGTTCTTGATGAAAAGGCTGCTGCTACACAAGCTCTTGGCTTATTTGCACAACATACTAAAAATTCTTATGCACCGTATCCTTCTAATTTTCATTTATCTTGGTAACTTTTTCTTTCTCGGCTTTAGGTAGATACATAAGATATATTTGGGTTTCTTAATCTTTTTAAAGCTACTTGGAGGAATCGCTGAAAATTTTGATCAGACATGCGGGGTATTTTCATGAAGATGTTCGGCTTCAGGCAGTCATAGCCTTGAAACGTGAGTTGGATGTCTTCTTATGGGGAAATATTTTGCTCTGCATTCAACCCATTCTGTCTTCTTATACCTTGGTCAAATATGTCACTTATGCACTGCAAAGTGTGACCCTCTCTTTTCATAGAATAAATCTCTAGTTAGTGCTGAACCAGTTTATTTGTAGATCAAAATTGTGGTCGTCTCTAGTTGCAAAAAAGTGCCATCTTGGCATGATAAGCAGAGCCTTATGTCCAGCCTTATGCCCAGCTCTATGTGAGCCATTTTTTTCTGTTCCTTCTCTTTGTACTAACCCTTAAAAAAATTATATAAATATGATAAAGTAAATGTTGTATCAAAAATTAAGGCAATATATTCAGTACTTTTCAAGCTCGGTGAACCTATAGGTTAGAAATAGTGGAGATTTATTCGAGGTTTGCTGCACACATGCAGTTGTGTAGGAATAATCTTGTTCGCTGGAATATGTAACTATGTTTCCGGGTTATTGTTTCATCTTTTTGTACTAACTCTAGCCTCAACTGTGAGAAATCAAACCTCAATAGTTGTTAGTGCCAGTTGTTAATACCAGTAAACTCTGAACTTTGATAATATTGTCACCTCATACTTGGTGGTTTTATATCTATGAAATGCTGATTTATAAATCTGTTTTATTTGCAGATGTCTTAACAGCTGCACAGGCAATCTTCCAGAGTCAAAGTGTTAGTGTGCTTTGTGTTGTTAATTCCTGTCATGTAAACTACCATGAGTGGTGGGACATACTACCAAAAAAAGACTAACATCATTGCAACCTTTCTACTCATTTTGCAGGATGGACCGACGAATGTAAAAGAAGTTTTTGGTAAGAACACGATATAGTAATGGAAGATATCTTAGCTTAAGCTGGGTTTTACCTATTTAAAAAAAAAAAGAAAAATTTAAAAAAATTGCTTTCGAATTGCTTGGCCTGATTGGTTTTTTAACTGTACTAGACATCTTATGGTACTCTTTATGTTTTTCAGATTCTGTTATGAGTATCTATGTCAAGGCTATGACCGAAGATGATGACAAGGAAATTGTTGCTCAAGCTTGTATGAATGCAGCTGACATCATCAAGGAATTTGGTTATCTGGCCATTGAACCATGTATAGATCTAGCTGCCTATATTTGCTTATCATTCAATGAAATCTTCCCAGTTCCAGTGGAATTTCTTAAGTTAGATCATGCTTTTATTTTTGCTTTCAGACATGCCTCAGCTTGTTGATGCTACTTTGTGCTTGCTTCGAGAAGAATCAGCTTGTCAGCAAGTAGAATCTGATAGTGAGGTGGATGATGATGATGCAAAACATGACGAAGAGCTTATGGATGCAGTTTCTGATCTTCTTCCTGCATTCGCCAAGGCCATGGGTTCTCACTTTGCACCCATCTTTGCAAAGCTGTTTGATCCTTTAATGAAATTTGCGGTGGGTTAGCAACTGATCTGTTGTGTTATTTCTTATTTGTAACATCTCACCTTTTTAGTTATTGGCAAATGCAGAGAGCTTCACGCCCTTCTCAAGATCGGACCATGGTGGTTGCTTGCCTTGCTGAAGTAGCTCAGGATATGGGTTCTCCAATCGCAGGCTATGTTGATGTAATTTTGCTGCGTTTAAATCTTTTTACCTGATTTTTCTTTTTTTAATTAGTAATGGGTGTCTTCAGAATATACTGCTGATAGATGAAATCTTATACCATATGCTGTAGCGGGTGATGCCTATGGTACTGAAAGAACTAGTTTCATCAGAGGCAACCAATAGAAGGAATGCTGCATTTTGTGTTGGAGAGCTATGTAAAAATGGGGGCGAGTCAACTCTGAAGTATCCTTCCGAATAGTCATACTGCTTGTTCTTCTTCTTTCCTCTCTCCTTCTGTCCATCTACTTTTTAACTCTCTTTTGAATTTTGAATTTTGAATTTTGATTTATCTTCCTGTTTGCAGTGGGGTTGTTAAGTTTTCATCGTCAGTCCACATTTTACCTGATTAAATACTGCATATTCCAAATTAAGACCTACATTTTGCCTTGCCCTAGCTTTTTTCCTTTCATCAATTCCAGATACTACAGCGACATATTACGGGGACTCTACTCACTTTTTGGGGAATCTGAACCAGACAATGCTGTCCGAGATAACGCAGCTGGTGCAGTCGCAAGGATGATAATGGTGCACCCTGAGTCCATCCCTTTAAATCAGGTTATCTTTCGGTGCCTCTAGCTCCTCTTGTTTATGGAAAAAAACATTTATAAAAGCCTAGTATTTCTTCTACATCCGTTTATCTCTTGGTTACTTATCCCAGGTCCTTCCTGTTTTCCTGAGAGCACTTCCTTTAAAAGAAGATCACGAGGAGTCCATGGCAGTCTATGGTTGCGTATCTACTCTTGTTTTGTCATCAAATCCTCAGGTACTTGGTTACATTTCTTAATCTCAGTTTTAAATTAGCTGATTAGTTATCCAAACTCTTGATAGCCAATTAAGGTTCTTTTTTCACTGATTGTGTTGTTCCCATTTGAGCAAGCAGATTCTCTCTCTCGTTCCCGATTTGGTGAATCTCTTTGCGCAAGTAGTTGTGTCGCCTGAAGAAACTTCTGAAGTTAAAGCTCAAGTGGGCCGAGCTTTCTCTCACTTGATTTCGCTATATGGTCAACAAATACAACCCCTTTTGAGTAACCTTTCTCCCATGCATGCCAATGCTCTAGCTGCATTTTCCTCAAGAAGCTGAGATCCTGTCAGAAATTCATTGATAATCCCCGTCAATTCTGACTTGTTTGGTCACCAAATTAGTTCCTCAAAGTGAATTGTTTGCTATACCTATTTTTTTGAGTCGGAAAGCTGTGGAACCTGAAAGAAGGTTGGCATCCCTATCAGGTATGAATTGCTGGCAAATCCTAAATTGATTCTATCGTCACACTATGTAAAAGGAAAGAGATTTGTGATATGGTAAAAAGCCTCCAAATAAGTCCTCATCTTCTTGAGAGCTCTGTGGAAATGCTTCACTAAACAGCCTACAAACATGATGCCTATTTGTGGCCTCATCTCTTTGAGAGTTCTGTGGAATTTCATCATTGAATCAAATTACAACTTAAAATATTCTTATGCATTCTTGCAGGTTGTTGGTCTTGCTGCTTTCGGTGCCTTCTCCATTTTTCGCGTGTGAAGACACTGATTTTCATCCACTTACATGTCTTAGTATATTCATTTGTCTTCACTACGTATTGTATTCTGTTTGGTTTTGTTTCCCGTGTTCTGTTCTTTTATTATTTGTTTGCTGAGCTTGAGCTGTCGAAAATTGCAGTTTGAGGTTTGTTTATTACAAGTTAAACTTTCTGAATCAAGTTTGGCCTGTGTATATCTTTCTTTCTTTTTTGTTTCAATTTATTCTTTAACTGTTCTTTATAAATGGAGATGATCCAATGGGCGTTAGTAATTGTTTGGATTCGTGTCATTGAGAATGTGTGGTGCTAATAATTGTGTACTTTTACCTTTTGTCATTTAAGACTGGAGGTAACATTGTAGTTACTTAGAAATATGTAGAGATTTGTTATAAAACAAGGTTATTTTTTGTAGATTAAGAAATAGCCATTGGGGTTACTTCGCTAATTCATTTTATAGCTTCTTAGCAATACTAAATAAACAAGTATTACGGTGTAATTAAATAAATAAACCTGTATGTGTGTATATATCTGTATAAGCTTCAACAATTCACATTCGTCTTTGTTATTTTTATTTTTTGTTTTATTAAAAATAAGACACGAATTATTCCTAATATAACAAATCATACCGATGTATTTGTCAGACCGATGTATTTGTATGCATAAATATATGTTAAATATACTTACATAAAATTCTATCAAATTAAAGATAACGCTATAAGTTATAATAATTAACCCCATAGAAATCAAAATAATGGGTGCTACGATTCTAATTTGCAAGATTTAGAAGTTGCAAATGAAGCTTACTATTTTCCCTCTTCTGCACATCACCACCAAGCTTAACTTGCTGCCCGGATACTGAACACTCCATATCAAAGTAATATGCTATTGACTATGAAGAATCCTTTTGTGAAAAGGCAACCAATTGCTTGAAGCATATTTGAAAGCTCCTATGGAAGTTTGACAAGTATAAAGTTTTTCATTTGTGATGTGAAACCAACAAAGCAGTTATTCATCTTGCAAAAATGGCTACTTTGGATGATGGTCGTATGGTTTTGTAACCTAAAGATTTTTAAAATAGCCTTTGCATGATCATTAAAGAGGATGCATAATGAAAAGTTTATCATAGAGGATCTAATAATATTTTGTGGTATAAACCTAAGTCATGATTACACTAAATCATATGCTTTGTATAGTTACATTTTTTGCCATGTAGGAACTTCTTTCTTAATAGTCTAATTAAATACTAGCTATAGCATGAGTACATTGATTTTTTTAAAAAAAAAATTAAGAAAATATAGGCATATAACATGGTATTGAAACTCAACATTAAATATGAAATTCCTTTGTTTGTGAAAAAAAGAAATTATAAGAAGTATATCCTAATACTTGAGGTAAGGGATCATGTTAAGAATAGTATAATAAAGTCTCATATTACCTAAAGGTCACTTGAGAATTTCTTATATGTAGAGGAAACATTTATTTATTTTGGAGTTGATTTTGGGATGAAAATTGTCTCTCTAATATACACTTACAACAATCTTGAAGAAATCCTAACTGAAAAATTTACAAATTTTTCTTTGCATGAAAAATTATTGGTCTTACGCCTAATTATTACTCAATTACCTACATCTTTTTCATAGGCTAGAAAATTACTTTTTCAGATTACCCTTCCTCTTGTTTTGTCATAGTTTTAGTATTGTTCGTACTGGATCTATGGGGTTTAGAAATAAATCATAGCATAGTTCTGCAACGGGAATGAGTGGAATTTTTGGCAAGATATAGGAGTGGAATGTCTAGTTCAACTAACTTGATCGAACGCATTGTGATATCAATTAAATGTTTGTGTCGATGTAAACTGAGGGATGATCCCTCTTCCCTCTTGAAGTAGGGTTCAAATCAGCTTCTCTATGAAGGATTACTCTCCTGCGCATGTCATCAATATTCCCAAACACCAAATCCCGCATTTCTTCTCTCCTCTCTCACCCTCACTCTACTTCTCCACATTGGTGTTCAACCGCCCATCAAATGCTCGCCTTATGTACCCTGTTGGAGCCACTCATCGACAAAGTACGGCCTCAGATTCTATGCTATGCACCCATTTTCCAGTTCTTGACAGGCCAGAACCTCTTAAAATTGGGTCAACAGGTGCATGCCCACATGGCGCTTCGTGGAGTCGAACCCAATGCATTCCTTGCCGCCAAAATGGTAGCAATGTATGCGAGTTCTGGCAATCTTATCTCTGCCATGACTATATTTCACAAAATCAATAGCCCTACTACTCTTTTATATAATTCGATACTTAGGGCTTGTGCTCGATATGGTTATTTCGAAAGAACTATTGAGATTTACTTAAGTATGCATTCTCTGGGTGTTAAGGGTGATAACTTTACGTTTCCTTTTGTGCTCAAGTCTTGTGCCGATCTGTCATGTAGTTGGATGGGACGATGTATTCATGGGCAGAGTTTGAGAATTGGGATGGAATTTGATATGTATGTGGGGACTTCTTTGATCGACATGTATGTCAAATGTGGTGAATTAACAGAGGCGCGTAAGTTGTTCGATAAAATGACGGTGAGAGATATTTCTTCCTGGAACGTTTTAATTGCGGGGTATATGAAGGATGGGGAAATTAATGAGGCTGAAGGTTTGTTTAGGACAATGCCGAGAAGAAATATTGTATCTTGGACTGCTATGATATCAGGCTATGCTCAGAACGGGTTGGCTGACTTGGCGTTGCAAGCGTTTGAGATGTTAAAAGAAGATCCAGGAGTAAAACCGAATTGGGTGACAATAATAAGTGTGCTTCCTGCATGTGCACATTCAGCTGCCCTCGAGCATGGGAGACGGATTCATGACTTTGCCAATAGGCTGGGTTTGAGTTCAAATGTCTACGTACAGACAGCACTCGTGGCAATGTATGCCAAGTGTGGAAGCCTTGCTGATGCTCGTCAATGTTTTGATAGGATAGCTCGAACTGACAAGAATTTGGTTGTTTGGAATACCATGATAACTGCTTATTCTTCCCACGGATGTGGAGCGGAATGCGTATGTACTTTTGAGGATATGATTTTTGCTGGCATTCAACCCGATGCCATCACATTTATAGGATTGCTATCGGGATGCAACCATTCAGGGCTTGTTGATGTTGGCTTAAAATACTTCAATCATATGAACTCATTGTACTCCGTTGAGCCAGGATTTGAACATTATGCTTGCGTTGTTGATCTTTTAGGTCGTGCAGGCATGTTGGTGAAAGCAAAAGAGCTCATTGATCAAATGCTAATGCAAGCTGGACCAAGCATCTGGGGTGCGTTGTTGTTTGCCAGTCGGCGGCACCACAATCTGGAAATTGCAGAGATTGCGGCTAGAAACTTGTTCGTCTTAGAACCAGAAAATAGTGGGAATTATGTCCTGCTTTCAAATATGTATGCTGAAGCTGGCATGTGGAAAGAGGTAGATAGTTTGAGAGCTCTTTTAAAATCTCAAGGTATGAAGAAAAGTCCTGGATGCAGTTGGATTGAGATTAATGGGAATGCCCATTTGTTTCGAGGTGGTGATACATCTCACCCTCGAATGAAGGAAATTTATGCCCTGTTGGAAGCATTGCCTAAGGAGATTAAAGCAGCTGGTTACATACCGGACACTAGTTTTGTCTTGCATGATATTAGTGAAGAGGAGAAAGAATATAATCTTAACACACATAGTGAAAAGCTAGCCGTTGCTTTTGGGCTTTAAGTACTAGTCCTGGAGAAATTCTCCATGTGACAAAAAACCTTAGAATTTGTGGAGATTGTCACACAGCCATCAAGTTTATATAAAAAATGTAAATCGATTCCATCACTTTAAGGATGGATCTTGCTTTTGTAGGGATTATTGGTAATTAATACTATGATTTAACGCAAGTCCTTAGAAAGTGTCGAGTATAGAAAACTACTGGATGATGGTAGGAAAGAAACTGATCTTTATAAATATACTGCAGAAATATAGAAACTAGAGGCTGAAGAGACAGAGCGCAGGAAAGAGGCCAAACTAGAAATTTCATTTTAGGTGGATGGCATGGGTGATCAGGAGTGGATATGGCTGTAGGTTGCAGTCGACAAAAATATGAAATTTTATGCTCCAGAGGAAGTTTATCTTCTTATGAAGAAAAAAGACTACTAGAACATAATGCTATTTTGACTAATTGCTTAATTCAATTTTAATCACCTTTTTAAAAATTAAAAAAAAAAAAGAAGAAAAAAGAAAATTTCCCTTTCAGAATTTCTTTTTATTTCTTTGACAATCAGGAATCCAAGTGAAGTTTAAAATGCTTTTAATAGTTTAAACTTTAAATCATTGAATTCGCTAGCATATTTACTAACAATCAAATTCAGGAAAAACTTATATACCTTTTAATTTGATTGAGCGAAGCATTTCGTTAATGCTAAATGTATTGTACTCTATGACTCTTACGCCTTTTTCCTCTTGATTTCACCATAGGCTGTTACTATAAAGGTTAGACTAAAATATGACTTATGTGTTTCGTTGATCAATCTTTTGTCGACTAATTCTTGATTTGAAAGTCAAATTCTCTGCATTTTATTTTGTATGGATTATAAATACACCTCAAATAAGAATAATAAGGTCTTTTTATTTCAAATACCTCTACTTTTAAATGTCTTTTCTAAATTTTTGTTCATAAGACTATTCCAATTTTGGAGTGAACATAATCATCAATTTCTTTTCATGTGAACTGATACCTAAGTTGTATTTATGGTATGCAAACAAATTGATCTTAACTAGGTCTTTTTAAGCTATAGTTCAGTGAGCTTATGATATATCTAAACATATAGACTAACTTTTAGGAAGTTCTTCAATGACAATCTTCATACAAATTGTAAAAGTAAAATGTTTGTAGTAAGCTAAAAAAGAGCTTGTAGATTCTTCAATGACAAGCTTCATACAAATTGATCTTAACTAGGTCTTTTTAAGCTATAGTTCAGTGAGCTTATAATATATCTAAACATATAGACTAACTTTTAGGAAGTTCTTCAATGACAATCTTCATACAAATTGTAAAAGTAAAATGTTTGTAGTAAGCTAAAAAAGAGCTTGTAGAATTTGAAGAAAGTTTAAAGACAAATACAAGAAATTTGACAGAATCATGTGTGGTTGTGGTTTCACATGGTGCTAGGTGGATTGGTGCTTTTACAGTAAAGGGTTTGAGAAAAGAACTATTTTCTCTTATATATGGATGATATGTTGATAGTTGGACTAGATATCTATGAAATTAATTATCTGAAAAAACATTTGTCAAAGCACTTTACAATAGAGCATTTTAAAGCTATGAAACTGATCTTCAGGTAAAGATTAGTAGAAATAATGTGGCTGCTGTTTTGAGTTTGTCACGAGAAGAGTTTAACATACAGAGTAGAAAACGAATGAGCAATTTTTTGCCAAATCATTTTAGGCTAACTACATAACACTCATTCAAAATTGGGCAGGAGCATGCGCACATTGAGAAGGTTCTATATACCTCGATTATTAAGCTCAATACCAATATCCAAATAATCAATGACAACTAAGTGACACTTGTTACTATCAAGTATTGCTACAATATTACTACCTTGCTCTATCAAACAATTATCACTAGATTACGACTATGACTAAAATTGGTAAAACTAATAAAATATGATTTATGTTTTCTTAAATGCATGCCTCCTTTTGATGGTTGAGTTTTCCTTTTATTTACTTCTAGCTTGTTAGCCAAAGCCATTTGTTTGGGCTTCCTTCTTAAATCATGTGGGCTAGGCTAAGTCATAGTAAATAATGGTGTGAGCTTTTGTCCTTTATAAATAGTGATAGTTACACGTTTTTTTTTAAAAAAATATTCTTCTTATTTAAAGTTTACTTAATAAAAATGACAAAAATAAATATATGACATGTTCAGCTTGGTCCAAAAGTAATAAAAGAAAATTCATATGAAGATACAAGATCATCAACGGAGTAGCCAGAGATAGAGACAAGGGCTCTTCTCATCAACATTCATTTTCCAACCGTCTCTTTGAACAACAATCAGCCCAACTATAAAAGAAGTGTTTGGACATGAATCCCCTACGATAGGCCTTGTAAAAGGCATAAATATGGTAACATTTCTTAGCACAACATATAAGTACCTCCCATACCTGCCACATAAAAACAACCATAAGCAAAAATCCTATAATTAGAACTAATAAATAAGCTAACCATATTTGAAATTAAGTAGTGACAAGCATCTAAAGAAATTTTTGCCTTGGTGTTGGAGGATCTATGACTACTATCCTTCTCCCACGGCATCGTATTGAAGGGAAGGGAGATACTTGGAGAAGATGGAGAAGGCTGAAGCAATGCAAGGGGATGGGCAGGAGGAAGGTGTATTTAGCATTTGTTGATATTACCATCACTACTTGTATTTTGGGCACCTTTTTTTTTCTTTTCTTTTTTTCCTTTCTTTATTCCCATTTCCTCCTTTATTTGAACTCTTTGGGTACAAGAAATCATATCTAGCCTTAATTTATGTCTTGGAGCACCTATTTCTCAAGTCTTTAGTAACCCTTTGTGCACACAAGAAGATTAGCCCATAGAAGCAAGTCATTATGAATTCCCTTTCTTCTTTTTCTTTTTCCTTTTCTTTTAAAGCCACAATAATTTTCTACAAGAAGCAAGTTCCTACTTGTCTTTTGAACCCAATTTTTTTTCCATTTCTAGAATCTCTATTAACCCTTGTGCTTGGTTTAAGTTGAAAGAGAAGAGGATGGAAGTAGATGAAAAGTGCTAAAACACTGTATAAACCTTTGAGCCTGCTTATCTTGTCTTATTCCTTGATTATATGCTTTGATATATTATGTTAAACAATAATCATGCATAAATTAAGAAAGAACAGAAAAATACAAGATAAAACCTAAGTATCCAATTCAACCCCCTTTCTTAGATAACCATAAAACCTTATAGTTAGAATATAGCCTGCCTTCTCCGTTCAAGACCCTTATCATTTATACTACTCAATGGCATTTGTTTACAATGAAAATACCTATGATTTCCCTTATTTTGCCTAATTGATTCTAACCGACTTAGCCCAGGCCATTTAAGCAGAATACCAGACTACCAAAAGCTCTAGAACCTTTTCACTTTAGAATCTTCATACAAGCAGTCGAAATTGCCCCTTGTGCCACATCCACCTCTTTGTCAGCTAGAATAATTGGCCACGTCACCCACCTAATGGTGAGTTGGTAACATTCCCCCCCGGTTCAGAAGGGTCTTGTCTGCATGATCCAAATATGGAAATTGATTACAAAGATGATCGGCAATCGCTTAAATTGCATCGGTAGGTGACATCCCCTTCTAGTGAACTAGAACTTTTTGGTGACCTTCTTTCCTTTTTTGGTCCAAAATAACTTGTGGAACAGTAAGCATATTATTTTCGTCAGGGGACAGCAGAGGCAGCTCTTGTTGAACTAAAATGCCTTCACTAACAAATTTCTTTAACAGTGACACATAGAACACCGGATGTATGCGGCTTTCTTTAGGCAATTGTAACTCATGGGCGACTACTCCAATTTTCCGAATGATTTTGTAGGGTCCAAAATAACAGGGAGAAGCCTTGAGAGTTTTTCGGATGGCTAGTGATGTTTGCTGATAAGGAAGTAACTTTAGAAAAACATAGTCCCCTACCTAAAATTGCACGTCTCTATGTCTCTTATCATAAAATTTCTTCATTTTTGCCTTAACTCGCTGGATCTAAAATTTGAGCTCTCTTAAAATACAATCTTTGTCTTTAAGTGAATGGTCTATGGCTTCCACTCGAGAAGACCTTGAGATGTAGTTTAATAAGGTAGAAGGTAACCAACCATAGACTGCTTGGTATGGTGTGATACCAGTAGCCGAATGAAAAATGGTATTGTAGGTGTATTCAGCCCAAGCAAGCCAATTCACCCAAGTCGTTGGTTCATCCCTCACAAAGCAGCGTAGGTACATCTCTACGGACTGATTCACCACTTTTGTTTGGCTGTCCATTTATGGGTGGTAAGTAGTGGAAAAATTAAAATGGGGTGCCTTGCATTCTAAAAAGTTCCTACCAAAACAACCTTGTGAATGTAGGGTTTCAGTCGCAAACAATTACCTTTGGCAGTTCATAGAGTTTCAGGATATGGTAAAAGAATAAATGGGCCACCATGCTTGCCCTGTAGGGAGGCTTTAGAGCAACAAAATGGGCAAACTTACTTAATTGGTCAACCACCACCATTATCACATTTTTTCCTCTTGACATTGGTAATCCTTCAATGAAATCCATCGAAATTTCCTCTCAAATGCGTTTAGGTATGTTAAGTGGCTATAACAACCTAGAGGGTTTTGAGTTCTCCCATTTTTTATATTGGCAAATCTAACATTGTTGTACAATATTTTCCACATCTTGGCGCATTTGTTCCCAATGGAACACTGCTCGAACTCTTTGTAAAGTTTTCTGAATCCTTGCATTGTATCCACCATGAATCTTTGATAAGATTGTGGGAATGAGCTCTGACATTTTGGGTAGATAAAAGCAGCCTTTAAAAAATATTATTTCATTTTTAAGCTCCTAAGGGTTAGATACTTTCCCTAATTGAATCTGTGCAGCTAACGTTTTTAGCTCTTCGTGATCCTTCATTTGTTCCTTAATGGAATCCAACCAATAAGGTAAAGGAGTCGATGTAGCATAACAGAGCCCTTCAGAATCACCTACTCCTAGTTGCTTTCCCAACCTTCCTTTACCTACTAGTTTAGTATCTTCTTCACTCTTCTGTGAAAGAGCAACAACCACCATATTGAGTTTTCCTAGAACATATTGCACTGTGAAATCAAAGCCAAGCAGCTTCGAAAGCCATCAATGTTGAATTGGTGTGGTTAAGCGTAGCTCACAAAGAAAACGTAAGCTTTGATGATTTGATTTCACCACAAATTTGTGACCCAGTAAATAATGATGCCAGCGTTGAACTGTTATGACCAACGTAAGCATCTCTTTCTTGTATGTTGATAAACTAAGATTCTTCCCGTGTAAAATCTTGCTAAAAAATGCTATGGGTCAATGTTCCTACATCAACATAGCACCCACCCTCGGCTTAATGCATCACAAACTACTATGAAAGCTTGCTAAAAGTTGGGGAAAGCTAGAGTAAGGGAATGGGTGATGATCTCCTTTAGCTCGGCAAAAGCTTTCTTGGAAGATGCGGACCAAGAAAAGCCTCCCTTTTTCAACATATCGAATAAGGATCTAGTAATTTTACTGAAATCCCATATAAAATGGTGGTAATAACTTACCAGGCCCAAAAGGCCCCTTAAACCTTTAACTAAATTTGGTTTCTCCCAATCCAAAATGGCCTTAACTTTATCTTGATCCATCAACACCCTAAAAGCCGAGACAACATGTCATAGAAAATGAATTTCCCTTTTTGTAAAATCACACTTGGATCCTTTTACATACAACTCATGCTTCTGAAGTACTGATAAGACCTCCCGTAAGTGAATTAAATGACTATCCCAATCATGGCTGTAAATCAGGATGTCATAAAAAAAAACCAAGACAAAATTTTGAAGATAAGGCCGAAATATTTCATTCATTAGGGCTTGAAATGTTGAAGGGGCATTAAAAAGTCCAAATGGCATTATTAAAAATTCATAATGACCATTATAGGTTCTAAAAGCTGTTTTAGGAATATCATTAGGGTGCATACGGATTTTGTAATTACTCGACCTTAGATCTAGTTTAGAAAAAAAATTTGCCCTATAAAGCTCATCCAAAAGTTCATCCACAGTGGGCATGGGAAAATAATCCTTCGCTATTTTTTTGTTTAGTTCCCTATAATCAATACAAAGATGCCAGGACCCATCTTTCTTTCTAACTAGTAACATAAGGGAGGAAAACGGACTTACTCTATGCTGGATAATACCCGAATCCAAGAGCTTTTGGACAATTTTCTCAATCTTTCCTTTTTGGAAAAACGGATAACAATATGAACGAACTGATATTGGTTGAGTGGAGTCCAGTAAAGGAATTTGGTGGTCATGAGACTGAGTGGGTGGGACTGAGCTAGTAATTATTGTAGCTCTTGCATCTAAACAATATTCGTGCCTTAAATAGTCACATCAGAGAGATGGAAGTTGCTCATTGCAATTTGTTTGATATGCTCAACCATTGTAATACACATAAGAAGTCCCGATTTCTCTTTGAGTAATTCTTTTTCCATTTCCCCACAATCAATAACTCGATGAGATGGGTTGGGCCCCCCTACAAAACCACTTTCTCATCTTGAATAATAAATTTCATTTTTAACTTTTCGAAATCCCAAAGTATGGGACCAGGAGTTGTCAACCAATTAGTGTCTAGGACTACGTCAACTCCCCATAAGAGGAGTACAAATAGGTCCAAAATAAATTCCACCCCTTGTAAGTTGACCTTCAATCCTTTGCAAATCCCTGGACTTATAATTAATTCCTCATTAGCCATTTTCACAGTAAAAGCTTTTCCCTCTTGTACCTTTAACCTCAAGCATTTAGCCATAACAACACTCATAAAATTATGAGAGCTTCCAGAGTTTACCAATACTTAAACCCTTAACTTGAAACCACCCAAATTCCCTAAGATGTGCATGGTTTGTGAAGAATCACAACCATTAATTGCATTACAGGATATTTGAGGTTCTTTCACCTTGGCCTTCAACTTAGGTTCCTCCTCAGTCACGTCCACCACTTCAGTTATCCAAGAGACTTCAATGAAAAACACTCATTTACAATGATGGCCTGGTACAAAGTGTTCGTCATAATGGAAGCAAAGGCCTTTAGCCTTTCGATCAACAATCTCAGCTGGAGTTAATCGGTGGACTGGTAATTGTTGAGGCTTGTCTAAACTAGAAGGTGGATCAGCCCACTTAACCAAAGCACTGGAACGAATCAAAGTTTGGTTGGCTTAATATAAACGAGCTAATCCAATCGCATGTGACAAAGAAGAGGGTTGTCGAGCTTGAACATTGACTCGTAATCCGTCCTTCAAGCCAAATGTGAAACATGCAATCTATTATTCTCTAGACAGTTTGCCTAAATGAAGGAGGAGTTTCAAAAATTGGTATAATATTCTTTTACACTACCAGTTTGCTTAAGCCGAACCATCACTAAAAAACATTTTGAAGCGTTTAGTGTTGAACCACTCCCTAAGCTCCTTAGAAAACATGGTCCATGAAATATCTATTCCAGCAAACTCTTCTCGCAACAACCAATACTAAATTTAAGCATTACCATGAAGATGCCAAGTTGCAATAGGGGCTCGGTCGTCCTCGTCCACATCATAATAATTGAAATATTGGTCAGCTCGGCCTAACCAATTATCTAGATCCTCATTCCCATCGAAATGAGGAAAGTCTATTTTGATTGCTGGTAAATGTTGTTCGCCAAAGTTAAGAGCCGATTCTATTTGGCGTCGACCTCCCCCTAGTCGAGAAGAAGTATCGTCATCTAAATTGTGGGATCTAGTATGGTGATGGGAATGGAAGGTTGTCAAAAGTTGTTGAAGGCTATTCAGAATAGCCTTAAACCTCTAGTTATCTTTAGCCTCTTTGCGAGTAAGATCGGCCCCTAGTTTTTCCAAGTGAGAGCTTCAGCCATTTCAGAATCGAGAGGCTTTGATACCATTTTGTTATGCCTAAGGGTTGCAGAGCGCATAATTGGCCTTTCTAGCATGTAATCCTCCCACACTTTTTGCTCATTTCCTTTCTAGTTACCACCTATGGTGTTGAAAATGGAAAAGAGAAGAAAGATATTTCAAGAAAGAAACGAAACAAGAATAATATTTCTGGAAATCGGAATACAAGTTGTTAAAATACAGCCTGCCTTCTCTGTTCAAGACCTCTCTCATTTATACTACTCAATGGCATATGTTTACAACAAAAATACCCATGATTTCCCTTATTCTACCTAATTGATTCTAACTGACTTAGCCCAGGCCATTTGAGTAGAATACCAAACTACCAAAAGCTCTAGAACCCTCTCACTCTAGAATATTCATACAAGTAGTCAAAATTGCCCCTTGTGCCACATCCACCCTTTTGTCAATTAGAATAACCAGCCACGTTGCCCACCTAATGGTTAGCTGGTAACAATTTATGACATTGATGGTGCGCAACCTAACTTTCGTGTCAAAGACGGTGGAGTAGTCACTACATTGACAAAGAATAAGCTTCCCTTCCTTAGAGAAGTTGAGCTGAGCAACAACCTCATGAAACTTAATGCTAAAGCAATGCGTTTGGCATCATACACTGCCAATTTTGCAGTTCAAGTGACATATGTTGTAAAAGGAAGCGGTCATGTTCAAATAGTAGGCATTAATGGTAAGCACGTCTTGGATGCGGAACTAAAGCCCGGTCTCCTATTTGTTGTGCCAAGATTTTTCGTCGTCGCCGAACTTGCAGATGGAAATGGTTTAGAGTGTTTCTATATCATAACAAGCAAGCAGTTAACTATCAGTTTGTTATACTTTATCCTTGCCCATTGAATCAAATAACTAAGCCAGCAATTTAATCTAGATTGAATGTGTCCTTGTTTTGTTAAATATTTAAAGAGTGTTTACTTAGAGCTTTGTCTTGTTCTTCTAACTTTCTGTAGGCCTGCTCTCCAAGAGTTTGCTTTCTAGGGATCGGCATGGGAGGCATTCTCTCCTGTAGTCACACAAGCCTCACTTAATGTTTTTGCAGAGTTTGGAGAAGTTTTCAAGTCAAAAATGCAAAACACCATAGTTCTTATCCCTCTACAGAACTAATAAAAGGCTTTGCCATTTAAACACTTGTTTTGAGAAGCCTTGTTGATAAATATTCTAGTTTCTAGTTTTCTCATGGATGTCCCAAACTATCCTATACTTATTTATGTACAATTTTTATGACTATTAGAAGTTTTTATATATTTGCATGATTCTTAAAACTTCAATTCATATATTAAATATCTAACGAAGGAGGAAATACGAATGCAAGGCAAGTTCAAGTTGTCCCTCTTCTCTCTCTCTTTTTACAATATGGCATGAATAATATTTGATATATGGTATTTATTATCCCTCTATAAAAGATATAGATCTTAAAATGTAATCAAATTAATTTTTTTTTTAAATTTATCAATTTGACATTTTTGTTCATTTACATTTTAAAAACCTAAAGGAATTTTTTTCATGTGTGTCAAATGCTAAGTAAGATCAATAAAATGTTGTCAAATATTTTCAGAATGTCACTTCTGTTAGCATAATTTTTATGTTTTCCATAAGGTTGGCTTATATTAATGTTGGTCTAATAAAGTGAGACTTAAGGATCCATTTAATGAATATGGACTAGCTGGTGTGGACCGTGGCTAACCAAATAGGGCCATGATGAATTGGCCTATTTGGTGGCATATAAGGCTAAGGCTAGGTCCTATCCTCTAGCTCATACTATTTAAGCACATTATTTTAAGCATTAGGGTTGCGAAAGACTTCATTCTTTAAGCCACAACCCCTTAGCTTCTCTCATCAAGCTAGTGCCTACGGAATGAGAATAGAGGATATGAATTTAACCCTGAAGATTGAATTCCGCATTTGTGAATCTTCCTAAGGGATTGAAATACGATATGTTTTTTTTTTCTAATTTCTTATATCATCTTGATCATTTTGGTGTTTTAGAACTGACTACGCACCCCTGGCTTTTCGATCTCATTAGATATAGATTAAATTCTAACATGTGGTATTAGAGCGGGTGCAGATTGGGTCTAAAACCTACATTTCTGTTTTTCTTGGTTTTTTTAGAAGTCTTTTTTTTTTTTATTTAAGTTTCATTCGGAAAATTTGTTTTTTGGATTTAAAAAAAAAAACAAATCCCCAAAATTCCCAAATCATAAATCCATTGAGTTTTAGAAGGATAGTTTTAGTACCATATGCATCCTATAATTTGTTTTCTATACATTAAAATATAGGGTCTTAATACAACCTATCACTTCATCACCCTTATTGTTGTTTTTTTTTTTTTTTTTAAATTAAATCTTCTATTCATATAGTTAATGTTCTGTAAAAAAGAAACCTTTCATGAAAAAACGATTTGAAATATTTTCACCATGTTCAAAACACACCATTTAAAGTAAAGTTGCTTGAGTATGAAACCTCATAATCTCCACAAGTTATAATTATTAAGTAAAACTTATTTAATCAAAATAAATTTTATAGAAGTCATAGGTTATAAATCATATTTTTAGAGAAAATATGCCTAATCATTGAATTCCATAGAAAATATAAGGTTTCAAATCTAAATTATTATATAAATTAAACTTCAAAATCAATATCTTAAGGGAAGAAAAACAATGGCTAAAAAATATAGTACAAAAACTATTTTCTAAGAAAATAAAAGCTTAGTAAAAATATGGATTTAATAATTCATAGTTTAGCAACTCATATAACTAATTTATAAACAACCAATGCTTGTTAAAAATAGTACATTAACAAAATTTAAAGGCAACTGAGTCATGAATAGGCTTTTAAAGATTAGGTAGAAATTGATTGGAAGCTTTTTAACCTTGGCCAAAAGACATCATTTAAAGCAAAAGTCTCATAACTGTAAAATCTTGTAATCTCATAACTGTTTATATGAGTATCCCTTTGATCATTATAACATTTCTTTCACGCGATGTTATGCCTTGAACGAATATCCACATATTCCTATTTTCTATCTTGTCTAAAAGAGTAGCTACGGTCTTAGGTTCCATTACATCTCTTAGATGCAAGATCTATAAATAAGCTCCAAATCTAGTCGTGGTAAGAGTTGCCTAACGTTCCTATTTTTATTCTTTTCTTCGCTTTGAGAATGAATAAATGCATGAATATATATATATAGATATATCATGTGTAATACTTATTCGTCTTTCAATATTTTTAACAAGTGAAATCTTTAATGTCATCATTTTTATGGGGCATCAAATTAAAGAAAATCTAAAAAAATTATTTATGCTTATTCATCACAAAATGTTGAAAATTCTTTCCTCCAATATGGATCTTCACTTCTACTTCAATTTGATACACACAAATTTGTGGATATTATTTTACAATTTTGTGAACATTTTTCATGCCTACAATGGTACATAGGGAGAATGGTTTGTGGAAGTAGGAGAGATGACAAGATTTGAATAGACTACCTCATGATGGTTTGGTAAACATGCTTAATGGTTATGGGGTATTTAGTAGTCATACATGCCAAATCCAACCATAATTAAAATAAGTTCTTTATATTTGCTTACTCATCTTTTGTAGATTAAAGTTTTGTTTATTAGGATGTTATTCTTCCATTCATTTACTAACAAGCATGCTTTTCCAAGTTTTCAATAATCAATTAATTTATTTATTGCACTTCATAATTATGGCCCTTTAATGTTTTAGCATTAATTGGAAGCCACTTAAGGCTGATACTGGAGTTAGACTTGATTGTTATTTTATCCACAATCTTAAATAATGTGTTTTAGACTTTTAGAATAATATACGTAAGGATCTCAGGCTACTTGTTTAGAGATCCCCCATCATAGGTATTGACAGGGTTGCATATTTAAGCTTTTTATTTTTTTTTGGTTGATTAAACCTTGGGTCTTGGAACTAGTGTATTTTAGTATTTGAAATTTATGTAAGAGTTGTTGATCTTGTTTTCCTATATTTCAAGTGTGCATGCAAGTTTTAAAAGCTTGTCAAGTCTAAATGATACCCATAAACATGCCAATATGTTTATTGCAAGATAGATCACTTATTCTTTCAAGAACATTGGGGTTCTTAGCTCTTGTGAAATAGACTACATAATGGTTGATATTATTAATAGACATGTATATTGTCGTATGGTATACATTACGTTATAATAATAATAAACCAATATAATAATCTAGTGTTACACCCAAGGGTTCCAATTTCAAAGCCAAAAACAATTGAGACCCCCTAAACTATACCATACAACTTAAGGAGACCAATTTAATTCTTGTACAAAACAAAAATATAAATGGTTTAAACTTTTCATAGAGGTACTTAAGGTAGTAAAGGGTGAAGAAAATTTTATACTCCACAAAATATGTCAAACATGATTTATTATAAAGATGATTTGAGGGATACTTCATGAATAAAAGAAATATGTATGATGGCTGGAAAAAAAAAAAAAAAGATTTGGTCCATAAAAGAGACACATTCAACAATTTCTTCCACAAGTCCAAAAACAATTGTAAGAAGAGGTGTTAAGTTTTCATAATCATTTGGTTGATTCAAATTACTATGATTTGAAGTAGTGGCAAAAAAAAAAAAAATTACTTGATGATTATTTCAAAACATAAATATTTACTAAATGATAATGTTGTCTTAAATAAAATATAATATGTAAAACTCGTTTGACTTATGATTATTGGGGTTATACTATTTAATGTTGCCATATATAAAGCAAGCTGTCCAGATAAAAGTTTTCTTATGAGGAGATTATATTATATAGCATTTAGACTAATAGACAAAGAAGATTAAAGGTTTAAAAACTAGTTTTTCTTTTTCTCATTATGATCCTTAGTGTTATTATGGGCCAAAAACCATATTCTATTTCTCAACTTAGATTTGTCAGCCATATTACTTGGGCAAGTTTGTGACATGTACCAATAGTTCCACTTCTAGAAACGTTGAACCTATAACCTACTTTGATAGTAATTATTAAAATCCTCAAATGTTACCACTAAACTAAATGTTTAGTTTAATAATTAAAACATATACTATATTTATTAACATTCCAACTATCCTAGCGCAAGCTTGATGCTCATATTACTAAGATAACCTCCTTTACCATATTACCAACATTTTACGTCAAAAGGCAGACCTAGAGGAAGAAAAGAAATCCTTTTTTGAGCCACGAATTTTCCCACTAATTCCTGTGCGCGGAGACGGGTGTACCGACCCATCCAACCATCTTCAATTCCTTGTGAAAACACGAACAGACCACTCTAAGTGGTCTTTCTTAGCCACAAACACCAATACCGTCTCAAGCCAAAGCCTATCCAAATTCTTTGCAGCCGACCTTAGGTTACGATCATTTAATCCGCTATTTTCGATCGATTATGCAAAATGTTCCTTCCTGCAAGAAAAACTCTAAAAACGACTATGATCATTAAACCGCTTGGTCCTCAAGAATGGGACGCCAGACATCCGAAAGAATCCTCGTGCCAAGCTAGGATTGGGTGCTCTGGGTCAAGTCTAGAGCGTAGACTTGATTTCAAGTGAGAAATAAAGAGTTTTTTTCGTCAGTTGCGTGCTTGAGCGTGATTGGATAAAACCTATCCCTGATAGAACCATTTGAGTTACGTTCGACAGCCCGTCCACATGCAATTCGAAGTATTTGGAAACAATGGATCCATTCAAAGTGATGAAACAAAAAAAACAATTTTAAATTGTTTGGTCCGCAGGTTTTCAAAGGACTTGTTAACGCGAAAGTTGAAAGTCTTATTAAAACTAAGGGTGTTCAAATTTTCAGATGCAGATTAGGATTCCCTTGGCTATTGGGATCATTTCGTTGATTAAGGTTTAGATTAGAATGGTGAAGACCTGGGAGAGAGGGAGGTGCATGTTCTGGAGTTGGGGTACCGAACAAGCACGAATCAACAAGAAGATTCATAGGACAACTTAATACAAGGTGGATCATGGTTATTAAGTCTTGTGTGCATGCGAAATGTTAGCTTTCGATGCTGTCCCCAACAAGAACAACTCCGAACATGCAACATGATCATTTATAACTTCATCTTTATTAGACAAATTTTATTTTGATTTAAAAGTGTTTTCTTATGACAATACTAACAAAATGTTATTTTAGTGTGATATTCAATCGAAAGCTATCATGTTTAAATAGCTATTCCTTCAAATAAAATAATAAGAGAAAAACTTATAAACCCTTCGCATATATTCCAGTGAAACAAGTTTTAATGACTTTAAAATCATTAAATAAAAAGCCTTGGAACTTTAATGCTAAACAAAGATAATGTCTCAATTAAAACCAAATTTGCTGACATAAAATAACATTGATAGAATATGCCCTTTTGAGTTTTTTAGCCATTAAATCAACATACTTTATTACAATTAAAATTTTATTTAAGTTTTAATAAGTAGCTCTTAGCTCTTCATGAATGAGTGTTTCCCTAAGATAATACTATACTATGCAATATATTATATGGATACTATATTTTATTATCTTCAATTTGCTCATAACTTTCAATTCCATATTTTTTGATACTTGTTTCTAGATGAATACAAATTATTTATTTGTGTAACCATTTCATAAATAAGTAAAGGGATGGTTTGGATTCTACACATTATAGTATGAGGTCTTAATATACAACTTTTTCTTTCATCACCCTCTCTAGTCATTGGTTTGAAATTAAATCTCCTACTCATATAGTTAATGTTCTCTAAACTCCAACCCTTTGTTCAAAACTAATCCGAAATCTTTTGATGATGGTCAAAAGACACATTCAACATAAAGGTGCCTAAGTATGAAACTTTGTGTCCTCCAAAAGCCATAATTATTAAGTAACACTTATTTAATCAAAATAAAATTTATAGAAGAAGTCATAGATAATAGATTATATTTTCAGAGAAAATGTACCTAATCATTCAATTCCATAGAAAATATAAGGGTTTAAAGCTACATTATTATCTAAATTAAACTTCAAAATCATTGGCTTAAGGAAAAGAAAATTATTATCTAAAAAATCAATGCATAGTAAAAATAACGGATTTAAGAATTCAAAGTTGAGCAACTAATTTAATGAATTTATAAAAAATCAATGATTATTAAAAATAGTACATTTACAAGAGTTCAAAACAACGGAGTTACGACTAGGCTTTTGAAGTCTAGCTTGAACAACTTGGAAGCCTTTTAGCCTTAGCCAAAAGACATCTCTTAAAG
Organism: Casuarina glauca; assembly: GCA_028551395.1. Lineage (NCBI taxonomy): Eukaryota > Viridiplantae > Streptophyta > Magnoliopsida > Fagales > Casuarinaceae > Casuarina > Casuarina glauca. The sequence goes on from CM052351.1 coordinate 18,137,495, forward strand.
CAAAAGTCATTATGATTATAACCCCTCATAATCTCATACCTAAGAACGTTTGTGTAATGTTAATTCAACTGGTATTATATTCAAAATAAGATGATTCGTAAATCCTTATTATCTTTAGAGAAAATGTGTCTATATAAGGGTTTAAGCCTAACATAGAGTAAACGTCAAACACAAAAAATTTCTAAAGGAAGAGAAAATCAATGGCAATGAAGTATAGTAAGAGATACCTAGTGACAATTGTTGTATTACTTGTCCTTTTTTCAGTTGAAGTGAAAGCTACTGACCGTGGCGAAATTTCCGGGGAGATTATCCATTGCGTGGAGCAAAAAGAAACTAACTGTTATGTACAGAGAGGGGATGCACAGAGAAGGCTACGTGCTTTCAACAAGTTTCGTTTCTGGTGGTGCCTTTATGTTGATGTTCGTCGGTGTTTTAAAATGCATGACGGTGATGTTGACATTGCCAGAAAATGCATTAGACCTTGCATAGGACTAGTGATGTCGTTCTTCCCGTATATACCATCCCACGACGACAATACTTTTACAACTTGTTTGGTGGATTGCTTTAAACATCATATCGCCAAGGGCAAGAACCATTAGAGCTATTTCAGATGCAGATCCACAAGCTCCAAATCTAACGCGGTAAGTGCTGCCTAACTTTTCTCTTTCTATTGTGTTTACATACTCATCTTTTGTACATTAAAGTTATTTTCATTGTGATGCTATTCTTCCATTCATGTACTAACATGCATGCCTTTTCACTTTAATAATCAATTAAACAGTTTTTGCACTTGGTAATTATGGCCTCTTAATGTTTCAGATCTGAACTGGAAGCCATGTGCTGGAGTTAGACGCGCTTGTTCTCTTTTCTTGATTGTCTACTATCTTGAACTATGTATTTTAGAGTTTTACAATAATATACATACGGATCTCATGCTACTTATTTAAAGATCCCATATCATTAGTCCTAATATGATTGCATATTTAAGCTTTTATTTTTTTTGGTGAAAGGTCAAATTATATATCACTCGTAAAAAAAATTTACAAGATTGTTTGATTACAAGATATCATCATCTAAGCTCAAATATTGCACTTGGCAAGTTCCAAAGCTCTTGTAAAAATTTATTACAGTTTGTAAGCTTGACTCCTCTGGTAGATGAAATCTTCCCTCTTACATCCTTCTTGATCTTAGCAATAATGGTTGAGTTTTCTAGACTTGTATTGCTGAATCTTCTTCTATTCCTTTCGCTCCAAATGTGATACAATACGGCCTTGAAAGATATACTAAGCAAAGTTGCTGCAAAGCTCTTCCTCTTAATAGTCTTGATCATCCAACATATTTCAGCTCTCCAGTGTTCAATTCTTCGAGTTAATCCATTCATGCCTAACAAAGCCTTCCAGATGTAGTTTGTGAACCTGCACTTAAAAAATAAATGTTCCTGTGATTCTTCTTCTTGATTGCAGAGGTTGCATTGTAGATCCACTGAACTATTCCATTTAGCCACCCGATCTGCTGTGGATAGTTTGTCTCTCAGAGTGATCCAACAGATAAAATTATGCTTTGGTACTCCTTCTTTCCAAACAAGTGTTGCCCATTTGGCATCTTCTCTGTTCTCTCTTAGTAAGCTTTTATTTTCTGTTGAGTAAGTTATGGCGCTCGAAACTATGGTATCCTGGTATTTGAAATTTATATAAGACTTCTTGATCATGTTTTCTTGTATTTCGACTGTGCATGCAATTTAACAGGACACGTGATATATAGCTGCAAGTTTCAGAAGCTTGTCAAATCTCAATGATACTCGTATACATGCCAATATGTTTATTGCAAGATTGGTCACTTATTATTTCAAGAACATTTGGGCTCTTAACTCTTGTGGAATAGACTACATAATAGTTGAAGACTTGGGATGAGATAATGGGCTCTTAACACTTATTACTTAACTATTATTAATAGATTTGTATATTATCATGCGGTATCCATTACATCATAATAATAATAAACCAAAGTAATAGTCTAGTGTTAGACCTAAGGGTTCCAATTTCAAGGCCAAAAACAATTGAAGTATACCATACAACTTAAGGATACAAATTTGATTCTTGTACAAGACAAAGATATAAATGGTTTAAACTTTTCATAAAGGTATTCAATTTAGAAAAAGAAGAAGAAATTGTAATAATGCATCACAAATGACCAAAATGGTTTATTATAAAAGATGGTTTGAAGGATAGTTCATGAATAGGAGGAAGATGTATAACGCTTAGGAAAAAGAAAAAAGGATACGGGCAATTAGGCAAAGAACTGCATTCCTCAACTTCTTCGAATGTGTCCAAAAATATTGCAAGAAGAAGAGATGTTGAATTTTTTTAGCCACTTCATTCATGCAAATTAGTATGATTTGAGGTAGTGGATAGTGAGATACTTAATGATTATTTCAAAATTTAGATGTTTACCAAAGGATAATGTTATCACAAATAAAATATACTTTGAGGAACTTACTTGACTTATAATTATTATTGTCATTTATTTAAAGTTGCCATCTACAAACTATTAATGTTTAAATAAAAAAAAATTGTGATAAACTTATGTCATATTAGCATTTAGACTAACAAAAAAAGGAAGATTAGAAGTGTGAAAACTACTTTTTCTTTTCCTCGTTACAGTCCTTGGTGTTATAATGGGCCAAAAGCTTAAGCTACTTCTTGACATGAAAGTCTGCTAGCCATGTTACGTAAGCAACCTCCACGAGTTCCACTTTCAGCAACATGGAACCTATATCCTAGTTTAATACTAATTGTTAAAACTCTCAAATGTTACTACAAAGCTAAAAAATTAAGTTAAGAATGAAAACATATACTGTTTTATTAACATTCCATGACTTCTCCCACTAATTCTTCCACGTGGAAACAGAGGTCTTCCCTTAGCTTTTTTACCATTACCATCGTACCAGCCCCATTCACTTCTCTTCAATTGCTCGTGAAAACGACAACCAACCACTCTAAGTAGTATTTCTTAGCCACAAACACCAACAACCCCTCAAGCCAAAGCTAACCAAATCCTTTGGAACATATTTCAGCTTACAATCATTCAATCCACCATTTTTGAGGATTATGCAATCTTCCCTCGAGCAAGAAAAACTCTAAAAGTGACTATGATCGTCGACCAATTGGTCCACTAAAATGGGACGCAACACATACGAAAGAACTCTCGTGACACGTTAGGATTGGGTGCCGTGGGGCAAGACAATATTCAACTCATATATGGATGGTTTTAGCCTTAGCTGCCAAGATGTTGGCACAGTTTTGTGGCAGTGCATAGAAGGTACAAGAAGCAAAAACCCCCCACCGTGCACGAGAAGCAGGATGGAATTTTGTAGTCGAATTCTGGACCTCGGATACGAAAATATGGATAGATATATCAAGTTTCAATCGAATTATCATTTTTTTTAGGTTGTACGAAGTGAATTTTGTTATCGTCAATGTTTTAGTTTGATATCTTTATTTTATGTTGATATACTTTCCTATTTTAAAACTAAAACATGTCTTTGTAGCCTGGTGACAAAATCTAAATTCTTATATGATACTCATTAATTGTTAATTTAGTTTCTATGATTTACCAACATTTTAGAGTAATGAAATCTAATAAAAATAATATTTTTTTATACCATTATCTCATCTTAAGAAGCTCTGCAAAAAAATCATTTCCTTTAGTTGATTTGATCATCTATTATAATTCTTCATTATATCTTCTAACGTGACATTGAATTTATATTCTAAATAAAGATAGTCTTTCAAACTATCATTATCCATGTACATTAAATATATATATATATATATGATTCTTGTTTTCAACCTAGGATTAATAAAAATCATAGTATAAGTTAATTGAAAGGAGTCATCGTACCATTTCTTTTGCTATAGAAAGTCAATTTTGACAAATTGGTCATCTAGTGAAATTATATTTGTTAATGCCACAAATTTAAATTAGATTATACCAATTCACTTTTTTATTAATTGGTTGAAGATCTTTATAAATTTTTTTGTAGCAATAAGCAAACCTTTAAATAACCTAGGTAAGTGTAGGCCTTAGTTCTAAATGCAAGTAAAAGAGAACAAACAATGGAAAAATAATAAAACAAAGTAAGAAGGTTAAAAGGTTGTTCATCCATCCTTAAGAAGGATAATTTTAGTACCATATGAATCCTATAATTTGTTTTCTATACATTAAAATATAGGGTCATAATACAACCTATCATTTTACCACCCTTATTGTCATTTTTTTGAAATTAAATCTTCTATTCATATAGTTAATGTTCTCCAAAAAAGCAACCTATTAGTAAAAAATGATTTGAAATATTTTCACATGTTCAAAACACACCATTTAAAGTAAAGTTGCTTGAGTATGAAGCCTCATAATCTCCACAAGTTATAATTATTAAGTAACACTTATTTAATCAAAATAAACTTTATAGAAGTCATAGATTACAAATCATATTTTTAGAGTAAATATGCCTAATCATTGAATTTCATAGAAAATATAAGGTTTCAAATCTAAATTATTATATAAATTAAACTTCAAAATCAATATCTTAAGGGAAGAAAAAAAATGGCTGAAAAATATAGTAAGAAATCTATTTTCTAAAAAAATAAAGAAAAGTAATGGATTTAAGAATTCACAATTTGCAACTGATATAATGAATTTATAAACAACCAATGCTTGTTAAAAATAGTACATTAACAAATTTTAAAGGCAACTAAGTCATTATTAGGCTTTTAAAGATTAGGTAGAAATTGGTTGGAAGCTTTTTAACCTTGGCCAGAAGATATCATTTAAAGCAAAAATCTCATAACTGTAAAACCTTGTAATCTCATAATTGTTTATATGAGTATCCCTTAGATCTTTATAACATTTCTTTCGCACGATGTTATGCCTTGAACAAATATCCACCGATTCCTATTTTATATCTTGTCTAAAAGAGTAGCTACAGTCTTTGGTTTCATTACATCTCTCAGATGCAAGATCTATAAATATGCTCCAAATCTGGTCATGGTAAGAGTTGCATAACCTTCCTTTTTTTATTATTTTCTTTGCTTAAAGAATGAATATATATATATCATGTGTAATACTTATTCATCTTTCAATATTTTCAACAGAGAAATCTTTAATGTCATAATTTTTATGGGGCATCAATTAAAAGAAAATCTACTTTAATTTGATACACACAAATTTGTGGATATTATTTTACAATTTTGTGAACATTTTTCATGCCTACAATGGTACAGCGTCATGCTCCGACTGTATAAAATCCGTGTGCACTCAGATCTTAGAGCGCTCTAAGTAGACCAACAAACCAATGCTTGTCAAAACTACTCCAACTGCCAGAATGCCATAACGAAAGGATGCCCACCAAGATCTCTCCATCGTAGTCGTACACTTGCTTGATTCAGAGAAGTCCAGATGCAACCTTAAAACCTTAAGTCCCGCTAATGGAGCATGGCTGGTAGCAGCAACACGATCAGCAACAGTTGCAAGTAGAACTTTATCACCATCATCATCTTCATACAAAAGCTTAGGGCAATCGCCATAAATTATGTCAAAAATTACATATAGCTAACGTAACAAGGCTTTCTAAAACTTAAGCCTTCCAAAGAGCAATGTTGCAGTAGAAAAATGGTTTTAAGAGAGAATTACTTGATTTATCAATAGTACTATTTTGTATATATCATGATTGTAATGCCGTACATCAAGGAAAAATTACAACAAACTAAAATGTCGGGAGCTGGAGACTTGGTTGCGAGGGCCTGATCTAGAGCTACTTCTTACAGTCTAGGCCTTTTTCCTAGAAAGAAAAAAACAAAGATAAATAATAACGCTTCAAATTCGATAAAGCTCGTCCTTCCAATCCCGATCTGAAGTCAAAGTTTAACAATTTCCTTCCATAATCCGTAGCTTTCTGTTACATAGACTTGTATGATGAACCCTCATATCTGTGAACAGTTTTTGTTAATAACTTTTAGCCACCGCAGGTTGTGATGGAGTGGTGGGGATAGTACACCCTAACCCGGCAAGGGAGGGGGTGTTGAAACTTAAGAAAGGAGACGTCATACCAATGCCATCATGATTAGTCTCATGGTGGTTCAACTATGGAGACTCCGAGTTGGGGATCATCTTCTTGGGGGAAACGTCCAGGAGCTTCATTCCCGAAGAATTTACCTACTTCTTTCTATGTGGGGTTCAAGGTATCATAGGAGGCTTCTCTCCAGAGTTTCCCAATAAGGCCTATGACACAAACACTGATGAGGCAAACAAACTTGCAAAAAGCTAGATTGCGATCCTGATATCTCAGCTTGCCTAAGCCCAATGTGGAAAGTACCCACAAAATGGTTTATGACATTGATGGTGCGCAGCCTGATTTTCGTGTCAAAGGTGGTGGAGTAGTCACTACATTGACAGAGCATAAGTTTCCTTTCCTTGGAGAAGTTGATCTGAGTGCAAACCTCATTAAACTTGATGCTAAAGCAATGCGTTCGCCATCATACACTGCTGATTTTGCAGTTCAAGTGATTTATGTTGTGAAAGGAAGCGATCATGTTCAAATAGTGGACATTAATGGTAAGCGAACTAAAGCCCGGTCACTTATTTGTTGTGCCCAGATTCTTCGTCATCGCTGAACTTGCAGGCGGAGATGGTCTAGAGTTTTTCTCTATGGTAACAAGCAAGTAGTTAAGTATCAGTTTGTTTTACTTTATCCTTGCCCATTGAATCATATAATTAATCCAGCAATTTAATGTAGCTTGAATGATGTTCTTGTTTTGTTGAATATTTAAAGAGTATTTACTTAGGGCACTATCTTGTTCTTCTAACTTTCTGTAGGCCTGCTCTGTTGTAGTCATACAAGCCTCGCTCAATGTTTCTGCAGAGTTTGGAGAATTAATTCTAGAACTTTCATTTCAAAAGCAAACAAAAGTTAATGAAAATACAAAGGTTTGAAGTCTCTAAATCTTATCCTTGTTTTCTAAACATGGTCATAAAATTCCTAGGTGAAAACATCAGCAACAAATTTAGCAACTCAAAATCTTTAGGTCAATGGAGCTTATTAATATTCTCTGCAATTTGGAACTTGAAAAACCATAACTCAAAAATCTATTTATTCAGCAATGTAGAAACCGAGTTTGCCCTGAGATCAACCCAAATTATTTTTCCAATAGCCAAGTCTTCATACTCGAATCCCCCTGGTCGCTCTTCTTGCTTTTTTCCTTCTTGTCCTCTTCATCATGGCTAGACTCAATTTCTGTTAAGAAAAATGAATATCAACTTGGTCTCAAAATTATCTTAAGCAACACCTAAATGCAATTGGTCTCAGAATTATCTTAAGTAACACCTAAATGCAATAAGTCTACTGACTACGTATTCCTTTAAAGAACATTTGGCGGACAGACAAAGGCAAGTAGCAATTGCGAACTTCAAAACAACGATTGCCGAGTGGAATACGAAATTAAACAACCAGACCTCCCTCTGGGAAATGTACAGTTTCTCATAAAACTAGAAAACGGTATATATGCATGCAAAAATAATGTGTTCATGGTTCAAACCTGAACAAATTCACCCTACACTCACATTGGATGGATTAAAATAGAATTACGAAGTAAGAAACAGAAAGATTAAACATACAAAAACTTCATGAACAATACAGAGTTTTGAAGGTCATGGAAAGAGAATCTTCTGGATTTTTTTTCTTTTTAGCGCAACAAAATTAGATTTTGTTGTGTTTGAGGATATGTTAGGAATACAGATCCGATCATGCTTAATTTCTCCACTTCCATTCAATCCTTCCCATGGATTAAATCCAAGGAGATAAAGCAAGAGAAAACAAGTAAATTATAGAAGTAAACAAAGAGATTATCATGTCGTTTGATCAAACAAAGGATTAGAAAATAAAAGTGCTAAGGCTACTACTAATTCATAAGTTGTTAAAACTTCTCTAAAAGTCAGATTAAAGAATAAAGTACCTCATACTTGTCTTATGAATCCATATTCAGTATTAGGTATAACAAATATGTTAGGAGTGAATGTGTGAGAGACAACTTAAAAACTCAACAGTGAATATTAGTTTTTTTTTTTTGTTCTTTTTTAATAATGGTAATAAATTGCTTTAGAGTTACAATCATCCACAGTTGTCATAAATATAAATAGAAGTACGTAGGACGGCAGTTATTCATGCACAAACATTTGGTCGTGTCTACCTAATACCTACTCTCACTAGCCACGTGAAAATCGCGTTAGGCGTTAACAAAATATTTATCAGCGGCTCATTGTCACGAAGTCTGCGGTGAGCATGGGCTACGCTCCTGTTACAAGTTTGACAAACTTGAGTTGCCGGGATTTGAGAATGAAAAGCAAATCTTGCAATCCCGACCACCAAATCTCCGGTACATGGAGAGGAATCGGTACTCTCCCTAGTCACTACATTGACTTTAGGAGTAGAGCTTCTCACGCGGCTCATGACCTTTAATTAAGACAGTATGCTGTGTCCACCGTCGGATGGATACGGGGGTGACGTTGTGGCCGTTGGACTGTGGAGTTGAAAATTGAGATGTCGGAACAATTGGGAATAAAGAAATAGCGAGACAAGGCTGAGCCGAACGGGAGAAAAAAAAAGAAAAAAAAAAGAAAGAAAGGGAAAAGTAATAAGGAGAGAGTGGGTTCACACGTGGCGGGAATCAGAAGGTCGCGGAGAGATAAAAGAAGAAACAAATGATGAGCGTGAAAAGAGGGCAGGCTCCGTGTGTGAGAGATATGTGTGCAGCGCATCACCGTAGGGATCTAGAGAGAGAGAGAGAGAGAGAGAGAGAGAGAGAGAGAGAGCGTTTTGATGGTCAAACTATTGTTAAATGGGCTACCATGCAACGCGAGGGGAGGGATTTGATGGGGGGAGAGTGTGGAGTCACGGATGAAAGACGTGTGTCAGTCAGAGAAGGCCTGGAGGTGCGGTGCGGTGCGGTGAGGTGGGGTCCATGAATCAGCGGCTATTCAGGACGCGTAGCCGCCAGTGGCGTGGTTGCTTTGGTGTCGTTTAGCTGGAGTTCCTTCGCTTTTTACATACTTTGCGGTGATTCTTTCTTCTCGGGGCTTCATCTTTTCCATAGTTTCTTTTTTCTCCCCCATCCTAATTCTGTGAAATTTCACTCTCACCGTCAACCTCGTATGCAAACATGGTTGACTCTTTCTCTCGTTTTTTATGTACCCTGCCTGCCTCTTTATTGTCATCAAAGCAGAAATGAAATCCAATTTGGAGTCACACAATGCGCATCACAATAGTTTGGGATTTCAACATCACTGAACTTTAGCGTTTGTATAATTAAGACGTTCACTGTTAAATCCTAAATGCTCTGCATGTTCACTGTTAAAATGTGCAAGGTTTTTAACTTAAAATTCATGTTTTTTGTGCTGATGATAAAGACAAGAAAAGAAGCATCAATATCAATCCCCACCAGCTACATTGCAGTAACAGCGGGTGTAATTCTGGGAATAACTATCTCTCTTTTCCTTTCTTTTCTTTTTTTTTTCTTTTTTTTTTTTTTGAGAGCTACCACTTTTTAACAAATTCTTAGACAAACCTATGAATCTGTCAAATGATTTTGAAAATCATGAGATACACTAGCAAAATTAAGAGGAAAAAGACTCTAAATGCGGTGCTGGAGCAACTCCCAAAAGTATATATATCTTAGAGCTCTGTATACTGGAAATTGCTACCCTCTTTCCCCGCTGAAGTATAGGGATACAACAGTACTCTCCCTAGTTTCCTTTATTTTTCCATACGCAAAAACTTAGAATTGCGAATTACTGCAAATACATTTACATGAATAACATGATAGATTATTAGTTCAATAAGTTTAGACTTATGAAAGCAAGTATCATAAATGCTCATTTCGCGTCGTTACGCGACTGGAAGACTAACCAATCGAGTTTGTTTCTGATGGCATTAGTTGAACGGCGAAACAGTAGATGGAATTTGACTTGACACCCAAGTTGATCCATTGTCTAGAACTTTCACCTAGTTTTAGGATACACTCTCTCTTTCATGCAAGCATTTTGAAGCCCTTCTATAAGGATATAAAAGATATTAGATGAAAAAAGTCACTGAAAATCTCTTAAATAATGATGACCTATTTTGGGAAAGAGGAGACAAGCTTAGTTAATTAAGTATTTTGAAAGAAGAGAGTTCCTTCGAAACCATAGCACTTGATTACGTGAAAGGGTTTGCTTGAGAGTTAAGTGGCGTGAGAGTGTGAGAAAGATGTTTGGCAATTCAAAGAAAATATTGAACATTGCCATGAGGTGATAAGGGTGTCACCAAGTTAGGTACGAAAAAATGTTCTAGATTGACAATACAAGCCAATAGATTGATTGGACAAATACAAGTCTTGTTTGTCTAGTTTTCCTTATGTTGATGTCACCCCTCATGGGTAGTGTCTTTGTTTCCTTCTGTGAATTTGTTTTTAATTACAAATGTAATATTGTGGCGGATCATTCTAACACACTCTCCACACTATTCTTTCCATTCTCTCTAAACTCTCTAACATTTTCTTCTCACAAACCTCCCTGTATCTCAATATTTGTTAAAGGCTAACTTAGTTTTGAACTATTAGCTGCCAAATGTGCTTACTCTAAGTGCATTACATCTTCACTAAAATTTGAGAGCACCTTCTAAGACTTAGTGCACCTCAATTTTTACTTATTGAATAGAAATTTATAATACATTTCACAACTAGGTCCAACATAACAAATACAAGCTACCCATGACTGAATCATAATAACAATAAGCCACATGTAGCTTAATCACAAAACTAGTAAGCCACACAAGACTTGTTCACAAACTACACAAATAATAATGGAAGTTTACAAAATTTTGACTCCCTCACAACTATATTGTCGAACAACCTTGATTTAAATCTCCATTGCTCAAAGCAGCTCGATCACAATCTATAAATCAAAAGCCCTAAATTTCACAAATTTGATTTCCCAAGTTTTCAAATGAGGTTGCACAAATATAAGATTATGAAACAATCAATAATGTAGATAATCACAAAAACATTAGCTCAAAACGTATAGCAGTTTTGTCTAAAAAAATCAAACAACCTTGATCGTCAACACAGCAAGCAACCAAAGAAAAGTGAGAAGCAATGTAGGATCAAATAAACATTGTATATTCATTCACAAATACATAGCAATATTCCACTAGAATATTTCCCAACATGCTTTTCTATTTAGTTTTCGTTTTACTTTTATTCCCAAATATTTTCCGGCCGCTCAAAGCCGCTAGAAATGGAAAATGCGTGTTTTGGCACTTTATTCCTGGAGAAATTGTCTGGGAAAGTCACAGCATTCCTTCAAAATACGTTGTTCCAAATAATTTGTTGCTCTAGAAGGCATACTCAAAAGCACGCTACGTCACATCAAAATAGCTCGAAGGAAAGGAGAAGCAGAAGAAGACACGGAAACAACGGCCTAAGAAGTTTGGCTTCCGCAGCTTTGGAGTGGATCACGTGTCCAAAAACCGAGTCAGCAAATCTATCGAATGATTTTCAAAATCATGAGCTACACCTGGAAAAGGAAGAGGAAAAGGAGTCTATAAATGTGGCGCTGGAGCTGCTCCCAAATGTATCATCTTTGTTCTCGTTTTTATTTTCCATACGCAAAAACTTAGAATTGCGAATCAGTGCGAATGCACTTAACTAGAAGACTAACCAATTGGCTTTGTTTCTGATGGCTTTTAGCTCAAGTGCGAAACAACCGATGGAGTTTGACTGGACACCCAAGTTGGCGCAGACGATATCAGAGGTAGATGGGGGAGCCTACTATAGTTGGTCAGTTGCTGAATCTCCTTCACTTCGTCAGGCCAACGTTGGTGCTGGAAAGCTTGTTCTGCAGCCACGCGGGTTTGCTCTTCCCCACTACCCCGATGATTCCAAACTTGGTTATGTTCTTCAAGGTAATGCCAGATACCTAATACTCGTATCTGTCCTTTCGTGCTCATATAAGAAAATAATGCTGCATACCAGATTATAAGGCACAATACCTCCATAAGTTATAGTTTCTAATACTTAGTTTTTGTCTTTTGATTTATGCATTTGTGTACAAACACTAAATGTGATTCTAAAAGATAAGTGCAGAGATGAGAGGAGATGAATACTCCATGATGTGACAAATATAGACAGTGTGGAAGTTTGGATACTGCAAAACTAAAGGAGGTTTTGTATTTACAGCTAACCACATGGGAGTATTGTTTTTTCTAGTTTTCTAAAAATAATTGAAAATTTAAATTATATTACGGAACATAGTTTTAGTGCTTCAACAAATAAATAATTAATTTAGTTTTACCAAAAACGGAAAACAAAAACCTTCTTTTAAGACAAAAAAAACTCAACTAAAAAGGAAAAAGATATTAAAAAACACTTGATGGTTCTTGTAGTTTTTCAAAGATTTTGTCTTTTTTTCAAAGTATCAGATGTCTAAGGTTAATATTAAATATTGGTGTGGAGGTCCCATATTGTTAGGATATGGGCTTATTGAGTAGTTTATATATAACAAAAAATTCCATTATCTTGAACTAACTTTTCTAAAAGGATTGAACTTTTCTAATATGGTATTAGAGCGCAATTCTTTTTATTTACACAACAAAAATGGCACTACGATATAGTCTCAGTGGTCCCTGTAGTAAGGAGGTATGTTAAATATTGATGTGGGGTTGTCTCATGTTACTAGGAGGTATGCTAAGGAAATACCTTTTACCCTTGAGCAAATTTTGTGAAAGCATTAGACTTTTTGATAGTTAACAATAATCAAAGTTTTCATATTGTTGATCAGTTCTAGGTTTGATATTGTTGCTTGTTGGTCTACAGCCTGTTTTCCCTCGAGTTTTGGGACATGAAGGTGTTGGGTAAGCTATCTCTTCTAAGTTTCTAACTAACAATTGACAAACTTTTTGAAGAATGGCCTTTCATCTTGTACCTTTGTTTGTTGCTTCTTCTTTCTCACACAAAACGAACAAAAAGCAGTGCACAACTTAACTAGTCTCATCAAATATTTTGATCCGCTTATATATATGAGTAATTATGCAATTGTAGAATGGTTAAGAGTGTTGGCGAGGAAGTAACAGGTCTAGAAGGAGGAGATCTTGTCATTCCAGCCCTCCTTGGTGAGTGCCAAGACTGTAAAAATTGTTTGTCTAGAAAGACCAACTTATACCTTAAATACCCAATCCCCTTTAGTGGTCTTATGCGCGATGGCACTTCAAGAATATCTATTGGAGGCCTAAGGCTTTACCACGCTTTTACCTACTCAACATGGTCCGAGTACACGGTTGTCAATGCTGATTACATTCTGAAACTTGACCTGGGTATAGCTCTTCCACATGTTAGCTTCCTCTCATGTGGATTCTCGACTGGATTTGGGGGTGCATGGAGGAAGCTAAGGTTGAAAAATGATCAACGATGGTTGTTCTTGGTCTTGGTGCTGTTGGGTTAGGGGTACGTCTGCCTTCTGAGAATAAGCTTTGCGAAAAAAAATTGAAGTATTGAACTAGTTGGGTTTCTATGTGTTTTCTTTTTTATCAAAAGGGCAGAAAAAATCGACTTCAATTCTTTTTCCATTTATTTTCTTGGTGGTGCTTAAGGAAGTTGAAAATTATGGCCTTCTAAATTGCAGGTCGTCGGGGGGGGGGGGGGGGGGGGGGGGGGTGTTGGGGGGGTGGGGGGCGCTCGAATGCAAGGAGCAGCAAAGATAATTGGTATTAAAAAAAATGAAAGGAAAAGAGTAAAGGACAAAGCTTTTGGAATGACCAACTTCATAGAGCCAAATGAACATGATAAATCTATTTCTGAGCTAGTTAAAGAAATAATTGGTGGAATAGGTGTAGATTATTGCTTTGAGTGTACTAGGGTTGCGCCCTTGGTCAATGAAGCTCTCCTAGCCACAAAAATGGTATGTCTATCAGTTCAATATTCATAATTTTACAAGACATACCTGTATACATTAAAAATTATTTATTTATTTAACTGTTATAATTCGTACCTGGTAACAAGGGAGTGGGAGAAACAATTATAATTCGTGAAGCAAATCATCCAACTATGGAGATCAATTTCCTTCGCTTGGTATTTGGTGGAAATTTGAAAGGCTTTATTTTTGGAGGGCTCAAACCTAGAACTAATCTTCCTATCATAGTTGAAAAATGCAAAAATAAGTTGAGTTCTGATGGGGGCAATATGTGCTTTATACATCAAAATCTATTGTATTTCACTTTAAAAAGAGAAATGGTTGCAAAATTATTATATGTACAAAAAAAAGAAAAACCTCCATTTTTGTTTTAGTAAAGATAGAACAAACTTATGCCTTCATGTTCCTAAAAGTTCAAATTATCTTGAATATTAAGAACTTTTAAATGCTGCTATATTCTGTTCCATAGGAAATCAACTTGGATGAACTTCTGACTCACGAAGTTTCGTTGGAAAAAATAGATAAAGCGTTTCAAATATTGGAGCAACCTAATTGTGTGAATGTTCTCATCAAGCTTTAATGGATCCTAGAAACAATAAGACGTATGTGGCCCAAAAGAGATGCATTGAGCTGATGAAAAATTGCATCTTTTCTTCACTTGCAAATTGTGATAACTATAAAGGACTACTAGTCTTATATGTGGGATATATGTAATTAATGGGTGTTATAATAGGGCAAAAGACAAGATAATGGTCCCCTCGAAAATCACCATTTAACGGATTTCCACCATAAGCTTTGTATTTGAAAACATCCATTCAAGCGAATTCCACTCTATGGAACAAGTCAGAAAATCCCCTATTGAAAGAAAAAGAAATCAATATTCTATTATTTATAAATAAACGTAGATTTGGAACTAGTTAATTTTCATGAATTCCGTGGTTCCTACTAATCTAATTTTTATTTAAAGCCAATGAAGAAGCTGATCAAGAAGCATATGATTTGGATAAAAGTCTTGGTACATTACTATAAGAAAAACCAAATTACAAGAGAATAGAGAGACATTGTGACCTCTTTTAATGATACAAAAATACACTTAACAAAACACATATATAGATAAAAAAAAGATATAAGGGTTTGATTAGGTTAATGTGCAACACAAGGAGACTACAATTATGGAAAATTATAATACTGCTTAAATGACACACCGTAATACCCTCCCTTTATCTAATGGTCAATAGAAATTAAGAACACTAAACTTTTTTAAGAGATAGAAATGTTGAATAGTACCCAATGCTTTAGTTAACACATCAACAAATTAACCATTGGTTCTAATATGCATAGTCTTTATCATTCGATGATGGATTTTCTCATAAATAAAATGGTAGTGAATGTGAATTGGTTTGGTGTGCTAGTGAATAAGGGGGTTGGTTGTGAGCTCTATAGGGTCCATGTTGTCTTAAAATAGCATAATAAGTTGATGCATAATGATTTGCAATCACAAAGAAAACCCAACCATATTATCTTATAAGTGGTGGTGGCCATGACACAATATTCTGCTTCACTAGAGAATCTAGAGACAATATTTTGCCTCTTACTCTTTCAAGAGATTAAAGTGCTGCCAAGTAATACACAAAATCCAATGATTAATTTCCTCCTCCATCTTACACATAAAATAACTAGAATCATAATATGCACATAACAAAAGTCCCACTAAAAATGAAATAAACAAATCTAGACTTGGACAACTCTTCAAGGTTTTTGTGTAATTTGCAAATCTTAATCCATCCATTGCTCAAAGTACCAAGCAAAAGATGCATGTAAACCTCCTCATGAAGATCAACGTATAGGAAGGCATTACACATACACATTTGGTGAATATCCCAATGTCTATGAGCAACTAATGAAACACCATTCCTTATCTATATGCTTGACCCTTAGAGCAAAAGTCTTATGAAAATCAATATTTTCCTTCTAATTGAAACCCTTGGCCACTAATATGGCCTTGTACCACTTAATGATCCGCTTACATTATATTTGATTTAATAAACACATTTGCAACTGATGGGTCTCCTAACTTGGGGCAATTAACAATCTTTCAGGTGCCATTAGCTTTGTAAGCTTGTAGTTCCTAATTGATAACATTTTTCCAGCAAAGGTTCTTAATTGCCTCATGGTAATAGATGAGTTCAATAGAAACAAAAATGGAGATAATGAAATGTTGGTTGGAAGGGGACAAATGTGCATAAGGGAGGTAGGCTAAAAGTGGATACTAAGATGAGTCACTCTAGGTAGGCTAAAATTGGATATTGAGATGAGTCACTCTTTACAATAGCAAAGGCAGGAGTGGTTTGAGTTGATTGGCAAGATGGTGGTGCAAAAGGCTTATCCAAAAGAGGGAACAGGATATTTTGATTCATAAACAAACATTTGTCCATGAGCGGCGGTCTCAGTTTCTCTTGTACTTGGGACGCAAAATTTGTCACATCGAAGGAACTGTCATGTTTGACTTCAACGTGGAGTGGCAGTGTCTACCTAATACCTACTCTCACTAGCCACGTGAAAATCGCGTTAGGCCTTAACAAAGTCTGCTCATTATCGGCGGCTTATTATCACGAAGTCTGCGGTGACCATGGGTTTACGCTCCTGTTACAAGTTTGACAAACTTGAGTTGCCCCACAGCTTTGTGTTTGGGATTTCAGCATCATTGGACTTTAGCGTTTGTGTGATTAAGACGTTCACTGTTAAATTCTCAATGCTCTGCATGTTCACTGCTAAAATGTGCAAGGTTTTTAACTTAAAATTCATGTTTTTTGTGCTGATGATACAAACAAGAAAAGAAGCACCAATATCAATCCCCACCAGCTACATTGCAGTAATAGCGGGTATAATTCTGGAAATAACTATCTCCTTTTTTTTTTTTTTTTTTTTATATTTGAGAGCTACCACATTTTAAAAAATTATTAGACAAGCCTATGAATCTGTCAAATGATTTTGAAAATCATGAGATACACTAGCAAAATTAAGAGGAAAAAGACTCTAAATGCGGCGCTGGAGCAGCTCCCAAAAGTATCTATATTTTAGAGCTCTGTATACTGGAAATTGCTGCCCTCTTTCCTTGCTGAAGTATAGGGATACAATAGTACTCTCCCTAATTTCCTTTATGATAATTACGCAAGTTACAATTCTTAGTTCTTACTTTTATTTTTCTAACACAAAAGCTTAGGATTGCGAATCACTGCAAATACATTTACGTGAACAACATGATAGATTATCAATTCAATAAGTCTAGACTTATAAAAGCAAGTATCATAAATGCTCATTATGCGACTGGAAGACTAACCAATCGAGTTTGTTTCTGATGGCATTAGTTGAACTGCGAAACAGTAGATGGAATTTGACTTGACACCCAAGTTGATCCATTGTTTGGAACTTTCACCTAGTTTTAGGACACACTCTCTCTTTCATGCAATCATTTTGAAGCCCTTCCATAAGGATATAAAAGATATTAAACAAAAAAGTAACTGAAAATCTCTTAAATAATGATGACCCCTTTTGGAAAAGAGGAGACAATCTTGGCTAATTAAGTAGTTTGGAAGAAGAGAGCTCCTTTGAAACCATAGTAATTGATTAAGTGAAAGGATTTGCTTGAGAGTTAGGTGGTGTGAGAGTGTGAGAAAGATCTTTCACAGTTCAAAGATCTTATTGAACATTGCCATGAGGTGATAAGGGTGCCACCAAGTCAGGTAGGGAAAAATGTTCTAGATTGACAATACAAGCCAATAGATTAGTTGGTCAAATACGAGTCTTGTTTGTTTAGTTTTCCCTATGTTGACGTCACCACTCATGGGTAGTGTCTTTGTTTCCTTTTATGGATTTATTTTTAATTAAAAATGTGATGTGGGAGTAACTATGCTAGTCCATGCTAATGGCCTAGCCCATATGATTCTTACTATTTAGAGTTTCCATTCATATCAGGATTCTTACTACTTGGAATTTTCATTCCTATCAGGGTTCCTACTACTTCGAGTTTCCATTCCTGTCAGGATTCCTACTATCTTGTGTTTCCATTCTCATTAGGATTTCTACTGTTTTAAGGTCTCTAATTTGTTAGGATCCTATTCCTGATTTGTTTAAGATCTTAATTTGGTTAGTTTTTATTTTCCTTGATCCTACCAGACTTAGGTTTTGAGTATTCCTAATTGTTTTAGCATTAGATTTAGATGTTTATTTAAAGACATCGTTATTTCAGTTGTAAGCAGAACATTATGAGAACTTTTGAGAAAAGTCATTAAATTTTGTTTTCTTTATGCTTTGCCTTTAAATTTCGTGCTCTTACTTTTCAGCCTTTTACATTCCAGTTATTTTAATTCCTGCTCTTAAGTTATTGTCTTTATGTTTCAGTATTTTAATTTTCCAATCTTTACCTTTTCAGCCCTTTATATTTGTGAATTTTTCTGTTATTATTTCTTTCCAATCTCTTTAAAATCCAAAGCTCACTCAATTGCCCATCATGAAACACATCAAAATGTAATATTGTAGTGGATCATTTTAAACACTCTCTACACTATTCTTTCCGTTCTCTCTAAACTCTCACTTTTTCTCCTTATAAACCTCCCTTCATCTTGATCTTTGTTTGATGGTTGACTTAGTTTTGAACTATTAGCTATGTGCCAAATGTGCTTACTCTAAGTGCATTACACCTTCACTAAAATTTGAAAGCACCCTTGAAGACTTAGAGCACCTCAATTTTTATTTATTGAATAGAAATTTATAATACATTTCACAACTAGGTCTAACATAACAATACAAGCTACCCATGACTAAATCATAATAACAATAAGCCACATGTAGCTTAATCACAAAACTAGTAAGCCAGACAAGACTTGTTCACAAACTACACAAATAATATTGGAAGTTTACAAAATTTTGACTCCCTCACAACAATATTGTTGAACAACCTTTGATTTAAATCTCCATTGCTCAAAGCAGCAAGATCACAATCTATAAATCAAAAGCCCTAAATTTCACAAATTTGATTTCCCAAGTATTATTAAAATGAGGTTGCACAAAAATATAGGATTATGAAACAATCAATAATGTAAATAATCACAAAAACGTTAGCTCAAAACATATAGCAGTTTTGTCTGAAAAAATCAATCAACAACCTTGATCGTCAATACAGCAAGCAACCAAAGAAAAGTGAGGAGAAATGTAGGATCAAATAAACATTGTATATTCATTCACAAATACATAGCAATATTCCACTAGAATATTTCCCAATATGCTTTTCTATTTAGTTTTCTTCTTACTTTTATTCCCAAATATTTTCCGGCCGCTCAAAGCCGCTAGAAAGGAAAATGCGTGTTTTGGCTTCTTTATTCCCGGAGAAATTGTCTGGGGAAAGTCACAGCATTCCTTCAAAATACGTTGTTCCAAATAATTTGTTGCTCTAGGAGGCATACTCAAAGAGCACGTTACGTCACATCAGAACGTCGACGACCTAGCTAGAAGGAAAGGAAAAGCAGAACAAGACACGCAAACTACAACGTAAGAAGTTTGGCTTCCGCTGCTTTGGTGTGGATCACGTGTCCAAAAACCGAGTCAGCAAATCTATCGAGTGATTTCCAAAATCATGAGCTACACCTGGAAAAGGAAGAGGAAAAGGAGTCTATAAATGTGGCGCTGGAGCTGCTCCCGAATGTATCAACCTTTTAGAGCTCTCTACACTGGAAATTGCTATCCCCGATTGCTGCTGAAGAATAGATATCCAAATGTACTCTCCCTAGTTTCTTTTCTGACAGTCCCACTGGTTGCAATTCTTTGTTCTCGTTTTTATTTTTCCATACGCAAAAACTTAGAATTGCGAATCACTGCGAATGCACTTAACTAGAAGACTAACCAATTGGCTTTGTTTCTGATGGCTTTAGCTGAAGTGCGAAACAACCGATGGAGTTTGACTTGACACCCAAGTTGGCGCAGACGATATCAGAGGAAGATGGGGGAGCCTACTATAGTTGGTCAGTTGCTGAATCTCCTTCACTTCGTCAGGCCAAAGTTGGTGCTGGAAAGCTTGTTCTGCGGCCACGCGGGTTTGCTCTCCCCCACTACGCCGATGCTTCCAAACTTGGTTATGTTCTTCAAGGTTATGCCAGATACCTATACTCCTATCTGTCCTTTCGTATTTATATAAGAAAATAATACTGCCTACTAGATTATAAGGTACAAAACTTCCATAAGTTATAGTTTCTATTACTTAGTTTTCGTCTTTTGATTTATGCATTTGTACACAAAAATTAAATGAAATTCTCGTTATCATCCTATGATATAAATGATAAGCGTAGAGATGAATACTCCATGATGTGATGAATGTAGACAGTGTGAAAGTCTCGATACAACAAAACTCAGGGAGGTTTTATATTTACAGCTAATCACGTGGGAGTATTGTTTTTCTAGTTTTCTAAAAAAAAAAAAAATTAAATTGTATTAAGGAAACATAGTTTTAGTTTTTCAACAAAGAAATAATCAATTTAGTTTTTTCAAAAACTGAAAACAAAAACCTTCTTTTAAAGCAGAAAAACTCAATTAAAAAGGAAAAAGAAATTATAAAAGACTTGATGGTTCTTGTAACTCTTCAAAGATTTTCTCCTTTATTACAAGTAACGGATGTCTAAGGTTAATATTAAATACTAGTGTGGATGTCCCATATTGTTGGGATACATGCTTGTTAAGTAGTTTATATTTAAATAAATATCTCATTCTCTTGAGCTAACTTTCATAGAAGGATTAAGCTTTTCTAATACAATATTAAAGCTCAATTCTTTCTTAGCGCCCTTATAGATATGGGTATGGTCTAGCTTAGATTTATACAATAAAAATGACACTACGATATGGTCTAAGTTGGACTATTGTAGTGAACATGTGTGTTAAATATTGGTGTGAAGTTGTCTCATGTTGCTAAGATATAAATTTACAAAATAGTTTATATCTAAAGAACTACTTTTTACCCTTAAGCTAATTTTTGTGAACGGATTAGACATTTTGATAGTTAACAATAATTGAAGTTTTCATATTTGGCTGAAATTGATGTTGATGTCGTACAAAGTACTTTTTTGTTAAAAAAAAAAAAAGTACTTTACAAGACTTTAGAAATTTTTAAGCTTAAATGATGATATTGCAAATAAATAATTTCATATTTCTTTTTACCCCCAAAAAAGGTACTTTTTCGTTTCAATAGAAGAATTTCCATTGCTCTTGAACCACAATGCGTAAACCCAATTCTAAACCCAAAAATGTTGATTCTAAATAACTTTATATTTCGCGACATTCTATGGCCACTTCATACTATTTTGTATGTATCATGTTTGTAATGCCGTACATCAGGGAAAGATTACAACAAACTAAAATGTCGAGAGCTGGAGACTTGGTTGGGATGGCACTTGAGAGGTCCTGATCGAAAGCTACTTCATACAACCTAGCCCTTTTTCCTAGAAAGAGAAAAACATAGATAAATAATAACTCTTCAAATTCGAAAAAGCTAGTTCTTCCAATTCAAACTTGAAGTCAAAGTTTAAGGATTTCCTTCCATAATCCATAGCTTTCTGTTACATAGACTTGTATAATGAACTCTCATATCCGTGAACAGTTTTTGTTAATAACTTTTAGCCACTGCAGGTAGTGATGCAGTGGTGGGGATGGTACTCCCCAACTCGGCAAGGGAGGTGCTGTTGAAACTTAAGAAAGGAGATGTCATGCCAGTGCCATCAGGATCAGTCTCATGGTGGTTCAACGATGGAGACTCCGAGCTGGTGATCATCTTCTTAGGGGAAACGTCCAAGAGCCACATTCCCGGAGAATTTACCTACTTCTTTCTATGTGGGGTTCTAGGTATCATGGGAGGCTTCTCGTCTGAGTTTCTCAATAGAGCTTATAACACAAACACTGATGAAGCAAACAAACTCGCAAAAAGCCAGACGGCGATCCTGATAACTCAGCTACCAGAAGGAACAAGCTTGCCCACGCCTAACGCGGAAAGTACCCACAAAATGGTTTATGACATTGATGGTGCGCGGCCTGACGTTCTTGTCAAAGACGGTGGAGTAGTCACTACATTGACAGAGAATAAGCTTCCCTTCTTTGGAGAAGTTGAGCTGAGCGCCAACCTCATGAAACTTGATGCTAAAGCAATGCGTTCGCCATCATACACTACTGATTCTGCAGTTCAAGTGATTTATGTTGTGAAAGGAAGCGGTCATGTTCAAATAGTAGGCATTAATGGTAAGCGCGTCTTGGACGCGGAACTAAAGCCTGGTCACCTGTTTGTTGTGCCAAGATTCTTCGTTGTCGCCGAACTTACAGGTGGAGATGGTCTGGAGTGTTTCTCTATCATAACAAGCAAGCAGTTAAGTATCAGTTTGTTCTACTTTATCCTTCCCCATTGAATCAGATAACTAAGCCAACGATTTAATCTTGCTTGAATGTGTTCTTGTTTTGTTGAATATTAAAGAGTATTTACTTAAAGCTCTGCCTTGTTCTTCTAACTTTCTGTAGGCCTGCTCTCCAAGAGTTTGCTGGCCAGGGATCGACATGGGAGGCATTCTCTCCTGCAGTCATACAAGCCTCACTTAATGTTTCTGCGGAGTTTGGTGAAGTTTTCAAGTCAAAAATGCAAAATGCCAAAGTTGTTATCCCTCCACAGAACTAATCAAAGGCTTTGCCAATTAAACACTTGTTTTGAGAAGCCTTGTTGATAAATATTCTATATACTAGTTTTCTCATGGATGTCCCAAACTATCCTATACTTATTTATGTACAATTTGTATGACTATCGGAAGTTTTTACATATTTGCATGATTTTAAATCTTCAGTTCATATATTAAAGATCTAACGAAGGGGGAAATACAAACACAAGGCAGGTTCAAGCTGTCCCTCTTCTCTCCCTCTTTTTACAATATGGCATGAATAATATTTGATATATGGTATTTATTTTCCCTCTATAAAAGAAATAGATCTTAAAATGTAATCAAACTAATAATTAATTTTTACATTTTTTAAATTTATCAATTTGATGTTTTTGTTCATTGGCATTTTAAAAACCTGAAGGAATTTTTTTCACTTGTGTCGAAAGCTAACTAAGATCAATAAATTATTGTCATATTTTCAAAATGTCATTCCAACTGAACACCTTAAAAACATTTAAAAAGAATTCGGCATTTCTTAACCTCCTTAATTTAATAACACCAAAGTAGCATAGAAATGAACCTGGTAAGTAAACACAGTCGGAATTTGGTTTAATAGGCAAACAACGCCAAAATGACATGGAAATGAATTTGATGGGTAACAAAATGAAGAATTTGGCGAGTAACAACAAACTATTAGTGAAATTAAATCTCAATGTCATAAGCTTAGTAATATTGGCTTGTGCAGATATCATCCCCATTGGATTGTTGAAAAAAATGTTTTACATTCGACTCATTGTTTTAGACATTAGTTAAAGCCTTTGTTAATTTATATATTGGTCTATCCACAAGTTCTCTAACATGTTTGACAAGGTAATGCATAATTTGATTTAATAAAAACATGCGAATTAATTGTTTGGTTTAATTCTCAAAGTATTTTGTTTTTCTTAACAATGCTGATATTCTCTAATATTTTTTTGTCTTAAGTCAAATGTATGAAATTTTTGTTATAATTAAATGGCCTATTTTAAAGACAAACTAATAATAAAAACATTTATTAGATTTCATAAAGAAATATCATATTCAACTTAAAACCCTAAGATTTTTAGTTGAAGAACTTATTTATATTAAATTACTCTTTAAATTTTTATTTTTATTTTTCATAAAGGACTTAACACGTCTCCATTGCCCTAAGCATGCAACAAAATTTCTCAGAAGGACCTTTGTCCATGAGTTAAGGGGTACAAAATTGACCTTAGCAATGCAACATTAGAAATCCACACTGCAATGCACCTCCATGCCATAATGTGGATACAGATATCCACACTATAATACTATTTTTTACGTGGATCTAACTTATCTAAATTTAGAAGGATGTTGGTTTCTAATACTGTGTTAGAACCTCTAAAGAAATATTCATATCTTACTTAAAATTCTAAAACATTAAGTAGATAAATTTATCTTTAAGTTTTTATTTTTCCTATATAGGACTCAATATGTCTCTTGTCTTGAGTATAAGGTAACAATTTTTACATAGATCTTTGTCCATAAGTAAATGAGTAAAAAGTTGAATTCTAATAGACTCCTTAGCAATATAAATTAGACATTTACATCACAACAAAACATAAGCCTTAGAATCAATGGATGCGGATGACACACAAACAAATACATGACAGGTTTTGCTAAATTGGGCTAACTAGTGCGAATGAGATGAGTTGGGCTCTTACGAAATGGTAACTAAACTTGGCTGATTATAAGTCAATGATAGGGTTGAGTATTGGATCAATTATTAAGAAATTAATATAAAATGATAAGATATAAAGTGCATAAAATTATAATATAGGAAGAAAAAATAAAGAAGAAGAACAAGATTATTTTTATTTAAGCTGATTCAAGTATATAATATGACGTAAGAACTTCGTGAATGCCCCTGCGTACAAAGGCACAAGACTCTTCGTGCCAGGGCTCTTTCTAACTTCTGTTGGGGGGGGGGGAAACCACGAAGTGTCTCTTAATGTACCAGAGAAGTGTGGAATCACTGAGAAATTTGAAAAATGACCAAGTTCGCGTACCCACTATTGTCACGCAGCGAGATGGTGGCAAGCTTGGAGTCCCAGATTGCCAGCATATCGGAGCAGGATCTCATCAACCCCCATGTACATACAATAGAATGGATTGATCCTTGGTTCTAATATGCACAATCTTTATCATTTGACGATGGATTTTCTCACAAATAAAATGGTAGTCAATGTGAATGTGTTTGGTGTGCTAGTGAATAAGGGGGTTGGTTGTGAGCTCCATAAGGTCCATGTTGTCACAAAATAGCAGAATAGGTTGATGCATAGTGATTTGCAATCACAATGCAAACCCAACAACCATATTATCTCATAAGTGGTGGTGGCCATGACACAATACTTTGCTTCACTAAAGAATCTAGAGACAATATTTTGTTTCTTACTCTTTCAAGAGATTAAAGTGCTGCCAAGTAATACACAAAATCCAATGATTAATTTCCTCCCCCCTCTTACATGTAAGATAACTAGAATCACAATACACACAACTAAAATCCCACTAAAAATGGAATAAACAAATCTAGAATTGGATAACTCTTCAAGGTTTTTGTGCAAATTGCAAACCTTAATCCATCCATTGCTCAAAGTACTAAGCAAAAGATGCATGTAAACCTCCTCATGAAGATCACCCTATAGAAAGGCATTATGCACACCCATTAGATGAATATCCCAATGTCTATGAGCAACTAATGAAACAGCATTCCTTATAGCGATATGCTTGACCCCTAGAGCAAAAGTCTTATGGAAATCAATATTTTCCTTCTAATTGAAACCCTTGGCCACTAATTTAGCCTTGTACTACTTAGTGATCCACCTACACTATACTTGATATGATAAACCCATTTGCAACTGATAGGTCTCCTAACTTGGGGCAATTAACAATCTTCCAGGTGCCATTAGCTTTGTAATCTTGTAGTTCCTAATCCATAACATTTTTCCAACAAAGTTCTTAATTGCCTCATGGTAATAGATGAGTTCAATAACAACAAAAATGGAGGTAATGAAATGTTGGTTGGAATGGGACAAATGTGCATAAGAGAGGTAGGCTAAAAATGGATATTGAGATGAGTCATTCTAGGTAGGCTAAAAGTGGATATTGAGAGTAAAGGCAAGAGTGGTTCATGTTGATTGGCAAGGTGGTGGTGCAAAAGGCTGATCCAAAGAGGGAACAAGATATTTTGATTCATCATCAAAGAACATAACATATGGGTGAGCAGACGGTGGTAGGAAATGGTGGAACTAGAGGTCTCCTTAATAGGAGTGGAGGTATCCTAGGGCTAAGGGGAAGGTCAAGTACCAAGGTAGAGGATAGTGGAGATAGTATAGACTACTTGTGGTTTTTCATATGTAGAGATGTGAAATCTAGTATAGGACCTTCATTAAGAGATGTAGTCAAAGGAAGTTACAAAGTAGAATGAGAAGCAAGCTTTATTTGGGCAAATGGAAAAAAAAAAAAAAAGTTCCTTACAAAAATATGTATCCTAACTCGCAAAGAAATGATGTTCTTGACATTATACAAGTTATAATCCATAAAAATGCTAGGAATGACACATGGGCCAAACTTGTCTTTGGACCCTATAGTGATGGCATAACAAAGACAACAAAAGACCTTAATATTAGAAATGTTTGATACTTTACCAAATAATTTTTCAAAAAAGGTTACATCCATGTAAAACAAAAGATCACATCCTATTGATGAATGATAATGAGTATGCTAGGAGCATTTCTAGATAGGGAATGGTCTCACTTTTGTCTTTTAGTAAGAATGCCCAAATCATTTGTAAAAGGTCATCAATGATAGTGAAAAAAATAATGTGATCCATCATAGTTGAAGATTTAATAAGGACCCTAAACATCAACATAGATCAAATTAAAAATCAATTGTGTGATCGTATCATACATGGGAAATGGTTTGAGAGTTTGTTTCGTAAAAGGAAAATGATACATTGCAAATCATAAGAGAAACTAGAAGACTAAAATTTATTGAGAAATTTAAATTTTGCGTTGTACATATGTCCAAGTTTATAATGCTAGAGTTTGAAAATTGAAGAATTACATCCCAAAAATGATTTACAAAAATTAGGTGATGCCTAGACCATTGGTCAACTAATTTACCCTTATGATGCCTAGACCATTCATCCTATTGAGTCTTTTATTTCACCATTGAAAGGTCTTGAAAAATACATAACTCATGATGAAAAAGTATTGAGTAGTTATTCTCAAAACAAATTTTAGAAATAGAGATCAAATTGAATCTAAAAGTAGGAAAGTAAAACACATGTAATTTCAAAGGGATAGAGATAGTAATATCACCAATTTGTGTTATTGAACCACTATCATCATTTGGGGGTTTAGTCGACCTATGGCCAAAGGCATATGAAACAAGTAATTCCTAGTATTAGTGATAAGCAATTATATGGTCATTAGTCCCATTACCAATGATGTAACATCTACTCAAGAATTCAAGTGTACTTGCCAAGTGTGTTTGGGCACTTCAAATAAGTCCACCCAATGAAATGCTAATAATCAATCTTAGTGATGGAAAAACACATGATTGACTATTAGGAAGGCTTTTTGGATGACTTTTAATGTTGAATACCATCATGAACTATTAGGGAAGACGATGGAATCAAGAGTTTTGTGGCAAATTCCATTGGCAATGCAACAAGTCAAAGGCACATTTAGAAACTTTTTAGGATCTGTTTGGATCATACAACCGTTGTTGACAATAGTCCTAAAAATGACATATTTTGTTTGTCAAAGGTGAGCTAAAACGACTCGTCTTCCAAAAATGGGCACAAAGGGCTACAATGCAATTATTGTGGAAGAAAAAGGCATACTTGAGAGAATTACTAAAAAATTATAGTTTGTAGTGTGACTATTGCAAACTTCATAGACATGAGTGCAAAGATTGCTACAAGCTCAACCAAGACATAAAAAAACTACAAGGGAAATTCAAGTGCTAATTTAGTTGTGCCAAGCTCCAATACCATGAAACAACCAATGAAGAAAACTATTTGGATAAAAGGCTTGGTATATTACTACAAGCAAAACCAAATTACAAGAAAGGAAAAAGAGGTAATGACCTCTTTGTTTCCAATGATACAAAGATGTGACAATCAACAGTACACATACATAAAGGAAAAAAGATAGAAATCAATCCTAATGTGATTAGGATAACATGCAACACAGGGAGACTATAACATATGAAAAGCTATAATATTACTTAAATGAGCAGGCCATAATAATTATGTGAAGAGATAAATATTTTGTATAAAGTAAAGATTATGTCAAGATATAAATAATATAAATAAGATCTATTTTCGTTATGATTATGTATATTTATCACGGTCTTTAGGTTAATAGTTATTTTACGTAAACAAATTAGCCTTTGACTCATGGTAAAAGCCATTTATCAAGACTTGAGAGATTTAAGTGTCACGCCACGCTGCCTTGTCAAGAGCTTTCTTATGTACGTGTCACAAGAAGAAGCATTTTTGAAAAGTGGTTTCACGCAGGATTCAATCTCTGAATCACGCGGCTTTAGCAACTACCAGTGCATGCGAGTAGAAATTCAACCGGGATGCGGAGTCCTGAAATCGTGCGTGGGCTTTATCCAACAAGTGAATCTGTGCGTCCAGCCGTGAGTTTGTTCAGCACAGTTGGGGCCGTAGCATGAGATCAGTAAGACTCCAAGTCATTACTATTACTACATTATTATTAGATTTTGATCAATACTTCAACACATCATGCCAATCAACCCAATCAATTCCATCAAAGGATAAGGATGTTAGTCCAAATAGTTATATCACAAATAGTGTCTAAAGTAGTTACACCGAAGTAAGTAACTTTAATTACATTTATTATTAATTCTTAATTCCAAAAAGATTGAATTTAGTACTTTATTGACTTTGTTGATCACATTTAATACCTTTTTTTTTCTTTTGGTGTGCCCTAGCTCTCTATAAATAAAAGTTATAACTCATTTGTAAATATGACTTTTAAAATAAGAAGAGTAACTTTTTCTATCATTAAAATGCAAGAGCATTTTGTTTAAGCCTCGAGCTCGCTCGATCGCCAATGACTAATCACATCAATAAACGTCCACTCTCAAACTCGACCACGTAACAGTTTCGAATATAACACGTCATCTCAAGCATGTTTAGAATTACAAACGGTGACTGTTCACTTGCCCTATGTTGCCCTAGGTGCCGATCTTAGGTGAAATCAATCGCAGTCTACAGAAGTCTTCCAAAGGAGTCCTGTCATGTCGTCTTGATGAGCAACTCGCCTATGAATCACTCAAGAGCCATCAATGCTTATCCTGCTAACCCACTTCCAAGAGAGTCCTGTCATAGATATTTCAATGTCAGCTAATTTAGCCACATCTTTTAGAAAAGGGGATTCTCTTAAGATTTAAACCTAAATCGACAGGTATAGATTTTAAAATTCTTTCACTTTTGCCTAATTTATTCGTTAAGATCAAAAAGTGAATATCATTCACCGCTTTGTGCTAACCCGATCAAATTTTATGTTTATAAAGCTACGACAAAGACAAAGAAGAAGGTAGATTGCTTTTCGTCCACATTATCATAGCTAATTCATTTCGTTTGAAAACCGATAATATCCCAATATTCTTTAACAACAACCTAAAGAATTTAAAGTCCGGATAGGGATAGGGATAGGAATAGGAATGGATAGATAGCCAATTATATAGTTTGACCCTAAATAAATTGATTTTCTTTTTCCATTTAATTTTCTTAATAATCATTGAGGAAGATTAAGAGTCTGCCCTTGTTAATTGCGGCAAAGATAATAGGTATTGACAAAAATGAGAAGAAAAGAATAAAAGAAAAGCTTTTAAAAGAATCTTCTTTATAAATCTTGATGGATTATGATAAATCTATTTTCAATCTAACAAATGACTCATAAGTGAAATGGGATTGTTGCTTTTAGTGCACAGCAATCTCTATCCATTTAAATATTTCGTTTAACAAAATTTATTAATTATTAGTACTATTTTTGCTACTGCTAATCTGTGAAGAACGAACTTTGCAACCTGAGATTTGAATATTAAAAGAAGCCTTAAAAGTTGATGAACATTTAATTAACTTCTTGCTTGCACTCCATCGTTGCGTCTGCAGATTAGTAATGCTTTGAAATCCAAGTATGTAGACTTGATTAGGGAACAAAAATGGATAAATTAGTGTTGTATTCAACAAGAAACCATCTACAAAGAGAGAACAAAGTCTATGTGTCCAAGCTTAAAGGAAAAAAAAAAAAACATTGTGACATAACATTGTTGTATTTCCAACATTTAGGTCTTCCACCAAATAAACAAAACGGCTCACATCATCATCTAAACCAAGGGATCGTGATTGAAAATAAATTTTTGCAGCTCAAGTGGACTACACATTCCTTACAATAATAAGCCATTTATTTTGTTTTGAGTTGTTTATGACAAAATTTTCAAAATATCATGTCCTTCGTGACTCAACAAACTGAATAGGTTTGAGTGAGGGTAGCTCATGTACTTGAGTTTTAACGGTGTGTCAAAATGTAATATAATAACCATTACAAATAGAGGAAGCATATTTAGGGTATAATATTAA
Organism: Casuarina glauca; assembly: GCA_028551395.1. Lineage (NCBI taxonomy): Eukaryota > Viridiplantae > Streptophyta > Magnoliopsida > Fagales > Casuarinaceae > Casuarina > Casuarina glauca. The sequence goes on from CM052351.1 coordinate 18,167,846, forward strand.
GGATGAAAATCTATATTGAAAAGTATGATCCTAGAATAATATTTAAATGTAAAGAAGGTACTCTTAGCAATATTTAGTTTTTTTTTTTTTATATAGGTAGCTGGGGAAAGGGGATATAGGATGTCTCAAACCCTAACCATTTAATCTAACATAGTATTAGAGTTTAAATAAGTCTATTTTACATTATTCAACATTAAGCTCAAGGTATACTTAATATGTGGAAGAGTGTTGAAAGCAAAAGGTCTCATATTAAAAAAATATATAATCCTTAAATACAAAAAGAAAAAAGAAAAAAGTTCATCTTAACTAATCATGAGTTAGCTTTTAAAATAACCTTTTTACTCTATTTATAACACTTATCCTAGCTTTCCTTGTCATAGAAACTTTATCTTTTGTCATTTTATTCATAGATAAAACTTTTAATTAAAAAAAAAAATCTCGGATGGGAAAACAGATTAAATAATTTACAATCAGATAACAAATTTTATTCAATATTTTAAAATTTATATTACATATGTTGTTGCCAGTCCTTTTCAACTCTTTCATCTTTTAAATTTTTTTCCTCCATGCATGCTACCTCTACGTTTGATTTGATGTTTAAAGGGGATGCTCCACTTCACTGTTGTCTAAAAAGACTTTGTCAACGATGATTTCACCCAGATTCTCTCCGAAGAAAGGAGCGAAGGAAGATGATGGAGGTGAAACATTTTCTTGTCCATGTGATACAAGTGGAGTCTGGAATCCAGAAACGATCAAATTGAGGAATTGCAGGCTATCAACGTGCCTTTCGAGTTGTCATTTTTCTCAAATAGCTAACGTCCCTAAAGAGACAAGCCTCTTCTAGAAAGACAAAGAAATAGTTGTCCTGAAAATGTGCCAATAAAATGGTTGTCTTGGAGCCGATGCCATAATTGGCCCCGACGGTGTGCCATGCCTGGCTTGTAGCGGGGGATACGCAGCACCCATTAGCGTAAGAAGTGCGCCTACGCAGCTTTGGGCTGACACGTTACCAAAGCTGAATATAAATGCGGCGCTGAAAGTGCTCCCAAGACTATCTCTCTTTGAGCTCCGAACACTAGAAGTTGCTGAAGTATAGGTATAGAAATATACTCCCACTACTTTATTCTCTCATTCTTCCACAAAGACTAATCAATTGGTTTTGTTCGTGATGGCATTAGCTGAAGTGCGAAACAACAGATGGAGTTTGATTTGACACCCAAGTTTGCACAGACGATATCAGAGGGGGAGCCTACTATAGTTGGTCAGTTGCTGAATCTCCTTCACTTCGTCAGGCCAACGTTGGTGCTGGAAAGCTTGTTCTGCAGCCACGCGGGTTTGCTCTTCCCCACTACGCCGATGCTTCCAAACTTGGTTACGTTCTTCAAGGTTATGCCAGATACCTATACTCCTATCTGTCCTTCCGTGTTTATACAAGAAAATAATACTGCATACTAGATTAAAAGGTACATAAGTTATAGTTTCTAATACTTATTTTTTGTCTTTTGATTTATGCATTTGTACACAAAAACTAAATGAGATTCTCGTTATCATTATATGAATATAAAAGATAAGTGCAGAGATAAGCACACAGTTTGGAAGTCTCGATACTACAAAACTAATAGAGGTTCTGTATTTACGGCAAACTACATGGGAGTATTTTTTTCTAGTTTTCTAAAAATAATTGAAAATTTTGAATTGTATTACAAAAACACAGTTTTAGTGCTTCAACAAATAAATAATTAATGTAGTTTTTTCAAAAATGAAAAACAAAAATCTCCTTCTGAAACACAAAAACTCAATTAAAAAGGAAAAGAAATTATAAAAGACTTGATCATTCTTTTTGATTTTCAGAGATTTTGTCCTTTTTTATGAGTAACGGATGTTTAAGGTTAATATTAAATTTTGGTGTGAATGTTCAATCTTGTTAGGATATGGGCTTGTTAAGTAGTTTATATCTAAAGATATATTCCATTCTTTTGAAGTAACTTTTATAGAAGGATTGAGTTTTCTAATATAGTATTAGAGCTCAATTCTTTCTTAGCACCCTTATAGATATGGGTATGGTCTACCTTAGATTTACACAATAAAAATGACACTACAATATGGTCTAAGTTGGACCACTATGGTGAGAAGATATGTTAAATATTGGTGTGGAGTTGTCTCATGTTGCTAAGATATAGATTTGTAAAATGATTTGTGTCCAAAGAAATATTTTTTTATCCTTTGAGCTAATTTTTGTAAAAGTATTATACTTTTTGCTAGTTAACAATAACTAAAATTTTCATATTCAGGTGAAATCAATGTCTAATGTTGTACAAAGCACTTTTTGTTAAAAATAAAAAAATAAAAAAGTACTTTGCAAGAGTTTAGAAATTTTTTAAATATATTTTTTAAGCTTAAATGATCATGCTATAAATGAATAATTTTATATTTCATTTTATGATATATAATACTTGACATTTTATAAATAAATAAATAAATAAAAGGTACTTTTCGTTTCAAGAGAAGAATTTCCATCCCCATGCATAATTCCTGAACCACAATGCATAAACACAATTCTAAACCCAAAAAAGTTGATTCTAAATAACTTTATATTTCCCCGACATTCTGTGGCACTTCATACTATTTTGTATATGTCATGTTTGTAACACCGTACATCAGGGAAGAATTACAACAAACTGAAATGTCGGGAGCTGGAGACTTGATTGGGATGGTACTTGAGAGGGCCTGATTGAGAGCTACTTCTTATAGTCTAGCCCCTTTCCCCATAATTCGATAAAGCTAGTTCTTTCGAACCAAACTTGAAGTCAAAGTTTAAGGATTTCCTTCCATAATCCATAGCTTTCTGTTACATAGACTTGTAAAATGAACTCTTATATCCGTGAACAGCTTTTGTTAATAACTTTTAGCCACTGCAGGTAGTGATGCAGTGGTGGGGATGGTAATCCCCAACTCGGCAAGGGAGGTGCTGTTGAAACTTAAGAAAGGAGACGTCATGCCAGTGCCATCAGGATCAGTCTCATGGTGGTTCAACGATGGAGACTCCGAGCTGGTGATCATCTTCTTGGGGGAAACGTCCAAGAGCTACATTCCCGGAGAATTTACCTACTTTCTATGTGGGGTTCAAGGTATCATGGGAGGCTTCTCGCCTGAGTTTCTCAATAGAGCTTATAGCACAAACACTAATGAATCAAACAAACTCGCAAAAAGCCAGACTGCGATCCTGATAACTCAGCTACCAGAAGGAACAAGCTTGCTAAGCCCAGCGTGGAAAGTACCCACAAAATGGTTTATGACATTGATGGTGCACGGCCCGATGTTCGTGTCAAAGACGGTGGAGTAGTCACTACATTGACAGAGAATAAGTTTCCATTCCTTGGAGAAGTTGATCTGAGCACAACCTCGTTAAACTTGATGCTAAAGCAATGCGTTCGCCATCATACACTACTGATTTTGCAGTTCAAGTGATTTATGTCGTGAAAGGAAGCGGTCATGTTCAAATAGTGGACATTAATGGTAAGCGCATCTTGGACGCGGAACTGAAGCCCGGTCACCTGTTTGTTGTGCCAAGATTCCTCGTCGTCGCCCAACTTGCAGGTGGAAATGGTTTAGAGTTTTTCTCTATCACAACAAGCAAGCAGTTAAGTAACAATTTGTTCTACTTTATCCTTGCCCATTGAATCAGATAACTAATCCAGAGATTTAATCTAGCTTGAATGATGTTCTTGTTTTGTTGAATATTGAAAGAGTATTTACTTAGGGCGTTGTCTTGTTCTTCTAGCTTTCTGTAGGCCTGCTCTTCAAGAGTTTTCTGGCCAGGGATCGGCATGGGAGGCATTCTCTCTTGCAGTCATACAAGCCTCGCTCAATGTTTCTGCAGAGTTTAGAGAACTACTCAAGTCAAAAATGCAAAGCGCCAAAGTCCTTATCCCTCCACAGAACTAATCATGACGTTGGACATGATGCTACGCCAATATATAGTACTTCAATTCACCACCAATCACTTCAGCCTATTCCCTTGATGACTATCAATTCTAGTTGTTCTACTTAATTCTTGGTAATGTGTCTATAGGAGTCAATAGCAATCTTCTAAAGGGGCCATGTTGTTTCACTGGCAACACTTGTGAACTATTCAAGAACTACGATGATAGCTTCTTGTAATGCTTCTTGGAATGACATTGACAAATATAGTCCACATACCTTTTAGAAAGATAATTCCTTAAGAGTTCAAGGGGTTTACCTAATAAAGTTTAAATGCAAGAAGTCTTTATCATTTACTTCAATTAATTTGTCAAGGTAAAGAAGTCAATATTATTACAATCGAGTCATTTACTTTTTGATAGAGAGATTTACTAGTTCTAAAGTAGTTGTGATAAGGGATAAACATCTTCATGTATAAGAAATATATCATATTATTATACCAAAAATATAAAGACCATTGTTATTTTCAACATGATTTCTTCTCTTGAGCATGAAGAATGTATTCTAATCAAAGGTCATACTTAATTTGAATTTTTATATCATGTTAGAAAAATTACTTCTTTTAAAATTGATTACAAAGAGAGATATGTTTTATATCTCTGCAAAATATCATACTAAATATAAAAAAAAAAATCAAATTTTCAACCCTTTATATCATCAAACCTATTATTCATCAAAAAGATCAGAAAATGTGTTTGCCATTTGGAGGTTGCTTTAAAAGAATAAAAAAGAAAAAAATAGGTACAACAAACAAGCACCTTAAAGTCATTCAACCGACTAGTGACCAACACGCAAACCTCAAGATTACGCAGAGGGTGCCTCGTAGATTTGCTACTGGTCAACACAATTCATGAAAATAGCCCCTTTTTGCATCTAAACCCAATGTGAGTATTATAGGATATATTCGACAGTCATATTGTGGCTAGCTTATAGTTTCAATGCTCACTCAACGATCGTCATGTAGGTCTGATATGCTTGTTATTTACCTTAATCAGCATACTAATTTATTTAGGATCTATCTAATGAAGTTCTTAAGATGTAGTGCGCTTGGTGGTTGAGATGGCGGACAAACCCACAGCTATTAGTCTGGTGCATCTATGAACAAAGAAGGCACTTGCATATTGCTTTTATCATAGCACACAAATAATGGCTGAAGGTTGAAGGAAATTCAAAAAGAAAAAAAGAAATGGGCACAAAGGGTAGAAGTCGATAAATTGGTAGCTATAGAGCCTTGAGTGCTTCCTTTTTGTAATTTTATGCTAAAACTTGAGCTTTTAGGACATGCAATTATTGTTATTAGTTGTTTACTAGAGATCCGTCAGGGCTTCCCTCAATCCACAAAAGACTTTACCATAAAGTCAAATAATATACAAAAATTTGTTATTAATAACAGTAATAATCATAATAACAACACGACATTAGGAGGGGGAATTATGTCTTAAACTGCCCCTGCGCTCCGACTGACCTGCGGGGGCGAACCTTATTTACCATTTTATGCAAACATTATCTAGTAAATATCTCATTCAATTTTTGTATTGGCTAGTATATAACAATAATATATCAGTCATCTCGTCAGTACTCAAAGAGGCGTTAGACAAAGAATCCCCAAATCTTCAGTTGGAAACTTTAATATAATGGCAAAACAGGTCAAGACATGCAAAGGTATACTGAATTGAGCTTTAATTTGTGGGATTGAAGAAGATACATATGGCAACCCCAGATGGTTAAAACAATTGCTTCTTTGATCTTAATGCTATTTTGAAATCTCTTTCTCTATCTCACTCTCATTTTTCAGTCAGTGGGTCGTGTTAGCCGCGGTGTGTTGGAGAACTGAGGCAGTGAAGGTGGAAGAGATACAAGTAGAGCTGCCAATATCATCTGAAGTTCGCGTCAAAATCCTATATGATAGCCTTTGCCACACCGACATCTTATGTAGCAAAGGGTTCCCAATTGTCAGTATCTTTCTCCCTTGCTCTATTTTGTTCTTGTGCCTCCTGTTACTTTGATTTGATATCTCTTCCTCTAGATGGTTTGATATTGTTGCTTGTTGGTCTACAGCCCGTTTTCCCTCGAGTTCTGGGACATGAAGGTGTTGGGTAAGCTATCTCTTCTAAGTTTCTAACTAACAATTATGGCAAACTTTTTGAAGAATGGCCTTTCATCTTGTACCTTTGTTGCTTCTTCTTTCTCACACAAAACGAACAAAAAGCAATGCACAACTTAACTAGTCTCATCAAATATTTTGATCCGCTTATATATATGAGTGAATTATGCAATTGTAGAGTGGTTGAGAGTGTTGGCGAGGAAGTAACAGGTCTAGAAGGAGGAGATCTTGTCATTCCAACCTTCCATGGTGAGTGCCAAGACTGTAAAAATTGTTTGTCTTGAAAGACTAGAAAGACCAGCTTAGACCTTAAATACCCAATCCCCTTCAGTGGTCTTAAGCGCGATGGCACTTCAAGAATGTCTATTGGAGGCCAGAGGCTCTAACACGCTTTTACTTGCTCAACATGGTCCGAGTACACGGTTGTCGAGGCTGATTACATTTTGAAACTTGACCCGGGTATAGCTCTTCCACATGTTAGCTTCCTTTCATGTGCATTCTCGACTGGATTCGGGGGTGCATGGAAGGAAGCTAAGGTTAAAAAAGGATCAACGGTGGCTGTTGTTGGTCTTGGTGTTGTTGGGTTAGGGGTACGTCTGCCTTCTGAGCATAAGCTTTGCAAAAACAAATTGAGGTATTGAACTAGTTGGGTTGCTATGTGTTTTTCCTTTCTATCAGAAGGGCAGAAAAAATCGACTTCAATTCTTTTTCCATTTATTTTCTTGGTGATGCTTAAGGAAGTTGAAAATTATGGCCTTCTAAATTGTAGGTCGTCGAGAGGGCTCGAATGCAAGGAGCAGCAAAGATAATTGGTATTGACAAAAATGAGAGGAAAAGAGTAAAGGACAAAGCTTTTGTGCAATTATTGTGGAAGAAAAAGGCATACTTGAGAGAACTACTAAAAAATTATAGTCCGCAGTGTGACTATTGTAAACTTCATAGACACGAGTGCAAAGATTGATACAAGTTCAGTGGATTTCCACCAAGACATAAAAAACTACAAGGGAAATTCAAGTACTAATTTAGTTGTACCAAGCTCCAATACCATGAAACAACTAATGAAGAAACACAATTTGGGTAAAAGGCTTGGTATATTACTACAAGCAAAACCAAATTACAAGAAAACAAAGAGAGGTAGTGACTTCTTTCTTTTCAATGATACAAAGATGTGACAATCGACAGTACACATACATAGAGAAAAAAGAAGAAGATAGAAATCAATCCTAATGTGTGCGTGGGTCCTGAAATCGTGCCGTGGGCTTTATCCAACAAGTGAATCTGTGTGTCCAGAGGGTGAGTTTGTTCATCATAGTTCGGGCCGTAGCATGAGATCAGTAAGACTCCAAGTCATTACTATTACTACATTATTGTTATATTTTGATCTAGTACTTCAACACATCTGGCCAATCAACCCAATCAATTCCATCAAAGGATAAGGATGTTAGTCCAAATATTTATGTCAGAAAGAGTAATTTTCAACAAGTGTCTAAAGTAGTTACTCCGAAAAAAGTAACTTTAATTACATTTATTAAAAATTTCTTAGTTCCAAAAGGATTGCATTTCAATTCCGGAACCCTTAAATTCATTTGTTTTTTTTTTCTTTTAAATTCCTTGCAATTTATCTTTCTTGCATCTCTAAATTCACAAAACCTTTACAATTATCTTGCTATTGGCTTGATGCAACTTGTTTAAGCCTCGAGCTCGCTCGATCGCCCATGACTAATCACACCAATAAACGTCCATTCTCAGACTCGATCACGTAACAGTTTCCAATATAACACTTCATCTCAAGCATGCTTAGAATTGCAAAAGATGACTGTTTACTTGCCCTATGTTGCCCTAGGTGCCGGTGTTAAGTGAAATCAATCGCAGTCTACAGAAGTCTTCCAAAGGAGTCCTGTCATGTCGTCTTGATGAGCAACTCGCCTATGAATCACTCAAGAGCCATCAATGCTTATCCTGCACTGAGCTGATGAACAATTGCATCTTTTCTTCACTTGCAAATTGTGATAACTATAAAGGACTGCTAGTCTTATATGTGGGATCCACATAATTAATGGGTGTTATAATAGGGCAAAAGATAAGATAATGGTCCCCTCGAAAATCACCATTTAAAGGATTTCCACCACAAGCTTTGTATCTGAAAACATCCATTCAAAGGAGTTCTGTCATAGGTATTTCAATGTCTGCTAATTTAGCCACATCTTTCAGAAAAGGGGATTCTCTCAAGATTTAAAGGCCCTAAATGGACAGGCACTGATTTCAAAAGTCTTTCACTTTTGCCTACTTTATTCGTTAAGATCAAAAAGTGAATATCATTCACCGCTTTCTGCTAACCCGATCAAATTTTGTGTTTATAAAGCTACGACAAAGACAAAGAAGAAGGTAGATTGCTTTTCATCCACATTATCATAGCTCATTCATTTGGTTTGAAAACCCAAAATATCCCCATATTCTCTAACAACAACCTAAAGAATTTAAAGTCCGTATAGGGATAGGAGTGGATAAATAGGCAATTATATAGTTTGATCCTAAATAAATTGATTTTCTTTTTCTATTTAATTTTCTTAATAATCGTTGAGGAAGATTGAGACTATGCCCCTGTAATTGTGGCAAAGATAGTAGGTATTGACAAAAATGAGAAGAAAAGAATAAAAGAAAAGCTTTTAAAAGAATCTTCTTTATAAATCTTGATGGATTATGATAAACCTATTTTTAATCTAACAAATGAATAATAAGTGAAATGGGATTCTTGCTTTTAGTGCACAATAATCTCTATCCATTTAAATATCTCGTTTAACAAAATTTATTAATTATTAGTACTATTTTTGCTACTGCTAATCTGTGAAGAACCAACTCCGCAACTTGAGATTTGAATATTAAAAGAAGCCATAAAATTTGATGAACATTTAATTGACTTCTTGCTTGCACTCCATTGTTGCATCCGCCGATCAGTGATGTTATGAAATCTAAGTATGTAGACTTGATTAGGGGACAAAAATGGATAAATTTGTGTTGTATTTAACAAGAAACCATTTACAAAGAGAGAACAAAGTCTATATGTGCAAGCTTAAAGAAAAAAAAATGTTATAACATTGATGTATTTCCGACATTCAATTCTTCCACTAAACAAACAAAAAGACTCACCTTGTCATCTGCACCAAGGGACTGTGATTCAAAATAAACTTCTGCAATTCAAGTGGATGACACACTCCTTAAAATAATAAGCCCTATATTTTTGTTTTCAATTGTTTATGAAAAAATTTAGAAAATATCATGTCCTTTGTGACTCGACAAACTGAATAGGTGCAAGTGAGGGTTGCTCATGTACTTTAGTTTTAAACGATGTATTAAAATGTAATGTAGTAACCATTACATATAGGGGCAGCATATGTAGGGGACAATATTAAGGATGAAAATCTACATTAAAAATTATGATCTCTAGAATAATATTTAAATGTAAAGAATGTTCTCTTAACAAATTAGCAAATATTTAAGTTAGATTTTTTTTTTAGGTAATTTCATAAAAGGGATGTAGGATGTCTGAAACCCCAACCGTTTGATCTAACATAGTATTAAGGTTTAAATGAGTCTATTTTACTTTATTCAACATTGAGCTCAATGTATACTCAATATGTGAAAGAATCTTGAAAATAAAAATCTGACATTAAAAAAATATAATCCTATTCATGAGAGTGAGAGAGAGAGAGAGAGAGATTGGGGGGGAGGGTCATCTTAACTCACCATGAGTTAGCTTTAAAATAAACACTTTACTCTATTTATAACACTTATTTTAGCTTTCCTCATCATAGGAATTTTACCTTTCATCATTTTATTTATAAATAAAAACTTTTATGATAAAAATTATGTGAGACAGAAAAACAGATTAAATCTCTTATAAAAATATAATAGACTAAAAAATAATTTATAATCAGAAAAAAAATTTATTCAATATTTAAAATTTTTATTAGATATGTTATTTCCCGTCCTTTTTTAAATCTTTCATCTTTTAGGTTGTTTCCTCTATGCATGCTACCTCTACGTTTGATTTGATGCTTAAAGGAGCTGCTCCAATCCACTGTTCTCTAAAAAGACTCTGTCAACGATGATTTCACCCAGATTCTCCCCAAGGAAAGGGGCGAAGAAAGATGATGGAAGTGAAACATTTTCTTGTCCATGAGTCTGAAATCTAGAAACGACCAAATTGAGTAATCCCAGCTGTCAACGTGCCTTTCCGAGTTTTCATTTTTCTCAAATAGGTAAGCCTTCTCGTAGAAATAATGTCCCTAAAGAGACAAGGTTCTTTTAAAAAGACAAAATAAATAATTGTCTTGAAATCTGTGCCAACAGGGATGATTGTCTTGGAACATGTCCCATAATTGCCCTGGACGCCGCGCCATGCGCTACTTGTAAGGCGGGATACGCATCACCCATTCGTGTCAACATCCAAAACTTAAGCACGTAAGAAGTTTGGCCAACACAGCTTTGCTTTCTGCCTTGGGTTGACACGTTACCATATACAGAAGATAAATGCGGCGCCGAAACTGCTCCCAAGAATATCTCTCTCTTCGAGCTCTGAACACTGCAAATTGCTATCCCTGGTTTCTGCTGAAGTATAGGTATAGAAATATACTCATCACTACTTTATTCTTACACAAAGACTGACCAATTGGCTCTGTTTGTGATGGCATTAGCTGAAGTGTGAAACAACAGATGGAGTTTGATTTGACACCCAAGTTGGCACAGACGATATCAGAGGTAGATGGGGGAGCCTACTATAGTTGGTCAGTTGCTGAATCTCCTTCACTTCGTCAGGCCAACGTTGGTGCTGGAAAGCTTGTTCTGCAGCCACGCGGGTTTGCTCTTCCACACTACGCCGATGCTTCCAAACTTGGTTATGTTCTTCAAGGTTATGCCAGATACCTATACTCCTATGGGTCCTTTGGTGTTTATATAAGAAAATAATACTGCCTACTAGATTATAAGGTACAAACCTTCATAAGTTATAGTTTCTAATACTTAGTTTTCATCTATTGATTTGTGCATTTGTATACAAAGACTAAATGAGATTCTCGTTATCATCATATGAATATAAAAGATAAGCACGAGAGGAAATGAATACTCCATGATGTGACAAATGTAGACAATGCAAAAGTCTTGATACAATAATAACCCTTCAAGTTTGATAAAGCTAGTTCTTCCAACCTAAACTTGAAGTCAAAGTTTAACAATTTCCTTCCATAATCCATAGCTTTCTGTTACATAGAGTTGTATAATGAACTCTCATATCTGTGAATAGTTTTTTTTTTATTAACTTTTAGCCACTGCAGGTAGTGACAGAGTGGTGGGGATGGTACTACCTAACTCGCCAAGGGAGGTGGTGTTGAAACTTAAGAAAGGAGATGTCATAGCAGTGCCATCAGGATCAGTCTCGTGGTGGTTCAACGATGGAGACTCTGAGTTGGTGATCATCTTCTTGGGGGAAACGTCCAAGAGCTACGTTCCCGGAGAACTTATCTACTTCCTTCTATGTGGGGTTCAAGGTATCATGGGAGGCTTCTCACCTGAGTTTCTCAATAGAGCTTATAACACAAACACTGATGAAGCAAACAAACTCACAAAAAGCCAGACTGCGGTCCTGATAACTCAGCTACCAGAAGGAACAAGCTTGCCTACGCCCAATGTGGAAAGTACCCACAAATTGGTTTATGACATTGATGGTACGCGGCCTGATGTTCATGTCAAAGACGGTGGAGTAGTCACCACATTGACAGAGAACAAGTTTCCCTTACTTGGAGAAGTTCAGCTGAGCGCCAACCTCGTTAAACTTGATGCTAAAGCAATGCGTTCGCCATCGTACACTGCTGATGCTGCTGTTCAAGTGATTTATGTTGTGAAAGGAAGCGGTCATGTTCAAATATAGGGCAGTAATGGTAAGCGCGACTTGGACGCGGAACTGAAGCCCGGTCACCTATTTGTTGTGCCAAGATTCTTCGTGTCGCTGAACTTGCAGGTGGAGATGGTATGGAGCTTTTCTTTATGGTAACAAGCAAGCAGTTAAGTATCAGTTCGTTCTACTTTATCCTTGCCCATTGAATCAGATAACTAGCCAGAGATTTAATCTAGCTTGAATGCGTTCTAGTTTTGTTAAATATTTAGAGTGTCTACTTTAAGCTTTGTCTTGTTCTTGTAACTTTCTGTAGGCCTGCTCTCCAAGAGTTTGCTGGCCAGGGATCGGCATGGGAGGCATTCTCGCCTGCAGTCATACAAGCTTCGCTTAATGTTTCTACGGAGTTTGGAGAACTTTTCAGGTCAAAATTGCAAAACACCACAGTTCTTATCCCTCCACAGAACTAATCAAAGGCTTTGCCAAGTAAACAAATGTTTTGAGAAGCCCCATTGATAAATATTCTATATACTAGTTTTCTCATGGATGTCCCAAACTATCCTTTACTTATTTATGTACAATTTGTATGACTATTGGAAGTTTTTACATATTTGCATGATTTTTAAATCTTCAGTTCGTATATTAAAGATCTAATGAAGGAGGAAATGCAAATGCATGGAAGGTTTAAACTGTCCCTTTTCTCTCCCACTTTTTACAATATGGTATGAATAATATTTGATATAATATTTATTATCCCTCTATAAAAGATATAGATCTTAAAACGTAATCAAATTAATTGTTACGTTTTTAAAATTTATCAATTTGATATTTTTGTTCGTTTATTTTAAAAACCTAAAGGAATTTTTTCACATGTGTCAAACGCTAAGTAAGATCAATAAAAAGTTGTCAAATATTTTCAGAATGTCACTCCAACTCAACACCTAAAAAAAAATTAGAAAGAATTCGGCATTTCTTAACCTCCTTAATTTAACAACACCAAAGGAGCATAAAAATGAACATGGTAAGTAAACACAGTTGAAAAAATTCCAACAACGCCAACTCATAGATAACGTTATGAAGACATATTTGAATGTCATCGACTTAAAATAATGGCTAATGTTAGTGTCATCCTCAATATACTTCCTAAGAAGTGAGGTACATTGGGTCCATTGTTTTAAATATTAATAAGAATAATATTTGAATTATTCGGCATCTCTTGGAACACAATTATGTATTCACACATCTGATGTGGAATATAATGGTTACCCTAAATCAAAATTAGTCACATAGAGAAATTAATTTTTACTAGAAAATGTCCACGTGTATGATAAAAACCATTGTGTAGGTTGAGAGGATTGATTATCACTTTTTTATTAAAGAGTATTTGCATTTAAGGTATCACTTCGAGAGGGTTATATGCATTTTTTAGTTATTATCAATTTAAAATATTCCAAAAGTTATCAGTGCTGTGTTGGTTTTGTCATTGTCTGGCCCATTTTAGGATCTTCAAATGAAGCAAATGATTGGTATGGGGCATGAAGTTAGAGGCCTTTATTGGTCCTGGGTACTTTCCTGTCATTTAAAATCATTGCATCACCTTCTTCCCTCTGAACATGTTCCTATAACTGCAGCCATCAACTCCTGCGTCTATACTGATTCTATTGCTATCCTTATATTACAGTGTATAAGCCAAAAAAAATTATTGCCAATTGCTTTCTAGAAAGTTAACTGTTCTTGTGTTATTAAGCACCTCGTTTTTCATTTTGTTTCATCTCATATTTTCCCCTTCATTTCAGCTTCACTTGCTCTCTAGTATCTCCACCTCTGAAACACTTAAATAGCTATTATCTGACCTGGTTGGAAAACGTGATAATGATAGTTGGATTTTGGTCTACCATCTAGCACGGTGACTATAATTGCAAATGGGTAATATACGGCGAAGATTGATTTTAACTCTCTTGACCAGCATGGTTATTTGCCAAAGGTTACTTCTCTGGCTATTTCTCTCGATTGGATGTTACAAATGCATTTTAGGTGGGGACTCCTTGAGGAGGCAGAGATGGAGATACCACCAGGTTTGTTGCTTAAAGGGAGTATTGAAAAGTGCTTCTAAGCTAAAGAAGGATTTGTATGGTCTCAAACAGTAATGAAGAGTACAGTTTAAGAAATTCTTTGAGATTCATTGGAGGTTGGTCATTATAGATGCCAGATAGATTATTTAGTTTTTCATTTGCATATGGATGTGGTGCCACATTCTACTTGTGGTACTTTTAGATGAGATTGTCAGTATGAGACCCAAAGAGGTATTGTTATGTCAAGACCAATTTTACAACACTGACATCGTACTAAAGACTTCTAGCGAACTTGGGTATTTCCTTTATGTTAAGTTTGATAGATCTTGAGCTTGTATGCTTTGTGTTTTAGAAGAAATTGGCATGTTGAATGCATGACTTCTTGATGTTCTTATGTATACAAAGCATAATCCTTTGAGAAAAGAGGAGTTTCAATGGTCATCACCAACTAGTTGGAAATTTGAGTTGTTGGGCAGTCACGAGACCATAGTTTTTCTGTAGTCAATGTAATGAACTAATTCTTAGGGACTTATAATATCTAATATCAGGATGCTTTTACTTGTCGTGATTATTGTCTTAGCTCTGTCTTAGTATGTCAAATCAGTGAGATGGGTGTCTCAAATTAGAAGATTCTATTGCAATGGATTGTGCAGGTTTTTCCTTATTTGTAAACTCTACCGTACTGTGCTTCACATTTTACGGGATAATCTACTCACACGGAAAAGTAGGAAGCAAATTGTGTATAATCTAATAGCAATTGGAGTATGGAGCAATGACTTCTATTGTTAGTGACCTAACATGGTTATAGCACTTTCTTTAGGAAAATGCTCTTTTAGCTCCTACTATTTATTTGTTTTGTGATAACCAAGCTTCTTTACACATTGCCTCTAATAATTTTTTTTAATGAAAAAACTAAGCATACGGGTACCATTTGATTTGAGAAAAAAGAAATCCTTAGAGTGTTTTTGTTTCGTAATAAGTTAGAGATCATTTGTTCTAAGCTGAGCTTACATCATATAGATCCTTCAGCTTGAGGGGCAGTGTAAAATAGAAAAATGGATATGCATCTCTCTTCTAGAAGAAGAGTAAGGTATCTCTTTGAGCTGTCTTGTTTTAGAATTTTGAATTTGTTCCTTTGTGTATCAATAAATCCTGAAAGTTAGAAATACTGTGTCTCACTTTTATAAATCTCTATCTGATTTACAGTTCTTAATAAAGGCTTTTGAGTACTGTATCTTTTATAACCTTAGCACAACACATTCAGGTAGGTAAATTCCTCTAAATCCATTGAGAAGGACTTTAAGGCTTTAAAAGCTAAATTGAGTGATGAGGGAATGCTGGAGAAGTCACTTGAAGCAAAGCTGGTGGAACGGCAGGGCAAAGGTAGCTTCTTAACAAACAATGTTGTGTTATATCCTTCTCTGAACTGGTTTGTATTAGCTTAAATCTCTCTTTCCTCACCAGCTGAACAGTTGGATGTATTAAGAAAGCAGTTAGAAAAGGAAAGAGATCTAAAGTGTGAAGAGGCTATCAAAGAGTTCAATAATGTGAAATTAGAGGTGGACTCTAGGAGACATGATCTGAAAGCTAGGCAAAAGCATGTTGAAGCTGTGGTTGTGGAGGTACTTTGAGTCTCCTACTAATTGTGGGCTAACACATTTGGTATGAGGTTTCTAATGTTTTAGCTTCTTCTATTTCTGGAAATTATAGGCGGATGCTGTAACTTCAAAGGCAAATTCGATAAAAGAATCTAGAGCAGCTAAATCTGAACAGATTGTGACAGAGGTGCAATTCCACACTTCCCTTCTTAATCCTATGTTTGTGTTTGTTTCTTATGTAATCGAACTACCCCCTTTAATTTACAGGAAAAGATGAAACTGTGAATGTGAATTTAAGATAATTGATTCATAAAAGAAAAGAAATTAAGAGAAAAAACTAAACTTATTTTCAACGAATAAGAAAAACATCATTTCTTATAACCGAACTTATTACATTTAATCACAGCGGAAACATTAAAGTGATGCTGCGTATCCTTGACAAAAAAGAGATAACTGTAACGGTAGCCACTCCTTTACGATGTAAGAGAAAATAATTGTTATCCTTACAATATGCTTGTGATACCTTCCCAAAGATTTGTATGTATATCTTGTTTAATGATTGGTTTAGGTAAAATACGTGCAAGACGGCTCTAAGAATCCTTTGAAAACGATATCATAGACATTTAATTTCATGAAATTAAATGTATGTAGTTACTTTTTCAATGATAACTGGTATTAAAGTCTAGTATTAGCAACTCTTGTGATTAGAAGACATGTGATTGGTGCAATTTCTCACATAAAACATGGGAGTTGGATCCTTGTGTATTATAAGTGAAAATAAAAAAACTGGCCGTTGAATTTTATTGTTTAAAATAATTCTATATCTTTCTAAATAAATAAAAATATTTGGTCCCAATATTTTACCAAGTCTAAAAATAATTTCTTCTATTAGCTTTTCCATCTAAATTGTTGTTAGAATGTATGCCCATGGATTCAAACAATCAATATTTCATGTCAGCGTACATGTTACATATCTTCTATCTAGTCTCAAGAAAACCTGGCTCCTTCAAAAGAAGCGGAAAAACAAATAAAAGAAAAGGCTTATTGCATGTTGTTAGATACCTGGTGTTTTTTGGATTCTTTCTTCTGTTGTCCTGCCATAGTGGCTGGGAACCACAAGCACATGGAGATGTTCTTTCCTTCATCTGGTTGAGGATCAACTGTGCAATCAACATCTTTTGCAAGACACAAGCAACAACCTCAAAAACCCAAGCAGCAACCATGTTGTCAAGTTTAGTATGGCCCTTGATGCAATGCACCTACGGACTCTGGTGGATTGCCTCATGGAGGTGCTACTGACATTGTTCTCTCAAAAGCGCTATGGTACCCAGCCCCTATATAAGGGTTAAGCTTAATCTAAATTGAACTTCAAACACAAAAGGTTTCTAAAGAGTAGCTACAAAATACGCTAAAAGATACATAGTGACAATGACTGTATTAGTTATCCGTATTTCAGTTCAAGTGAAAGCTAATGACCTTCGTGAACTACCGAGGCCTTTTTTACTTGCAATGTAGAAAAAGAAGAAGCTTGATTGGAGAAAAGAGGGCCACGTGCTTTCAACAATCATCGTTTTATTCGGTGTCTCTAATCGTGGTGTGATGGGGTGTTTACGTTTTATTTTGAAGGTTATTTCATTATTAGTTACATTGCTTTTAACTACAGTTGCATTCAATGAACTCTATCTTTACATATAAACCCTTCATAGCTACTTTAGAGAAACAAATTTTAAGGACTTCAAGATCACAAATAAAATCACTTCTTGGAACTTAAATGAAATAAAATAACTAGGAGGGTTGCCTAAGAAGACACAAGTGCAAGAGTGAGACACAAGCTTTTGTAAAGCATATGGCTATATGCATGGAAAGATAGCATAGCCAAAAACTTGTAAATGAGAAATGCCTAGAGGGTGATGAAATAAGACCTACTAGGGAGATAGATTACAAAGTACTATGGTGGGGTGCCGGTGAAGAGGAACATGGCTATCTCAAAGGCAAAATCCCATGAAATCCCAAAAGTGTGAAGGAATAGCTACCTAAACGAGAAGAGTGAGGCTAACTTCAACAAATATGTGGTGCTGGCATTAGTATCACCATTCTTGAAGGAAGAATAAGAACAAAATACCTTTTAGTGTATGCCATGGTGTTGAATGTAGATCTAGAAAGTAGAGGAGAGAAACTTTGCAGCACCATCACATTGAATTGCTTGTAATCTATAAAGAAGCTAATTCTTGACAAATTTATGAAAAATCATGAATACTAGAAATTATAAGCTAAGAGAATTAGAAATTATAGGCCAAGAGAATTGGAAAAAACTATCAATAAAACTCAAATAAAATTTATTTCAATTAAGTAACTTAATTGGAACACAACCCCGTATATTAAAATGAACTAATTGAAGAGAAATAAATGATCTAGTCTTAGTTAGGGGATGGGGATGATGATGACTCTTACTAAGAGTACACATTATACATGAGAAATGACATGGAGGAATACAAAATATAGGTAGGCTTCAAAGGCTTAATGAAGGCTTTAGATGATGAATGACTAAGATGATGGTGCCATAGAAGTAGGGCTAGTGCGGGAGGTGAGGAAGGCACTAGGATAGGTGGAGATGCTAGAGGATGCCACATAGTAAAGCCCACAATCAAGTGTTTTGTGGAGGATGACTTAGCTTGTGTGGTACAAAATAGTCCAAAAATGAGTAGACAAAAAAAGGAAATTACAATTACTTTTGTAACATAAATTAAGACATAAACAAAAAATATTTAGTGATAAATGGAACTATAAGAACATTAGACAACTAAAATGATGAGGTGAAAAAAGTACTAGTGTGAGTGATGGAAAAAGAGACTCCAACACCCATAATGAGCTATTGAGGACCTATAGATTTGAGACTAGGAATAGAAGCAATTGGGTGACAATTGTGTTCATGGAAGTGGCCAAAATCCATAGTAACACAATCTAGTTATGAATTCACCAAATTATGTAAGCTGGATTGCAATGTTTGCTATTATCACTATTGCAAATAGTGGTTGGTAGAGTAGTTTTAGTGCCTTTGAGGATATAGAGCAATTGATGTGAGACTAGGAATGGAAGCAATTGGGTTCTCCGTACAACATAGTTGGTGTAGTCCAAATGTTTATGGATTGTTAAGGAGGGAGTAACGGTAGCAAAGAAGGTCAAAGCAATAGGCACTTTTAGAATAATAGAGAGAAAGAAAGGTTTGAGACTTAGATTAAGACATAATGGAAGATGTAGCAAAGACATTGGGATCTAGCAACAAGTGCATTAGCTAGAGGCATTTGATACCATGAAAAATGGAAGAATCAGTAGCCAAAAATTTTAGGTTCACAAGAGAAATGAAAGAGAAAGATATTGGAACACTAGATTTGTGAAATTTCTTAAATCAATCTTCCCAATGATTCCAAAGATAAATTCATGTGTCTATATATGGACAAAACCTATATGGCATTTTTAATTATTAACACACTAGCCCTTTTCTCTATCTTTTTTCATTGCCCTTACCTTATCTAGATATTAACATGTGTATATATTTATATGGTAAGTGCTGATAATAATGGTTGCATCAACAAGTTACCCTTACTATATGACTTTAAGAAGTCTTTAATAAAAATGCACCTACCCTTAACCCCTCTTTTCCCCTTTCTCCTTATATTCACATAATAACAAATGTATGTACATATATTTTTTGGAGACATCATAATTGTCATGATACACAATTTTGAACTTTTAGCTTATGAATTTGATAAAGAATTAATCATGGTCCCATCATCCTATTTTATGTTTGCCTTCACTTTCTTAACTTGAAATTTTTGTAATTTATGTTTTTTTTCCTCTCATGGTGATTAGCTATAGTGATTTATCTTGTAAAAGTCCTTGAAAGAATTTACTGAACTCATTGGTCTACATTATAACCAAACAAATGTCAAATGTTCTTCTCAGGGTATTAGGGCATAACAACTTATTATTTTAGATCACTCACCTTTTCCGAGGGGCACACTCCTTATTAGTTATCTTAGAGTTCCCTTGATCACAAAAAAAACTAACTTATGCTGATTGCAAGAGTATAACAAATAAAACATTTGAAAGAATAAAAGTTTGGAGATTAAAACATCTCAATTATGTAGGAAGGTTATAGTTAGCAAAATCAATCTTAATTTTCACATAATTTTTTTGGATGTAAGTATTTCTTCTACCAAAGCAAACAATTTATCAGATCTAGAAAAAGTGTATGAACTTTTTATAGGTAGGTAGTACAAATATACATCATTCTTATAAAATATTTTGGCAAAAAGTGTGATCACCTAAGAAAGAAGAGGGACTAAGGCTACCAAATCTTAAACTTTGGAATAAAGTCTTTTTAGAATATATGCTTTTGAATCTCATTAATCTCCTAGACTATTCCTTATAAAGTAAGTGGATTCATAGTATAAAATATAAAAGAATATGATATTGTAACTTGAGATAAAATGTTTCATGGCATGGAGTGTGATAAGTTTACTCAAACTAAGGCCCGCTTTTGTCTCAATTTTTTATATGTCTACATATTGTTGCAAAGCAATTTACAATAACCTTCAACTAGTTAAAGAAGAAAGTTGGTATGATCAAATTTGAATTTGTAGCATCAACAAACATAATTACATTAAATTGCTAGTTTGTTAAAATCAACATTTTATAGCTAAAAACATTGTACGATAGCTTTCTTTAGTTAACTTATATTGTGATTTTTTTCAGTCCTAAATTCAAAACAAGAATCATCTTTTTTTTAAATGTACATGAACAAAGATGATTTGGAAAACTATCCTTACTTAAAATGAATATGACATCATATTTCACAATTCTTATATTGTTAGGACATGCCCTTATTTTTATGTACACAATTTTATTAATGTAAAGTTACATTTTCACCAAAAAACTTACATATATAAGAGGTAATTCTATGTGATAAGATAAAGTATATATAAAAAATTAAGACTATATATAATATCACATTAATAAAATTCTTGTAGTCACCATTACTAGAAGTCGAAGGTGCAAGCTAGGAAAAGCACTTCACTACTACTTCGAGAAAAGTAGATACAATCACAGTTAGTTTCTTTGCATAACTTGGTGATAGCATTTCCTATGTAAGAGACTGACAATGTTTCATGCACAAATCTAGGAGTACGCGATAGGGCCAAAGAGTAGCCATTAGAATGACTACTTGGATTATGGGTGTGAAGATTTGAACTTGCTGGAGACTTGAACTTCGTCTCCACCATATGAAGGGTAAGGACAAGAGACATTGGGATTTTTGGATAGAGACGGTTTTCATTGGGCAAAAAAAGGAAAGTGACGTGCCTTATCAGGTAGGTGGAGGCTAAATAGGCCTGGGTTAGACCTTAGAAAGTCGAATAAGTCAGTCTTCCCAATTAAGTGAAACTTGGACGTAATAGACAGCAACTCATAACTCTTCACATAGCATCTGATTATGTTATACTAACGGTTTTCATTGGGCATCATGCTTTCATTTATCTCTTCTAATCAAGGATCATCATATCCTAGCCTCTAACCCTGTACCATGGCATCGTTGAAATTTTGGAAAGAATCGCTAAAAAGGTCATTTGGTAAGATAAATAAATATAAATCCAAAAAGTCCCTCGTAATAATTTACACATATTTTCAATCTCCCCGAGCTATTTGTCTCGTTTCTTTTGCATGCTGTCATTGTGATAATTTGACAACAAAGGAACTAATGAGAAGGATTATTGAAGTTTCCCAATGGTTTATTATTTAATAAGACATATTTTTCCAATTATTTTCTTAGTATAATTATTTTTAAAGATAGCCAACAACATTCTTTCCCACTTGCAAGTTTTTGCTTGAAACATTAGACTTGATGGAAACATAGTGTTCATATAATATTTTCAAAACCTCCTCGATATGGTCTCTTGGTATTTCTCGTATTCTAAAAGATTAGCTTAATTTATACTATGTTTCCTGAATTATCCAAAACACCCATCTAAGTTTTGGTAAAACCTACACTTTGATCTTCTAATCTTAGATCTCCTGATCATCATTGCAAAAATTTGGAAATAAACATCTTTTCAAAAAAAAATGAAAAAGAAAAAAGGACATAAATGCTTATGGACCTTAAAATACTTAAATAAACAAGTCAATCAATTGCTTTCTCTAAAGTTAATTCTTCCACCTTACCTACATTCTTCGTGGCTCATTTTTTCTCAAAATCATATAATAGAGACCTAGACAATCTAATTAAAGAAAAATGTTAAAAATGGCAAAAGTATGAGCGTTATGCATGGATTTCTTTCCTTCTATTGGAATGGATCCTTAAGATGAGATACAAAAAGCAACGCCCAAGTCCTACATATGTCTACATTATATAGATGGCTACATTATGTATTTTGTTAATAACCCAATTAATGAGTTAAAACGTCTAAGCCTATTAGCATGTTAAATGCATTTCAATTAGATTATAACATTTCACCATGTTCAAATTTGATGTCTAAGCAATACAATTGAGGTGGCCTAAACCATTTGAAGTGTATTTGATTTATACAAATATTCAGGTTGAAGGGGTGTTAAAATGCATGATGTTGTGAGCCTTCTAAGTCTCCTTTCTTGTTTTCTTACATTAGGCCATATGCCATCATGTGGGCCCATTTTTCACTTCATTGTTGCACGAATTTAAGTGTAAAGATAGAAGAATTCTTGGAAGTAAAATTATGAATGCAAACCTGCTGGTGACTTCCCACAACTCTCAAGTTTCAAATCTCTAACTCTCGGTTCTCTATTTTTTAGGAACTTCAAGAATATCTCTTGCGTACGTGTAGGTACATTGTGAGATACACGAATTTCAATTTTCGAACCATTACTTTCCAAATTCTTAGGTGGACGGCAATGTTTTTTTCTTTTATTTTAAATTACTCCTTTTTCTTATAATTATGGTATTGAATTACTTTGGTTTTTTGCTACCATCATTCTCCTTAGACAAAATCATGATTTGAAGACAAGCACTATGGGGCCCTATGGGCAAACAAGAAAGCTATCTTTTTTTAAAAGAAAGGAAGACAAAAAAAAAAAAAAAAAAAAAAACAACAACAACAACAAGAAGTTTTAATAAGAGGGAAACTTATAAACCCTTCGCATATATTCCAGTGAAACAAGTTTTAATGACTTTAAAATCATTAAATAAAGAGACTTCCTTGGAACTTAAATGCTAAACAAAGTTAATGTCTCAACTAAAACCAAATTTTGCTGACATAAAATAACATTTATAGAATATGCCCTTTTGAGTTGGTTAGCCATTAAATCAATTTACTTTATTACAAATAAAAGTTATTTAACTTTTAATAAGTAGCTCTTAGCTCTTCATGAACGAGTGTTTCCTTAAGATAATACTATACTATGCAATATATTATATGGATACTATATTTTATTATCTTCAATTTGCTCGTAACTTGCAATTCCATATTTTTTTATACTTGTTTCTAGATGAATACAAATTATTTAGTTGTCTAGCCTTTTCATAAATAAGTAAAGGGATAGCTTGGATTCTACACATTATAATATGAGGTCTGAATATACATCTTGTTCTTTCATCACCTTCTCTAGTCGTTGGTTTGAAATTAAATCTCCTACTCATATAGCTGATGTTCTCTAAACTCCAACCCTTTGTCAAAAAATAATCTGAAATCTTTTGACTAAGGTCAAAAGACACATTCAACATAAAGGTACCTAAGTATGAAACTTTGTGATCTCCAAAAGCCATAATTATTAAGTAGCACTTATTTAATCAAAATAAGATTTATAGGAGAAGACATAATAATAAATTGTCTTTTTAGAGAAAATGTTCCTAATCATTCAATTCCATAGAAAACATAAGGGTTTAAAGCTACATTATTGTCTAAATTAAACTTCAAAAGCAGTGGCTTAAGGGAAAAAAAATCAAATTACAAAAAGAAAATTATTATCTAAAAAATCAATACATAGTAAAAATAATGGATTTAAGAATTCAAAGTTGAGCAACTACTTTAATGAATTTATAAACAATCAATGCCTATTAAAAATAGTACATTAACAAGACTTCAAGACAACGACTAGGCTTTTGAAGTCTAGGTTGAAACAACTTGGAGGCCTTTTAACCTTAGCCAAAAGACATCACTTAAAGCAAAAGTCATTATAATTATAACTCCTCATAATCTCATACATAAGAATGTTTGTGTAATGTTCATTCAATTAATATTATATCAAAATAAGATGATTCGTAAATCCTTATTATCGTTAGAGAAAATGTCTATATAAGGGTTTAAGCCTAACATAGAGTAAACGTCAAACACAAAAAATTTCTAAAGGAAGATAAAATCAATGGCTATGAAATATAGTAAGAGATACCTAGTGACAATTGTTGTATTACTTGTCCTTTTTTCTGTTGAAGTGAAAGCTAATTACCATAGCGAAATTACTGAGGCGCTTATTAATTGCGTGGCGAAAAATGAATACTTCTGTCGGGGAAAGAGAGGGCCACATCCTTTCAACGATTTTCGTTTCCAGTGGTGCCTTGGTATTAGGGTTCTTCATTGCTTTCGAATGGATCACAGAGACACTTACATTGCCGGCCACTGCTGTAAGGCTTGCATGGAACGAGCACACAAGATAGGTAGTTTTACAACATGTGTAATGGATTGTTATAGACTGAATATGGCAAATCGCTAGAACCTTTAGAGCTATTTCAGATGCAGATCCACAAGCTCCAAATCTGACGCGGTAAGTGCTGGCTAACTTTTCTCTTTCTATTGTTTTCTTTGTTGTAAGAATGAAGAAATGCATTATATCGCCAATCTCACAGTTTCAATTTCAACGTCAAAAACAATTGAAACTCCCTGAAGTATACCATACAACTTACGGATACAAATTTGATTCTTGTAAATACAAAGATATAAATGGTTTAAACTTTTCATAAAGGTATTCAATTTAGACAAAGAAGAAGAAATTGTAATAATGCATAGCAAATGACCAAAATGGTTTATTATAAAAGATGGTTTGAAGGATAGTTCATGAATTGGAGGAAGATGTATAACGATTAGGAAAAAGAAAAAAGGATTTGGGCAATTAGGCAAAGAAATGCATTCCCCAACTTCTTTGAATGTGTCCAAAAATATTGCAAGAAGAAGAGATGTTGAATTTTCTTAGCCACTTAATTCATGCAAATTAGTATAATTTGAGGTAGTGGAGAGTGAGGTAGTGGAAAGTGAGATACTTAATGATTATTTCAAAATTTAGATGTTTACCAAAGGATAATGTTATCATAAATAAAATTACTTTGAGGAACTCACTTGACTTATTATTATTGTTGTCATTTTATTTAAAGTTACCATCTACAAACCATTCGTGTTTAAATAAATAAATAAATAAATTGTGATAAACTTATGTTATATTAGCACTTAGACTAACAAAAAAGGAGGATTAAAAGTGTGAAAAATACTTTTTCTTTTCCTCGTTACAGTCCTCAGTGTTATAATGGGCCAAAAGCTTAAGCTACTTCTTAACGTGTAAGTCTGCTAGCCATGTCACGTAAGTAACTTCCACGAGTTCCACTTTCAGCAACATGGAAGTTATAGCCTAGTTTAATACTAATTATTAAAACTCTCAAATGTTACTACAAACCTAAAAATTTAAGTTAAGAATGAAAAAATACACTATTTCATTAACATTCCACGACTTCTTCCACTAATTCTTCCACGTGCAAACAGATGTCTTCCCCTTCGCTTTTTTACCATTACCATCGTACCAACCCCATTCACTCCTCTTCAATTGCTCGTGAAAACGACAACCAACCACTCTTTAAGTAGTATTTCTTAGCCACATACACCAACAGCCTCTCAAGCCAAAGCTAACCAAATCCTTTGCAACATATTTCAGCTTACAATCATTCAATCCACCATTTTTGAGATTATGCAATGTTCCCATTATCTCATAAAAATAAGCTAACCAAATTCATTTAGAGTAATGAAATCTAATAAAAATAATAGTTTTTTTATAACGTTATCTCATCTTCTTTAGACATGAAAATGATTCATTTTTTAATAACTAATCTATAAGAGGAAGTGAACATTTAGAACAATTTGGTTATGAATAAATTTTGTTGTCATTGAAATCTTAGCGAGACTTAGTAAGTACCTCACCACAATCAATTACCTTGGAAGTTAAGTTAAAGAAAATATCACTTGCGTACTTGTACGTACATTGTCAGGGTCGCTAATTTCAATTTCGATCCATTAGTTTCCAAATTCTATAAGTGGAAGCCAAGGGGTTTTTTCTTTTATTTTAAATTACTCCTTTTTCTTGTAATTATTATTCTCCTTAGAGAAAATCGTGATTACAAGACAAGCGCAACAAGGCCCCGTGGGCGAACAATGAAGGCTTGCTGGTTTTTTTTTTTTTTTTAAAGACCAAAAAAAGAAAAAAAGAGGAGAATAACCCTTTTTTCGTGCTTTAGAACAGCGGCATGGGACGACACGCACTGGAACAAAGGCCCAGAATACTTGTAATAAGCTCGGATTGAGTGCGTCATCCAACGTTACCATTTTCTATGCTACTATTGCTCAAGAAAAATTTCCTTCATGTACGGTACCCAATATATGGAATAAAATTTAATTTTCATGGCTACAAAGAACTAATCAGAAGTACCAATAAAAGATATAAGATATTCGTCCTTTTAAATAAGATATACATCTAATATATTTTGAATCATTTCTACATCTAAAAAAAATGCTAAATAAATTATAATAAACATTAATTATAACTAGCATAACAAAGTTCTCCAAAACCTGAACCTTCCAAGGGGCAATAATGCAACAAAAGAAAATTTGTAACCTCATCATGATTAAGCAAATGTTATGTTGAGGCAATACTAACAAAATATTATTTAGCATGATATTTTAGCGAAAGCATTCATGTCTAAATAGTTGTTTGCTCAAATAAAATAGTAAGAGGGCTATTTGATTTGTGATCAATTTGATCACAACCAAAGGGCATACTTCTAAATGACTATTGTTTAAATAACAATTTCCTTATGATAATATTTAAATACATGACTTATTTCTTAATTATTGTTAACCCCTAACTTTAAAACTAAAAAGCAATATGCTGAATATCTAAAGTAATCGTAACTCTTAGAATGTAATCAATTAGTTTGAATGGTCATTATACCAACTTTCAAGTTATAATACAATGTATTATAATGCGAAAATAGCAATCACATTGTATCTTTGAAATAAAAGTATTAAGCTAACTCTTAAAAAAGTATTCAGATTTTACTCTTTTTTTTTTGTAGAAATGTAAGTTTATATTAATAAAAGGTAGTATATAAAAGCATGGGGATATATTCTAGGATTCAAGAATTATGAAAACTCTAAAAAAAAAAAAAGAGATTAAAAGCCTTCAAATCTTACTCAAAATGACATTTTCCTATAAAGATTTTATATTTTGAAATAAAGAAGTTCTCCCTCATATAATTTTTCTTATTTTAACCAATAGGATTGAAATGTCAACTATTTTATTATGAAATTATCTCCTATTTTGTTATACCAATATACAATAAATTCAAACTAAAAAAGATATCTTAAAAAGCTCGGTAACAAAATCATTTCTTTTAGTTGCTCTAATCATCCATTATAGTTATTCATTCTATCTTTTAATATGACATTGAATTTTATTCTATACAAGAATAGTCTTTCAAACTATCATTATCCATGTACATTAAAAAAAATAAAAAGATGATTCTTGTTTTCAACTTGGGACAAATAAAAATCATAGTAGAAGTCAATTGAAGGGAGCCATCATACCATTCCTTTTGTTATAGAAAGTCAATCTTGAAAAATTGGTCATCTAGTGAAATTATGTTTGCTAATTCACTTTTTCATTAATTGGTCGAAGATCTTGATAACTTTTTTTTGTAGCAATAAGCAACCTATAAATAACCTAGGTAAGTGTAGGCCTTAGTTCTAAATGCAAGTAAAAGAGAACAAACAATGGAAAAATGATATAACAAAGTAAGAAGGTTAAAAGGTTGTTCATACATCCTTAGAAGGATAATTTTAATACCATATGCATCCTATCATTTGTTTTCTATACATTAAAATATAGGGTCTTAATACAACCTATCATTTCATCACCCTTATTGTCATGTTTTTAATCTTCTATTCATCTAGTTAATGTTCTCCAAAAAAGCAACCTTTCATTAAAAGATGATTTCAACTATTTTCACTATGCTCAAAACAGACCATTTAGAGTAAAGTTGCTTGAGTATGAAACCTCATAATCTCCACAAGTTATAATTATTAAGTAACATTTATTTAATCCAAATAAACTTAAAAAAGTCATAGATTATAAATCATATTTTTAGAGAAAATATGTCTAATCATTGAATTTCATAGAAAATATAAGTTTTCAAATCTAAATTATTATATAAATTAAACTTCAAAATCAATATCTTAAGGTAACAAAAAACAATGTCTGGAAAATATAGTAAGAAAACTATTTTCTAAAAAAATCAACACTTAAGTAAAAATAATGGATTTAAGAACTCATATAATTAATTTATAAACAACCAATGCTGGTTATAAATAGTACATTAACAAAACTTAAAGGCTACTGAGTCATTAATAGGCTTTTAAAGATTAGGTAGAAATTGGTTGGAAGCTTTTTAACCTTGGCCAAAAGATATAATTTAAAGAAAAAATTTCATAACTATAAAAACTTGTAATCTCATAACTATTTATATGAGTATCCCTTAGATCATTATAACATTTATTTCGCATGATGTTTTGCCTTGAACAAATATCCACCTATTTCTATTTTTTATCTTGTCTAAAAGAGTAGCTACAGTCTTAGGTTTTGTTACATCTCTCAGATGCAAGATCTATAAATAAGCTCCAAATCTAGTCATGGTAAGAGTTGCCTAACCTTCCTTTTTTTTATTCTTTTCTTTGCTTTAAAAATGAATAAATGCATGGATATATATAACATCTTTCTCTAACAAACCTGAAAAGGGTCTTGCAATCCTTGAGAAATCTTTTATAAACCACCTATAGAATCCTGCATGCCTCAAAAATCCTCTGACAAGCTTCACTGATGTCGGTGGAGACAGTTTTGAAATGGCCTCTACTTTGGCTCTATCAACTTCTAGTCCCTTTCTGGATATCTTGTGCCCAAGCACTATTCCCTCCTGAACCATGAAGTGACACTTCTCCTAATTCAACACCATATTTGTCTCCTTACATCTTTGTAAAACCAAAGCCAAAATTTTCAAACAACTGTCAAATGATGCACCAAAGACAGAAAAATCATCCATAAAAACCTCAATGAACTTTTCAATCATGTCAGAAAAAATAGCCATCATGCATCTCTGAAAGGTTGCTAGTGCATTGCAAAGACCAAAGGGCATTCTTCTAAAAGCAAAAGTACCATAAGGACAAGTGAAAGTAGTTTTCTCTTGATCCTCTGGTGCAATAAGGATTTGATTGTACCCTGAATACCCATCAAGAAAGCAATAGAATTCATGTCCTGCAAGTCTTTCCAACATTTGATCAATAAATGGCAAAGGAAAGTGATCCTTTCTAGTGGCATCATTCAACTTTCTATAATCCATGCATACACGCCATCCAGTCACTTTTCTAATTGGAATCAATTCATTGTTATCATTTTTCTGAACAGTCATATCTCCTTTCTTTGGCACAACTTGCACTGGACTTACCCAACAACTGTCTGAAATGGGGTAGATGATCCCTGCATCAAGTAATTTAATTACCTCAGCTTTCACTACTTCTTGCATCTTCGGGTTCAAGCGCCTCTGAGGTTGAATAGTGGTCTTATGATGCTCCTCCATTAAAATCTTGTGCATGCAAATTGAAGGGCTAATTCCCTTTACGTCGGCTATCTTCCACCCAATTGCCCCTTTATGCTCTCTCAACACCCTGAGCAATTTCTCTTCCCTCGATTCTGTTAAAGAGGATGATATAATTACTGGCAACTTAGCATCTGCATCCAAATAGACATATTTCAAATGAAAAGGTAAGGGTTTAAGTTCAAGACTTGGAGGTTATTTAATTGATGGCTTAGGCTTTGTCTTATAGTCTCCCAACTCCTCACATCTTGTTGCCTCTTTCCGTGAACATGATGAAACTACATCCATGAACTTCACATGCTCCTTTATCTCCTCAATTCCAATTTCCTTGTCCCTAGAATGAACTAAACATGCTTCCAATGGATCTTTAAAAACTTCTTCTTGAAAAACATTACTCACCATTGTATCAACTGTCTCAACTCTAAAGCAAGAACTATCATCAGAGGGATATTTCATGGCTGTGAAGACATTGAAGGTAATTGAATCATCTTGAACTCTTAAAATCAACTTTCCTTATTGTACATCAATCAACGCTCTTCCTGTTACTAGAAAAGGTCGACCCAAGATGAGTGGTACCTCATAATCTTCCTCCATATCCAAAACTATAAAATCTGTAGGGAATATGAATTTATCAACTTTCACCAATACATCTTCTACAATGCCCCTTGAATACTTGATGGATCGATCAGCCAATTACAAGGACACTATGGTTCCCTGTACTTCACCCAATCCCAATTTACTGTAAACAGAGAAAGACATTAAATTGATACTTGCTCCTAAATCACACAACGCCTTTTCAAAGTGAGACTCTCCAATAGTGCATGGGATTGTGAAACTCCCTGGATCTTTCAATTTTGGAGGAAGCTTGTTTTGTAAGATGGTTGAGCACTCCTCAATTAGATTCACTGTTTCATATTCCTCTAACTTCCTTTTGTTCTTCAATATTTCCTTAAGAAACTTGGCATAGCTGGGCATTTGAGCCAATGCATTTGCAAAAGGAATATTAATATACAATTTCTTGAATACATCAAGGAATTTAGAAAACTGTTTATCTATCTTATGTTGCTGGAGCCTCTGAGGGAATGGAACTGGAGGTACATAAGGCTTGGGATTATCAGGAAACAACATTCTCTTGGTTACCTCCTCTTGCTGCGTGTTAACATCCTCATCCTTATTCCTAACACTTTCTTTATCAACCTCATCTTTTCCTACTTGTTTGCCACTTCTTAAACTTATTGCCTTTGCATCTTCTCTAGGATTCTTCTCTGTGTTGCTAGGTAATGCACCTTGTTGTCTTCCTGAAACCATATTTGCTAATTGACCCATCTGCATTTCCAAATTCCTAAGAGAAGCCTCTTGATTCTGAGATTTTGTTTCTTGGTTTTGAATCTGGTTTCATATCTAGTGTCTTGATTCTGCATGGTGGTGTACATCTGGGTAATCATGTCCTCAACACTAGGCTTTGCTACCTCTAGTTGCTTGAATCCTAGTGGTGCTCTCGTTGAACTTGAGCTACTCCATGAAAAATTTGGGTGATTACGCCATCCCGGATTGTAAATGTTGGAGTATGGATTATTCTATGCTCTGCTTAAACTTCCAACAAAATTAGCATCTTCACTATTTTGAGTTGATGACATCTGACACTTTGTGCTTGCATGTCCACCACAATAATCACATGTTACATCCTGAACCCTCATGAC
This sequence comes from Casuarina glauca, assembly GCA_028551395.1. Lineage (NCBI taxonomy): Eukaryota > Viridiplantae > Streptophyta > Magnoliopsida > Fagales > Casuarinaceae > Casuarina > Casuarina glauca. The sequence goes on from CM052351.1 coordinate 18,199,115, forward strand.
TGGACTACTCAGATTGTCTATCTTCTTGTTGAGTCTATCAAACTGTGCGTTCATTACAGTAAAAGTATCCACTTCAAGAACTCCATTGACTTTCTTCCCTAATAACCTCTCAGTAGGCCACTGATAAGCGTTCGATGCCATTTCCTCCACAAGCTCAAATGCTTCTTTTGGTGTTTTGTTATGCAATGCACCTCCTGCAGCTGCATCAAGCATACATTGGAAATTCATGTTAGCCCCATTATAAAAAGTTTGTACCTATGACCATATGGGTACTCTGTGATGCGGACATCTCCTCAATAGATCTTTAAATCTTTCCCAAGCTTCATAAAGAGATTCATTGTCCATTTGCGCAAAATTAGAGATATCGCTACGCATTTTAGCAGACTTTGTAGGAGGGAAATACTTACCTAGAAATTTTTGAGCCAAGTCATCCCATGTATTGATTGATCCTGCAGGAAGAGAAGAAAGCCAATTTTTAGCCTTGTCTCTGAGAGAGAATGGGAATAACCTCAACTTGATTGCATCATCTGTGGCTCCATTGTATTTGACCATGTCACAGATTTCAAGGAAAGCTTCTATATGGGCATTCGGATCATCATTTGGCAACCCACTGAATTGTGCTAAATTTTGAAGCATCTGAATAAGTGCAGGCTTGATTTCAAAGTTATTTGCTTGAATAGTAGGCCTCTTGATGCTTGATGCAGCACCCTGAACTGTTGGTGCAGCATAGTCCTTCAGAAGTTTACGTGTATCATCATTGTCTGCCATTCTTCTAACTTCACTTTTTTGCTCTCTTAACTGCTTCCACTACCTTCTAAGGGTGCGTTCAATTTCTAGATCAGGATCAACAAGTTGTCCCCCTCGATTACGAGTCATACATGTCTACGCACTCTAGAATAGAAGTAGTTTAGCAAAAATATTATTTTCTGTCTGCAAGAAAGAAAATAATATCAGGAAAGTAACAAATAAAAATAAAGGCTAGATTAAACGTAATATCAATTCAATGTTAATATTAATCAACAATAAACAACTAATCCCTGGCAACGAAGCCAAAAACTTGTTTGGTGAAATTCTACATGCAAGTATACATGTCGAACAAGTAATATAATGATAAGTATGAGTATCATCCTACATGGATTAATGTTATCAACTTAACTAATTACTAGTAATGAATTGATCCTACAATTTATCTAGCAAGATATCATGAAAAGGTGTTCTAAATTAAAAGTTCACAAAAGCAATTGACTTCCAAAGAGTTAATAAAATATGCTAAGTATGCTAGAGCCTCTGATTTCACCATAGTTAGTAGATATGAATTCCAATAATTTAATGCTTGCAAGAACAATGATATTTATGAGATGACGAAATTTCCTAATTTATTCACTATCGTATGTCTAGGTATAGCGACCCTACTTAGCTTATTAATTCAATGTGAGTCTGCATATGAATTAAATAAGCTAAGAGCATTAAAGGCAATGAATATTCTAATTAAAGTCACACAATCAACATGGCATATGTCTACCCACATTTGATTTATGGTTGCATATTATAAGATGCAATTGCATATTCTCTCCTGTCGGTCTCAAATATGCACATCAGATTGATCAATTGATGATTAATCACTTAATCACATTCAAGATAATAACATACAACTCACATAAATATATTGTCTTGCATAATATGTCAACTAAGGAACTCATAACATGCTAACTAGGCTACATCTTAGCTCTGGCAAAAGTACTTTAGTTCATAATATTAAAATAAACAGAAATAATGCAACAAATTATACAAAACATCTAGATTAGAACAAACTAAAAAAGCTGTCACCAATTGTTGTCCCTTTCAAGAAATTTCTGTGCAACTCTACACATCAAGGGGGAGAAAAGAAGCCGTCTGAAAAGAGTGGCAAAATTCCTGCTCATGCACCGCCACCACGCGTTGCCACACATACTGCCGTACGCCGCCACGCGCTGCCATCAGTCTTCACGAAAACCTCCAGAAATCACCGCTTATGATGCGAGGAGTGCCGATCTGCCAAGATCTTAAGCTTATTCGCGGTCGAACAGCGTAGATCTGACAAATTCTCCACTCGGCCCCCATCGCATCTCATCGGAAACCGCCGCACGAATCACCGTAAATCAGCTGCAGACTGATCGGATATCTCTGTTAATGGCTGGATACGGTCCTCCTTGCTGATCTGGTCTCAGATTTGGCTAGAAAATGATGCTTCTTCGTCAAAGTAACGCCGAATGGTGATTTTGCTCAAAACTTGACCAGAGAACAAGAGTTGGATGGCGTTCGCACATTCCAAACACCCAGATTCTTGGACAAAGTTCTGGATTCCACCACCAAGGAGAATTGGTCGGCTGTCGCACGACTGTTTTCCCTTTTTTCTTTGTTTTCTCCGACTATTTCACTCTCTCTGTGGTCCCACATGCTGCTCTCACTCCTTTGCTCACTCGGTCCCGCACGATAATTCTCTCTTTTGTTTCTCACGGTCCCACGTGTTTTCCACTTTGTTTGACTTTTCTTCTTTTGTCTTTGATAATTCATTCAAACTTCTTCACTCTTTCCTCACGTGAATTCCATATGCATTGCTTGTTTTCTTTTCTATTTTTTTTTCATGATCTTCTACTTCTTTTTCTTCCTTTTTCTTCTATTTTGGGTTTGCTGCATAAAATAACGCAAAATATACAAATACAATTAAATACAAATATAATCTAATAAAAATAATATTAAATATTATCTAAAATAATCAAAATAACTCTATATAAAATAGAGTTATCACAACAGATGGAGTTTGATTTAACACCCAAGTTGGCACAGACGACATCATAGGTAGATGGGGGAGCATACTATAGTTAGTCAGTAGCTGAATCTCCTTCACTTCGTTAGGCCAACATAGGTGTTGGAAAGCTTGTTCTGCAGCCACGCAGGTTTGCTCTTCCACACTACGCCGATGCTTCCAAACTTGGTTATGTTCTTCAAGGTTATGCCAGATACCTATACTCCTATGGGTCCTTTGGTGTTTATATAAGAAAATAATACTGCATACTAGATTATAAGGTACAAACCTCCATAAGTTATAGTTTCTAATACTTAGTTTTCGTCTATTGATTTGAGCATTTGTATACAAAGACTAAATGAGATTCTCATTATCATCATATGAATATAAAAGATAAGCACAGAGATAAGAGGAAATGAATACTTCATGATGTGACAAATGTAAACAGCGTAAAAGTCTCGATACAATAATAACCCTTCAAGTTTGATAAAGTAGTTCTTCCAACCCAAACTTGAAGTCAAAGTTTAACAATTTCCTTCCATAATCCATAGCTTTCTGTTACATAGACTTGTATAATGAACTCTCATATCTGTGAATAGTTTTTTTTAATTAACTTTTAGCCAATGAAGGTAGTGACGGAGTGGTGGGGATAGTACTCCCAAAGTCAGTAAGGGAGGTGGTGTTGAAACTTAAGAAAGGAGATGTCATAGCAGTACCATCAGGATCAGTTTCGTGGTGTTTCAATGATGGAGACTCCGAGTTGGTGTTCATCTTCCTGGGGGAAACGTCCAAGAGATACATTCCCGGAGAATTTATCTACTTCCTTCTATATGGCGTTCAAGGTATCATGGGAGGCTTCTCACCTGAGTTTCTCAATAGAGCTTATAACACAAACACTGATGAAGCAAACAAACTCACAAAAAGCCAGACTGCAATCTTGATAACTTTGTTGAAAGTAATGGGGTTTCTGTCAACCAACCATTGTGTCTGGCTCGTAGTGAGGATAGTTCAATCAAATGTTAGACATGGCACTAGATAGTAAGGTAAGTGTTCAACTCTTATCTGTAGCAGTTCCATTGAGAAGTTGCTAAACAACTGAAGAGTGTCCTTTTTGTCCAATCTGTCATGGGTGTACTGTTGTCCATACTTCTTTCCAGTAAAGAAAAGAAGGTGGCGTGTAGTTGCTGTCATATTTTCCTATGTATTATGTTTTATGTATTTAATCTAGAAGCTGTCTTGGTTAGTCTTTTGAACGTTGAGAACCACTTTCCTTTGTAAGCTTTCTGTTGCTACAACTTTTCTATGAAATATAGAACCATTTGGTTCAATCGTTCCATGTGTTTTCATTCACAAATTTCTCTACACTTTGTTTGGTTTTTGTTTTCTATGTGTGCAAACAAAGTTGAAGTTATAACAGTGGTATCCAAAGCCAGGTTCTGATCTCATCTTTACAATGGCCTCATCTCAAACACCCTCATCTTCATCCTCCTCTTCTGGTTTTTCTGAAGCCCAACTCTTTCCTAACTCACAACTTCCGCTACCCTACATTGATGGTAAAAATTACCGTTAATGGTCTACTTTAATGATTTTATATTTTCGTATCTAAGGAGTTTGGGGCATAGTAAGCAAAGGATTGACTGAAGTTGATGATGAAAATGCTCTCTCACCTACTAATCGAGAGAAATATAAGAAGAATCAAGAGAAAGATATGAAGACCTTGTTTGTTCTCCACCTCTCAGTGTCAGACTCAATATTTGATAGAGTGGCTCATGCTTCTTTAGCACATGAGTTTTGGATGCTACTAAAGAATGAGTTCCTTGGTATACCCAAGGTTCGTCAAGTACGTATTTAGTCACTTAAAAGGGATTTCGAACTGCTCAAAATGAATGAAGATGAATTGGTAATAGATTACTATACAAAATTCAATCATGTTATTTGTCAAATGAGAGCTCTCAGTGAGGAAATACCAGACATCAGAGTTGTAAAGAAAATATTAATCAATCTTACTGCAAGATTTGATTCAACAGTTACTACTTTGGAAGAAACTAAAGATTTTAAGACCTTAATAGTATCTGAACTCATGGGATCCTTAGAGGCCTTTGAGAAATGAACTGATAGAGGTAAAGAGAAGCTGTCAATAGAATCTACCTTCAAAACTAGGTTGTCATTAGAACCTTTAGCTATAGAAGGTAGTCAAAAAAATGATGATGACAAAAACAAGTTTCCCCCTTGTAAAGTATACAAAAAGACCAATCATGCTGAGAAGTTTTGCTGGCATAAAGGCAAACCTTAGTGCAAAAAATGTTCAAAATTTGGTCATGTAGAGAAAAATTGTCGATTAAAGGAAGAAAAACATTCTGTTAGTTTTGTAAAAGAAAATGAAGTTGAAAATACTTTGTTTTATGTGTGTTGTTCCTCTGTTAGTAAAAGCTATAATGTGTGGTTCTTGGATAATGCTTGTAGCAATCATATGTCTTTTGATGATAGGATATTTAGTAGGCTTGACAAAACTTATAAATCCAAGGTCAGATTGGGAAATGATAAGAGAATTTATGTTTTAGGGTTAGGAGAAGTAACGGTTAAAACTGCTTATAGGGCTAATGTGATTAGGGATGTGTTGTGTGTTCCTAGTTTGAGTCAAAACCTACTAAGTGTAGGACAAATGTTGGAGAATGGATATATGCTGGTATTTAAAAACAAGCAGTGTTCCATTCACGAAGAAAGCTTTCCTGCAAATAAACTTGTTGTGGTTAATATGGAGAATTCCAAAAATTTCCCAATCAACTTTGCCTACAAGCTGCCTATAGCACTCATCACCAACTCAGATTAGTCTTGGTTATGGCATAGAAGATTTAGACATATTCACTTTGGAGCCTTGAAGAATTTGCATGACTTGAGTCTTGTTGAAGGGTTGCCAAAGGTAAAGTTATGTGACGAAATATGTGAGGGCTGTCAAGTTGGAAAAAGTCATAAGCTACCATTTTCTTCAACAACAATTGAAAGATCAAAAGACCTTCTTGAGTTGGTTCACTCAGACATGTGTCGGCCTATGAGGATACTTACAAATGAAGGTAGAAGATTCTTTGTTACATTCATTGATGACTTGTCAAGGATGTGCTGGGTTTTCTTTTTTAAGGAACAATCTAAAGTATTATAGATATTCAAAGAGTTCAAGCTACTAGTAGAGAAAGAGTGCAACAAGATGATTAAAGTCTTAAGATCATACCAAAGGGGTGAATATTTGTCTGGTGATTTCAATTAGTTCTGTACCTAGGAAAGGATAAGACGACAGTTGTTAACACCATATTGTCCTCAACAGAATAGGATGGCTGAAAGAAAAAACATAAGCACCATGGAAATGGCTAGGAGCATGATGGAAGAAAAAATGATTCCTAAAAGCTTTTGGGCTAAAGTTGTCTATAATGCTGTGTATTTATTAAATTTAACCCCATTTATAGCAACAAAAGACAAAACTCCTTGTGAATTATGGAAATGAGTTAACCAAATCTTAATCATTTAAGAGTATTTGGCTCCTTATACTTTGTTCATGTTCCAAACCATCAAAGACATAAGTTAGAAAAAAAGACAAAAAAGGGTATCGTGTTGGTTTATAGCTTGAAGTCCAAAGCTTACAAAATATATAATGTAGAGTAGAACAAATTGATGATGACTCAAGATGTGGTGTTTGATGAGAATGCTGTATGGAATTGGGAATTGAAAAGGGAAGAATATCAGAATGTTTTGCTTCCTAACTTGATAAGAAATGATTCAAGTCAGGAAAGTATAGGAGAGTCTTCCAATGCCAACAATTCAAAACTAGTTACTCCTACCAGGCAGACTAATATTGCTCCACAGATTCCTAACTCTAATGCTTACATAATTTTGGCTGAAGCTAATTCCCCTACTACCATGACTCCGATATGAATGAGGTCACTGAAAGAGGTTTGTGAATATTGTAATATGTTTACTCTAGAGCCAACATCCTTTAATGAAGCTATGAAGAAGGAAGAATGGAAGAGAGCTATGGAGGAAGAATTCAGACCATTCAAACAAACAATACCTGGAGAGTTTCCAATCTCCCTGCAAGAAAGAAAGCAGTTGGTGTGAAATGGATATTTAAAACCAAGTTGAATGAGAAAGGAAAAGTTCAAAGATATAAAGTAAGTCTTGTTGCTAAAGGATTCTCTCAAGTTCTTGGTAAGGATTTTACTAAAACCTTTTCTCCAGTAGCACGTTTGGAAACTATTAGACTTATCCTAGGTGTGGCTGCTCAAAACCAATGGAAGGTGTTGCAACTTGATGTCAAGGCTGCCTTTCTTAATGGTGAGATACATGAAGATATCTACATCAACCATCCCCAAGGGTTTGAAATTAAAGGAAAGGCAAAGATGGTGTTGAAGCTTCACAAGGCACTTTATGGGCTAAAACATGCTCGAAGGGCTTGGTTTAGCAAGATAAGTCATTTCTTCCAAGAAAAACAATTCACACGCACTCCTAGTGAACCCACCTTGTTCATTTACAAAAAGGTACCAAGATCTTAATTGTTTCCTTGAACGTAGATGATCTAATCTATATAGGAAATTGTGAAGAAAGTCTAGTTAATTTCAAGGCTCAGATGTTACTAACATTTGAAATGAATGATCTTGGTATGATGAAGTTCTTCCTTGCAGTAGAAGTGAAACAAGGAAATCATGCAATTTTTATGTCACAATCAAAATTTGAAAAAGAAATCTTGAAGAAGTTTTGAATGACTGATTGCAATGATGTATCAACACCCATTATTCCTGGAGAAAAGGTTCATGCTAAAGATGAATCGGGAAGTGCAAATCCTAACGTATATAGGAGCATGATTGGAAGCCTTCTCTATCTGTTTACAATAAGACCTGACTTGCTATATTCAGTAACAATGCTGTCAAGATTCATGCAAAACCCCACTCAGAATCAATTTAGTAAGCTGAAATGAGTCCTAAGATATGTTCAAGGAATGGTTGACTATGGTTTGCTATTTGAAAAAAGCAAAAATTTCAAGGTGGTGGGATTTGCTGATAGTGATTGGGTTGGATATACTAAAGATTCATGGAGCATCTCAGGTTATCTCTTTTCTATGGGATCTGGAGGGTTTTCTTGGATGTCTAAGAAGTAAGGTTTTATGTTGCCTTATCAACAGTAGAAGCTGAATATGTTGCAGCTTCTGCTACTGCATGTCAATGTGTTTGGTTCAGGCGGTTGCTGATGGAAATTGGTTATGCACAAGATGAAGAAACCAAAGTGTTCTGTGATAGCAAATCAGCCATCTCAATGGCTAATAATCCAAGTCATTATTCACAAACAAAGCATATTGCAATTAAAGTTCACTACATCCATGAAGTCATTGAAGCAAAGGAGATTGAATTGCTTTATTGCAGTAGTGAGAATCAACTTGTTGATATACTAACAAAAAGCCTTTCCAAAGATCAACATGAGAAGATCCAGATGAAGATTGGGGTAACCAAAAACCCCATTAAGGAAAGGTGTTAAAAGTAATGGGGTTTCTATCAACCAACCATTGTGTCTAGCTGGTAGTGAGGACAGTTCAATCAAGTGTTAGACACCGCACTAGACAGTGAAGTAAGTGTTCAACTCTTATCTATAGCAATTCCATTGAGACGTTGCTGAACAACTGAAGAATGTCCTTTTTGTCCAATTTGTCATGGGCGTACTACTGTCCATACTTCGTTCCAGTAAAGAAAAGAAGGTGGCGTGTAGTTGCTATCATATTTTCCTATGTATTTTGTTTTATGTATTTAAGCTAGAAGCTATCTTGGTTACTCTTTTGAATGTTAAGAACCACTTTCTTTTGTAAGTTTTCTGTTGCCACAACTTTTCTATGAAATATAGAATCATTTAGTTCAATCGTTCCATGTGTTTTCATTCACAAATTTCTCTGCACTTTGCCTGGTTTATGTTTTTTGTGTGTGCAAAACAGAGTTAAAGTTATGACAAACTAAGCCACCAGAAGGAACAAGCTTGCCTAAGCCTAATGTGGAAAGTACCCACAAAATGGTTTATTACATTAATGGTATGCAGCCTGATGTTTGTGTCAAAGACGGTGGAGTAGTCACCACATTGATAGAGAACAAGTTTCCCTTCCTTGGAGAAGTTTAGCTGAGTGCCAACCTCGTTAAACTTGAAGCTAAAGCAATGCGTTCGCCATCATACACTGCTGATTCTACAGTTCAAGTGATTTATGTTGTGAAAGAAAGCGGTCATGTTCAAATAGTGGGCATTAATGGTAAGTGTGTCTTGGATGCAGAATTGAAGCATGGTCACTTATTTGTTGTGCTAAGATTCTTTGTCGTCGCTGAACTTGTAGGTGGAGATGGTATGGAGTTTTTCTTTATGGTAACAAGCAAGAAGTTAAGTATCCGTTTGTTCTACTTTATCCTTGCCCATTGAATCAAATAACTAAGCCAGTGATTTAATCTAGCTTGAATGTGTTCTTGTTTTGTTAAATATTTAAAAAGTGTCTACTTAAAGCTCTGTCTTGTTCTTCTAACTTTCTGTAGGCCTGCTCTCCAAGAGTTTGCTGGCCAGGGATTGGCATGGGTGGCATTCTCTCCTGCAATCATACAAGCCTTGCTTAATGTTTCCATGGAGTTTTGAGAACTTTTCAGGTTAAAATTGCAAAACACCATAGTTCTTATCCCTCCACAGAACTAATCAAAGGTTTTGCCAAGTAAACACTTGTTTTGAGAAGCCCCATTGATAAATATTCTATATACTAGTTTTCTCATAGATGTCCCAAACTATCCTTTACTTATTTATGTATAATTTGTATGACTATTGTAAGTTTTTACATATTTGCATGATTTTTAAATCTTTAGTTCGTATATTAAAGATCTAATGAAAGAGGAAATACAAATGCATGGAAGGTTTAAACTGTCCCTTTTTCTCCCTCTTTTTACAATATGGCATGAATAATATTTGATATATGGTATTTATTATCCCTCTATAAAAGATATAGATCTTAAAATGTAATCAAATTAATTGTTACGTTTTTAAAATTTATCAATTTGATATTTTTGTTCGTTTACATTTTAAAAACCTAAAGGAATTTTTTCACGTGTGTCAAACGCTAAATAAGATCAATAAAAAGTTGTTAGATATTTTCAAAATGTCACTCCAACTCAACACCTCAAAAAAATTAGAAAGAATTTGGCATTTCTTAACCTCTTTAATTTAACGTCACCAAAGGAGCATAAAAATGAACATGGTAAGTAAACACAATTGAAAAACTTCCAACAACGCCAACTCATAGATAATGTTATAAAGACATAATTGAATGTCATGGACTTAAAATAATGGCTAATGTTAGCGTCATCCTCAATAGACTTCCTAAGAAGTGAGGTACATTGGGTCTATTGTTGTAAATATTAATAAGAACCTTTTCTAAAAAACTATTTTGTAGTCATTTCTACTCTTGATGTTTTGGAGTCATTGACAATGTAGTCCATAATTTGGAATGCAAGAAAGGTTCATTTGCACTACCTTAATACATCTTCTTTTCCTTTTTCTTTTTAAATCTTTTTTAATCTTTTTTAATCTTTTTTTCTATTACAACTCACACATAAGGAGGAAGGGGGGATTTGAACCCTTGATTATTTCCAACAATTGGCTTAGCAAATATTGTAAAAATCTATTTGTCAATTCAATTTAAAGGTTTCTTTTTTTTTTTTTTGGGGGGGGGGGGGGGGGGGTGCAATTCCAATATTTTTGGGATATTTGTATCACATAAAGAAAAAGTCAAAGAAGAGCATCAATTTTCTTAATTTAATAAAACCAAAGTGGATATATATATGAATATGAGAAGTAACTTGGTTATATTAGTAGCATAAAAGAAGACTTTTACAAAAAAGTGCATTTGGAATTTGGCTTAATAAGCAAACAACGCCAAAATGACGTGGAAATGAATTTGATGGGTAACAAAGTGAAGAATTTGATGAGTAACAACAAATCATTCGTGAAATTAAACCTCATTATCATAGGCTTAGTAATATTGGCCTGTGCAAATGTCATCCCCAATGGATTTTTGAAAAAATGTTGTAGATTCGACTCATTGTAGTAGACATTAATTAAATCCTTCTTTAATTCATATATTGCTTTATCCATAAGTTCTCTAACATTTTTGACAAGGCAGTCCTATAATTTGATTTAATAAAAACACGTGCATCAATTGTTTGGTTTAATTCTCAGAGTATTTTTTTTCCTTAACAATGTTGACATTTTGTAATATTTTTTGTCTTAGTTGGATGTATGAAATTTTTTTCATAATTAAATGGCCTATCTTAAAGACAAACTAATAAAAAATTGTTTTAATTTATAAATAAATATCATCTTCAACTTAAAATCCTAGGATTTTTAGTTGAATAACTCATTTCTTTTAAATTACTCTTTAAATTATTATTTTTTTGGGGTATAGGACTTAACATGTTTCCATTGCCCTAAGTGTGCTGCAAAATTTTTCACAATGACCTTTGTCCATAAGTAAAGGAGTGTAAAATTGAACGTGGATCTCTCTAAATTCATAAGGATGTTAAGAAAGGCTTTAGGTCCCTAATACTATGTTAGAGCTTTTAGAGAAATATCCATATCCTAAAAATTTTAAAACATTAAGTGAAAAAATTTATCTTTTTATAAATTACTCCTTAAGTTTTTGTTTTGTTTTTTTTTTTACTTTTTATGTAGGACTGAAAATATGTCCCTTGTCCTAAGTATATGGTAACATTTTTTACATAGATCTTCGTCCACAGGTAATGAATAAAAGATTGAATTCTAATAGACTACTTAATAATTGGGCTAACTAGTGCGAATGAGATGAGTTGGACTATAAAAGATTGAACATCTACATCACAACAAAACATAAACCTTAGAATCAATGAATGTGGATGACACACAAACAAATACATGACAGGTTTTGCTAAATTGGGCTAACTAGTGCGAATGAGATGAGTTGGGCTCTAAGGAAATGGTAACTAAACTTGGCTGATTATAAGTTGATGATAGGGTTGAGTGTTGGATCAATTATTAAGAAATTAATATAAAATGATAAGATATGGTGTTTGACATGCTTGCCCAAGTGTGCATGATGTGAATAAATGTCAAGATAAGTATTATGGAGGTATTTTAGTAACTTTCTGTTACAGTCAAACGCCACATAGGTGCTGATGGGGAGTAATTGGTGCCTAGAGCAAGGGTGGGGTGTAGACCAGGTGAAACAAGGTAAGAAGGGGCGACGCAGGAATTAGTGGACTCTGGTGAACTCTTAGGCAAGAACTCTGGACACCAGAACCACGTGACTACTGCTCATCTCCCTCTTTAATTCGGCCAACTGTCTGAAAGTGTGGTCTAGGCTCTAACATTAGTCTCAAAATGGCTAGGGTCTGTGTAACAGAGTACTCTGCAACCAGGGAAGGCAGAGGACTGGGGTTAGATAAATAAAGGGAGATGCGACCTTAAATGGGAGCTTGGAAGACACTATTTTGTACCTCTTGAGTTTCTGAGAATGGAACAGATTTCCCACTATCCTCATCTCTACTCTTGTTAACAATTACCACGAATCTGTTCCCTTAGGCAAGTCTAAGAAGGATCATCACCAGATTGATTGGTATGATTTTGTCATAGAAGGGTCAGTTCTGTCGCCTTGAGCTCGTAACACTATCACTTCACTTGGAGTTATTCATTTGGTGAGTTCCATTTGTCGATTGCTAATGCGTGAATACCAAAATTTTGGTAGCACTCAATTAATATTCAAGGTCGTATTATCTGTTTTTCTTACTACTGCTCATATTAAATTTCTGTAGTTCTCACATAAAATATTTTCTCTCTGCTTTTCTTATCACAATATAAGTAATTTCTTCACATAATTGTTTAAATAGGACATTGGAGGAGAAGAAATCAGTCCGAGAGGCGGCAAAGAATGCTGAAAAAATCGCTTCACAATCTTATCAGGATAAAAATGCAATTGTTGAGATTTATACAAAGGTATGCTATTATGACCTTCTATTTTAATCATTTCTTCTCATTCATTTGCCTGCTGGACATTTTCATGAACCTATTTGTAAATGCACTTTTGCCTTTTAAGGTTGGAATTTTTAAATTTGCTTTAGTTCCTGGAGTACGTTCATTGAGTTAAATTGCTTCTGCTGTCTATTCCCTGAAAAACATAGAAAATTCAACGCCTCACTGAAGAAAATGAGTGTTAACAACATGGTACAACAAAAGCTTCCATCAGTTTCTTAGACAACGCAAAATTGTCTAATTATTGCTATTAAATTCTGATACACAAAATTACACTATTCACGTTGCTGTTAGTTCTTTGTAAAGTTTCTGTAAACGCTGAAATTAGTTTTCTTTACTGATGGCTAAATTCTGTAACCTATTTCTTCAAGCCAAACATTGCTAGGCACCCTCACTCACAATAGGGTGAGGGTGCTGTCTTAATTCACGGGGACCCATGTAGTGCAAGACTAAGCAGAATGATTCTTGGTAAACTTGAATGCACAGAAAGCACATAAAAATTTTACTAGCTTAAATAAAGGGTACAATGATATTGTCTTGTATCATTTTGCAGGTTTCGAAGTAACTGTTGAAACATTTTGTTCAGATGCAGGCTATACAAGAACAGGTGAGCATATGCTTTGGCTGGTTGTCTTATGCTTCGCGGTTGAATAGTATGATCTAGCTGGTTCTATTTTGGTGGACATGGGAAAGAATTTTTGCCATCTGTATGAATTCTTATTTGACTTCTGTGTAGAAATCTTCAAATACATCGAACCCTTTTTGAGTTTTTCTATGCTTAAGATATATTCATTATTTGATTTGATTGTTTTAAGAAAGAAAAGGGGATAGATGTCCCTGTTCGAGAAGAAGAGCAAGGTCCCTGTTCTGGCTCTCCCTATTTACACAATATTGTATTATTTTTTATTTATCTTTAGGTCATGAAGGCACGAAACAATAAGTTTTAATGTAATTTTCTTTCCTATTTACATGGTATCATGGCTTAGATACTCTTCCTTGGTTATTATGGACTTGTTAATCTCAATATCACGCTTGCTTATTGTTACTTGTTAATGTTCTAAGCTAGGGAAATACACACTTGAGACTTGATCCTTGGCTTTTATGGTTATGCATGTTCCCACTTTTTCTTTTAGTTTATTATTTGACAAACTACATTTCCCCCCCTCCTTGAACTGATTCTCTATTGCAAATACCCTCTAAATTGAAAAGGTGACAGCGCCAATTAAAAAAATTGTCTCTAAAAAATGCAAATACCCTCTATACTATTAGAGCATTCCTCAAGTAGCATTTTCTGTTAAGATTTAAATTTACAGTTACCGAATAAGTGTAAAAATAAAATTGTATCCCTTATATCAAAAAAAAAAAGGAAAAAAAAGAAAAAGGTCTAGAGGCCATGAAGGATAACTTCAATGGCTGGAGACTACAATCTACCCTTGCCATGGAGATCCAAGGCTAGATTATCAATCTCTTTCAGCCCACCACGAGGTTGTTTGTCTTTGGCCAGGTCACTTTGGTTCAAGACTTACGGTTGGGTCATGCGTTTAGCAGGGCATGAATCTCCATACTTAGAAAAAGTCATGCGTTTAATAGGGCATGAATCTCCATACTTAAAAGATGTCCTGCGTCTCTAGCCATAGGGACCCACAATTATGCATGTGGAGTTTGGTCCTCCCTGACCTCCTCGGCCTTTTATTTTCTTCTTTTATTTATTTATTCTCTTGGAACACAATTATGTATTCACACATCTGATGTGGAGTATAATGGTTACTCTAAATCAAAATTAGTCACATAGAGAAATTCATTTTTACTAGAAAATGTCCACGTGTATGATAAAAACCATTGTGTAGTTTGAAAGGATTTATTATCATTTTTTAATTAAAGAGTATTTACATTTAAGATATCACTTTGATAAGGTTATATGCATTTTTTAGTTATTATCAATTTAAAAAATTCCAAAAGTTATTAGTGTGGTGTTGGTTTTGTCATTGTCTGGGCCATTTTAGGATCTTCAAATGAAGCAAACGATTGGTATGGGGCATGAAGTTAGAGACCTTTATTGGTCTTGGGTACTTTCCTGCCATTTAAAATCATTGCATCACCTTCTTCCCTCTGAGCAAGTTCCTATAATTGTAGCCATCAACTCTTGCATCTATACTGATTCTATTGTTATCCTTATATTACAATGTATAAGCCAAAAAAAAAATTATTGCCAATTGCTTTCTAGAAAGTTAATTGTTCTTGTGTTAATAAAGTAGCTCGTTTGTCATTTTGTTTCATCTCATATTTTACCCTTCCTTTTAGCTTCACTTGCTAACTCTTTAGTATCTCTATCTCTGAAACACTTAAACATAAAAGGTTTCTAAAGAGTAGCTACAAAATATGCTAAAAGATACATAGTGACAATGACTATATTAGTTATCTGTATTTCAGTTCAAGTGAAAGCTAATAACCTTGGTGAAACTACTGAGGCCTTTTTTACTTACAATGTAGAAAAAGAAGCTTGCTTGGAGAGAAAAGGGCCATGTGCTTTCAACAATTATCATTTTATTCGGTGTCTCTAATCGTAGTGTGATGGAGTGTTAATGTTTTATTTTGAAGGTTATTTCATTATTAGTTACATTGCTTTTAACTACAGTTGCATTCAATGAACTCTAACTCTTTACATATAAACCCTTCATAGCTACTTTAGAGAAATAAATTTTAAGGACTTTAAGATCACAAATAAAATCACTTCTTGGAACTTAAATGAAATAAAATAATTAAGAGGGCTGCTTAAGAAGACACAAGTGCAAAAGCAAGACACAAGCTTTTGTGGAGCATATGGCCATATGCACAAAAAGATGGCATAACCAAAAACTTGTAAATGAGAAATGCCCAGAGGGTGATGAAATAAGACCTACTAGGGAGATAGATTACCAAGTACTATGGTAGGGTGCCGGTGAAGAGGAACATGGCTATCTTAAAGGCAAAATCCCATGAAATCCTAAAAGTACAAAGGAATAGCTAACTAAGTGAGAAAAGTGAGGCTAGTTTCAATAAATGTGTGGTGCTAGCATTAGTAGGGCCATTCTCAAAGGAAGAATAAGGACAAAATACCTTTAGTGTATGCCATGGTGTTGAATTTAGATCTAGAAGGTAAAGAAGAGAAACTTCGAAGCACCATTATATTGAATTGCTTGTAATCTATAAAGAAGCTAATTCCTGACAAATTTATGGAAAACCATGAATATATCTAGAAATTATAGGTTAAGAGAATTAGAAACTATAAGCCAAGAGAATTGAAAAAAATATCAATAAAACTCAAATAAAATTTATTTCAATTATGTAACTTAATTGGAACACAACCCCATATATTAAAATGAACTAATTGTACACATTGTAGTAAATGATCTAGTCTTAGTTAAGGGATGAGGATGATGATGACTCTTACTAAGAGTTTACATTGTACATGAGAGAAATGACATGGAGGAATACAAAATACAGGTAGGCTTCAAAGGCTTAATGAGGGCTTTAGATGACGAATGACTAAGATGATGGTGCCATAGAACTAGGGCTAGTGTGGGAGGTGAGGAAGGCACTAGGATAGGTAGAGATGCTAAAGGATGCCACACGGTAAAGCCCACGATCAAGTGTTTTGTAAAGGATGACTTAGCTTGTGTGGTACAAAATAGTCCAAAAATGAGTAGACAAAAAAAAGAAATTACAATTACTTTTCTAATGTAAATTAAGACACAAACAAAAAATATTTAGTGATAAATATAACCATAAGAACATTAGACAACTAAAATGATGATGTGAAAAAAGTACTAGTGTGAGTGATGGGAAAAGAGACTCCAACACCCATAATGAGCTGTTAAGGACCTATAAATTTGAGACTAGGAATAGAAGCAATTAGGTGACAATCGTGTTCATGGAAATGGCCAAAATCCATCTGAACACGATCTAGTTATGAATTAACCAAATCGTGTTAGCTGGATTGTGATGTTTGCTACTATCACTATTGCAAATAATGGTTGGTAGAGTAGTTTCAGTGCCTTTGAGGATATAAAGCACCTATTGTGACTAGGAATGGAAGCAATTGGGTTCTCCATACAACATAGTTGGTGTCGTCAAAATGTTTATGGATTGTTAGGGAGGGAGTAATGGTATAGGAGGTTAAGGCAGTAGGCACTATTAGAATAATAGAGAGAAAGAGAGGTTTGAGACTTAGATTGAGACATAATGGAAGATGTAGTAAAGACATTGGGATCTAGCAACAAGTGCATTAGCTAGAGGCATTTGATACCATGAAACAGGGAAGAATCAGTAGCCAAAATTTTTGGGTTCATAAGAGAAATGAAAGAGAAAGATATTGGAACACTAGATTTGTGAAATTTCTTAAATCAATATTCCTAATGATTCCAAAGATAAATTCATGTGTCTATATATGGGCAAAACTTACAAGAATTACAGTTGAAAAAAATCTACAAAACCAAATCAAATCTAATCTTTAGCAAACAAAGTCAAATCCAGTCTAGAGAACTTTCCAATGGTGGTGTAGACAGATTCCCATGAGATTTTCATTTCATGATGGTTACATGGAACTTCATGCTAAGGTGACTATTGTGTTGGGTGTTGACTTGGCAAATGGTGTTGACATGGCATTTTTAATTATTAACACACTAGCCTTTTTCTCTCTTTTTTTTCCTTGTCTTTACCCTATCTAGATATTAACATGTGTATATATTTATATGGTAAGTGCTGATAACGATGGTTGCATTAACAAGTTACCTTTACTATATGACTTCAAGAAGTCTCTAATAAAAATGCACCTACCCTCAACCTCTCTTTTCCCCTTTCTTCTTATATTCACATAATAATAAATGTATGTACATATATTTTTAGATACATCATAATTGTCATGATACACAATTTTGAACTTTTAGGTTATGAACTTGATAAAGAATTAATCATGGTCCCATCATCCCATTTTATGTTTGCCTTCACTTTCTTGACTTGAAACTTTTTTAATTTTTTAAATTTATATATTTTTTTTCTCTCATGCTGATTAGCCATAGTGATTTATCTTCTAAAAGTCCTTGAAAGAATTCACTAAACTCATTAGTCTACATTATAACCAAACAAATGTCAAATGTTCTTCTCAGGGTATTAGAGTAGAAAAAGTTCTTATTTTAGATCTCTCACCCTTTTCGAGGGGCACATTCCTTATTAGTTATCTTAGAGTTCCCTTGATCACGAAAAAACTAACTTATGTTGATTGCAAGAGTCGAAGAAATAAAACATTTGGAAAAATAAAACTTAGGAGATTGGAACATCTTAATTATGTAGGAAGGCTATAGTTGGCAAAATCAATCTTAATTTTCACATGTTTTTTAATATAAGTATTTCTTCTACCAAAGCAAATAATTTATTAGATCTAGAAAAAGTTTATGAACTTTTTATAGGTAGGTAGTACAAGTATACATCATTCTTATAAAATATTTTGGCAAAAAGTGTGATCACCCAAGAAAGAAGAGGGACTAAGGCTATCGAATCTTAAACTTTGGAATAAAGTCTTCTCAGAATATATGATTTGAATCTCATTAATGCTCTAGACTATTCCTTATAAAGTAAGTGAATTCATAGTACAAAATATAAAAGAATCTGATATTGCAACTTGAGATAAAGTGTTTCATGGCATGGAGTGCGATAGGTTTACTCAAACTAAGGCCCACTTTTATCTCAATGTTTTATATGTCTACATATTATTGCAAAGAAATTTACAATAACCTTCGACTAGTTAATGAAGAAATGGATTGGTATGATCAAATTTGAATTAGTGGCATCAACAAACATAATTTCATTAAATTACTAGTTTGTCAAGATCAACATTCTATAGCTAAAAATATTATATGCTTTAGTTAACTTACATTGTGGTTTTTGTTAGTCCTAGATTCAAAACAAGAATCATCTCTTTTTTAAATGTACATCAACAAAGTTGATTTGGAAAACTTTTTTTACTTAAAATGAATATGACATCATATTAGAAGATGGAATGAAGAACTATAATAGATTATTGGAGCAACTGAAGGAAGAGATTTGGCTGCAAAAATTTTTAAGATATCTTTCTTAGTTTTGTATTTACTGTATATGGGTTGAATGTAATAGAAGAAAATTTTAAAACAAAACCATTGACATCCCAAACTTGTTGGCAAAAGTAAAAAAGATTGTATAAGGGAGAGCTTTGTTTTAAAATATAAAACTCTCTCAAGAAAATGTTATTTCGAGTAACATTTGAAAGCTTTCAACCTCTATCTTTTTGTAATTTTCATAATTCTTATATTGTTGGGATATGCCCTTATATTTATGTACACAATTTTATTTATTTAAAGTTACATTTTCACTAAAAAATTCACATATATAAGAGGTAATTCTATGTGATAAGATGAAGTATATATAAAAAATTAAGACTATACATAATATCACATTAATAAAATTCTTGGAGTCACCATTACTAGAAGTCAATGGTGCAAGCTAGGAAAAGCACTTCACTACTACTTCGAGAAAAGTAGCTACAATCACAGTTAATTTCTTGGCATAATTTGATGATAGCATTTCCTATGTAAGAGACTGACAGTGTTAAATGCACAAATCTAGGAGTACGCGATAGGTGCCAAAGAGTAGCCATTAGAATGACTACTTGGATTATGGGTGTGAAGATTTGAATTTACTGGAGACTTGAACTTCGTCTCCACCATATGAAGGGTAAGGATAAGAGACATTGGATTTTTGGATAATTCTAGCTGCCTTTCCAATTCATTCCTTAGCCTTTTAATAGACATTTTACAAAGAAAGGGAGTGACCTGCCTTATCAGGTAGGTGGAGGCTAAATAGGCCTAGGTTAGACCTTAAAAAGTCGAATAAGTCAGTCTGCCCAATTAAGTGAAACTTGGACGTAATAGATAGCAACTCATAACTCTTCACACAGCATCTGATTATGTTATAATAACGGTTTTCATTGGGCATCATGCTTTCATTTATCTCTTCTAATCAAGGATCATCATATCCTAGCCTCTACCCTGTACCATGGCATCGTTGAAATTTTGGAAAGAATTGCCAAAAAGGTCATTTAGTAAGATAAATAAATATATAAATCCAAAAAGTCCATCATAATAATTCACACATATTTTCAATCTACCCGAGCTATTTGTCTCGTTTCTTTTGCATGCTGTCATTGTCATAATTTGACAACAAAGGAACTAATGAGAAGCATTATTGAAGTTTTCCAATGGTTTATTATTTAATAACACATATTTTTCCAATTATTCTCTTAGTATAATTATTTTTAAAGATGATTCTTTCCCACTCGGAAGTTTTTGCTTAAAACATTAGACTTGATGGAAAAATAGTATTCATATAATATTTTCAAAACCTCCTCAATATGGTCCCTTGGTATTTCTCGAATTCTAAAGGATTAGGCTTAATTTATACTATGTTTCCTGAATTATCCAAAACACTCATCTAAGTTTTGGTAAAACCTACATTGATTTCCGCCACAAACAAGTAATGACGAGTGCACTGTGTGCACAGAGGATCAAACATATAACTAGCACCCACTATACTTAAACACTCATTCGCATTCACCATGGATGATCTAAGCTCAACAAGTTCCAATCACCCAACATAGTCGAAGAAAAATCTTTAGCACAACTAAAGTGTATAGGCAAACTCACACCAATGAACCTGAAGCTATCATCACGATGGAAAATTGCGTTTTCAAGATCTATCATAATAGATACGCTCGAGATCTCCTACAAGCCTCTCGCACCCATCAATACAACAGGATTCGTCGAAGCAAACATATTCGACGATAGGCTGAAAACACCAGACAATCTCCAAGCCACATTTAAGTGGCCTATTTTATGCCCCGTAAAAATCACATATTACGGGACATCATACACATTCAGTAAAGATGAATCCTTGTAGAGAGCAAATTATCAAGTCCAAGACACCCACTTGAACAAGAGGGTTCATTTCTGCACCATTTAGGCATCGCTTAAAATATCCACCTCCAACCAAGGAGGTGCCACAGGATATCGTAACAAGTTTATGGTGGGCGATATAGAAGTATGGCATTGCAGCCACACACCAAAGCTAGATATACGCAACTCACGATCAGTACAACGGTGCTCATCCATGTCCTTACAAAGGACAAGATACGCAATGCTAAGTAGAGCATTCTCCTAAATACAAGCTGAGAAAGCCACAAACATGGCTCCACCACACCACGAACTTGAACATCTTGTCGGACCAGGAGACTCTGTCTCATAAACCAACTCATAATCTGCCGAAAATCGGAGCACCATATTAATCACAGCCGAGCAACTTGCCTAGTTCATTGCGCAAGCCCAAGCTGAAGCAGTACATTAAGCATAAATCGATTCAGCAGCTTGGCGTGTAAAATCCACATCAATGAGGATATAAAGAATGCATACATTCTTAGTTGATACAATCTCCCACTCAAACGATTCAATTTTTTCCATCAAATGTACTTCAAGGATTGTTTCAACAATCCTAGCCATCATTTGATCTAAATAGTACTTATTTTTCCCAATTTGATCTTAGTCTAATTTTCCATACTAAACAGTAACGGTTTAGCCATTGCACGTGGCCACTCACGAGATAAGTCAAATCTTGCAGAGGAAGTTTCATAGTAATTCCAATTTGAATTATACTGCTTTAAAGTACAGTATATAACTTTAAAGTATAGTAGATGACTTTAAAGTACAGTAAATAACTTTAATTCGTACACACCTTTATTTCAAATAACTAACCACATTGATAACAACCTAACAATAGCTAATGGTAACAATCCAACATTAGCTGTACATTACATGAGACATGCCTAGTCATATCATATGACTCCTACAAAACATAAGCATACAACGCATTCTGCTTAACATTAAGCAAGTCACCATCTTCACACCCATCGCAATCTTTAAACGTCATATAACATATAGGACCCTTACCACAACGTGATTTGATATCCCGATCAAGTGTAAAAGTTTGACCAAGTAAGGCGTTATTAAACTTCATCTCAGTTTAGTGGACAATGTCAAAATGACTAGTCAATTATGGATGCACAATTGTCATCGTAGCTCTCATAAGTCCTTCTGACATTGAAAATACCTCATCAATCGAAGGCACCGTCCCATTCAGTCACACATCACACACAACAATAAGTTATGCAAACCCCAAGAATATCATCATAAAGGCCCTTGAGTTAACCACCATCTCCACAGCAATTGAAGCATCACTTCGCAACGTGAAACATCCATTCACTAAGATCTTCCAAATCTTAATAGTATTGCTTCGATGATCATCATGTGCAAGGCCCAAGTAAGGCATACCGATCACAACCCCATGTCCTTCACCATTACAAATCGGCTAAGTCGACAACTTCGTCAGAAACATCCCGCACTTCTTACACTCATAAGTCCGTCAACTCCACGACTTCCCATACTTAAAACCACCGGAAGCATTATGCTTCCAACCATGACTAAAATCATACCCTCCCTTCTTCCATCCATTTTGTTTGTAAACCATCCTCGTTTATTTAACTTATACAAATATTCAGGTTGAAGGGGAGTTTAAATGGGTGATGTTGTGAGCCTTTTAAGTCTCTTTTCTTGTTTTCTTACATTGGGCCATATGCCATCATATGGGCCCATTTGCATTTCATTGTTGCACAAATTTAAATGTAAAGATAGAAGAATTCTTGGAAGTACAATTATGAATGCAAACCTGCAGGTAACTTCCCACAACTCTCAAGTTTGTAAACCATCCTCGAGCAAACAATGCTTTCAGAAAATAAACTCCAAATATTGTACAAATAAATGTACGTCGGACAAACAAATAGCTCTGACAACTTCACAGACCTGACGCATGCGAACCCAAAAAATGATCTTCCACATAGCTCTAGATACCAAATGAAATGCCATACAACATGGACCAGTTGGCCCAAATTTATACCAATAAATTTGAACACACTCACGTGGTTGTCTCGTCCATCTGTATGGGCTTACAAGGCTTTGAAAGCCCAAACCCAACGTAAGCCTTTCCGCTTACTTCCAAAAGAGGCCTAACTCTCCAAATGTAGAGCTTATGTGGAGGCTCAACGAATTTAATGATTAAATTCAACATAAAAATAATCTACCCAATGACGACATGCCACATGGTAGTCACAAACGTAGATAGCTAGTGGCGGCTTGCTAGAGCAAGCTAGAAAGGACATAAATGCTTATGGACCTTACAATACTTAAATAAACAAGTCAACCAATCGCTTTCTCTAAAGTTAATTCTTCCACCTCACCTACATTCTTCGTGGCTCATTTTTTCTCAAAATCATATAATAGAGACGTTGACAATCTAATCAACATCATAATATTACTAAAATTCACCTCTGCATGATTAATCATTAAAGCAAAATGTTAAAAATGGCAAAAGTATAAGCGTTATGCATGGAGTTCTTTCCTTCTATTGGAATGGATCCTTAAGATGAGATACAAAAAGCAAGGCCCTAGTCCTACATATGTCTATCTTTATATAGATGACTACATTATGTATTTTTGTTAATAAACCAATTAATGAGTCAAAATGTCTAAGCCTATTAGCATCTTAAACCCATTTCAATTAGATCATAACATTTCACCATGTTCAAATTTGATGTCTAAGCAATACAATTGAGGTGGCCTAGAGCATTTGAAGTGTATTTGATTTATACAAATATTTAGGTTGAAGGGGTGTTGAAATGCATGATTTTGTGAGCCTTTTAAGTCTCTTTTCTTGTTTTCTTACATTGGGCCATATGCCATCATATCGGCCCATTTTCATTTCATTGTTGCACGAATTTAAGTGTAAAGATAGAAGAATTCCTGGAAGTATAATTATGAATGAAAACCTGCTGGTAACTTCCCAAAACTCTCAAGTTTCAAATCTCTAACTCTCGGTTCTCTATTTTTTAGGAACTTCAAGAATATCTCTTGCGCACGTGTAGGTACATTGTGACATTCGCGAATTTCCATTTTTGAACCATTACTTTCCAAATTCTTAGGTGGACGGCAATGTTTTTTGTTTTGTTTTAAATTACTCTTTTTTCTTAATATTATGGTATTGAATTACTTTGGTTTTTTGTTAGCATCATTCTCCTTAGAGAAAATCATGATTTGAAGACAAGCACTATGGGGCCCTATGGGCAAACAAGAAAAGCTATCTTTCTTTAAAAGAAAGGAAGAAAGAAAAAAGAAAAAAAAAAACAACAAGAAGAGAGAATAACCACATTTTTTCGTGTTTTATCCTTTTTTTCCTCGACCGTAAGGGTGCCGCAAAACAGCCCCAACCATCTTTAAACATATAGCTACTTAGACCCGACTCTAACAACCAGAATATGCGGAATGTTAGCTTTCGATGCTGTCCCCAACAAGAACAACTCCGAACATGCAACATGATCATTTATAACTTCATCTTTATTAGGCAAATTTTATTTTGATTTAAAAGTGTTTTCTTATGACAATACTAACAAATTGTTATTTTAGTGTGATATTCAATCGAAAGCTATCATATTTAAATAGCTATTCCTTCAAATAAAATAATAAGAGGGAAACTTATAAACCCTTCGCATATGTTCTAGTGAAACAAGCTTTAATGACTTTAAAATCATTAAATAAAAAGACTTCCTTGGAACTTAAATGCTAAACAAAGTTAATGTCTCAATTAACACCAAATTTTGCTGAAATAAAATAACATTGATAGAATATTCCCTTTTGAGTTGGTTAGCCATTAAATCAATATAGTTTATTACAATTAAAATTTATTTAACTTTTAATAAGTAGCTCTTAGCTCTTCATGAATGAGTGTTTCCTTAAGATAATACGATACTATACAATATATTATATGGATACTATATTTTATTATCTTCAATTTGCTCGTAACTTTTAATTCCATATTTTTTTATATCTGTTTCGAGATGAATACAAATTATTTAGTTGTGTAGTCTTTTCATAAATAAGAAAAGGGATATTTTGGATTCTAAACATTATAATATGAGGTCTTAATATATAACTTATTCTTTCATCACCCTCTCTAGTTGTTGGTTTGAAATTAAATCTCCTACTCATATAGATGATGTTCTCTAAACTCCAACCCTTTGTCAAAAAATAATCCAAAATCTTTTGAATAAGGTCAAAAGACACATTCAACATAAAGGTGCCTAAGTATGAAACTTTGTGATCTCCAAAAGCCATAATTATTAAGTAACACTTATTTAATCAAAATAAAATTTATAGAAGAAGTCATAGATAATAAATTATATTTTCAGAGAAAATGTACCTAATCATTCAATTCCATAGAAAATATAAGGGTTTAAAGCTACATTATTATCTAAATTAAACTTCAAAATCAGTGGCTTAAGGAAAAGAAAATTATTATCTAAAAAATCAACGCATAGTAAAAATAATGGATTGAAGAATTCAAAAGTTGGGCAACTAATTTAATGAATTTATAAACAATCAATAATTATTAAAAATAGTACATTTACAAGACTTCAAAACAACGGAGTTACGACTAGGCTTTTGAAGTCTAGCTTGAAACAACTTGGAAGCCTTTTAACCTTAGCCAAAAGACATCTCTTAAACCAAAAGTCATTATAATTATAACCCCTCATAATCTCATACATAAGCACATTTGTGTGATGTTAATTCAATTAGTATTATATTCAAAATAAGATGATTCGTAAATCCTTATTATCTTTAGAGAAAATGTGTCTATATAAGGGTTTAAGCCTAACATAGACTAAACGTCAAACACAAAAAATTTCTAAAGGAAGAGAAAATCAATGGCAATGAAATATAGTAAGAGATATCTAGTGACAATTGTTGTATTACTTGTCCTTTTTTCAGTTGAAGTGAAAGCTACTGACCGTGGCGAAATCTCCGGGGAGATTATCCATTGCGTGAAGCAAAAAGTAAGGAACTGTTTTGCACAGAGAGGATATGCACGGAGAGGGCCACGTGCTTACAACAGGTTTCGTCTCTGGTGGTGCCTTTATGCTGATGTTCTTCGGTGTTTTAAAATGCATGACGGTGATGTTCACATGGCCAGAAAAAGCATTAGACCTTGCATGGGACTAGTGACGTCGTTCTTCCCGTATGCACCAGTCCACGGACACGTCACTTTTACAACTTGTTTAGAGGATAGCTTTAAACGTTTTGCCGCCAAGGGCAAGAACCATTAGAGCTATTTCAGATGCAGATCCACAAGCTCCAAATCAAACGCGGTAAGTGCTGCCTAACTTTTCTCTTTCTATTGTGTTTACATACTCATCTTTTGTACATTAAAGTTATTTTTATTGTGATGCTATTCTTTCATTCATGTACTAACATGCATGCCTTTTCACTTTAATAATCAATTAAACAGTTTTTGCACATGGTAATTATGGCCTCTTAATGTTTCAGATCTCAACTGGAAGCCATGTGCTGGAGTTAGATGCGCTTGTTCTCTTTTCTTGATTGTCTACTATCTTGAATTATGTATTTTAGAGTTTTACAATAATATACATACGGATCTCATGCTACTTATTTAAAGATCCCATATCATTAGACCTAATATGATTGCATATTTAAGCTTTTATTTTCTATTGAGTAAGTTATGGGGCTCGAAACTATGGTATCCTGGTATTTGAAATTTATATAAGACTTCTTCATCATGTTTTCTCGTATTTCGACTGTGCATGCAATTTAACAGGACACGTGATACATAGCTGCAAGCTTTAGAAGCTTGTCAAATCTAAATGATACTCGTATACATGCCAATATGTTTATTGCAAGATTGGTCACTTATTATTTCAAGAACATTTGGGCTCTTAACTCTTGTGGAATAGACTACATAATAGTTTATATTAGTAATAGATTTGTATATTATCATGCGATATCCATTATATCATAATAATAATAAACCAAAGTAATAGTCTAGTGTTAGACCCAAGGGTTCCAATTTCAAGGCCAAAAACAATTGAAACTCCCTGAAGTATACCATACAACTTAAGGATACAAATTTGATTCTTGTACGAGACAAAGATATAAATTGTTTAAACTTTTCATAAAGGTATTCAATTTAGTAAAAGAAGAAGAAATTGTAATAATGCATAGCAAATGACCAAAATGGTTTATTATAAAAGATGGTCTGAACGATAGTTCATGAATAGGAGGAAGATGTATAACACTTAGGGAAAAGAAAAAAGGATTTGGGCAGTTAGGCAAAGAAATGCATTCCCCAACTTCTTCTAATGTGTCCAAAAATATTGCAAGAAGAAGAGATGTTGAATTTTCTTAGCCACTTTATTCATGCAAATTAGTATGATTTGAGGTAGTGGAGAGTGAGATACTTAATGATTATTTCAAAATTTAGATATTTATCAAAGGATAATGTTATCACAAATAAAATATACTTTGAGGAACTCATTTGACTTATTATTCTTATTGTCATTTTATTTAAAGTTACCATCTACAAACCATTCATGTTTAAATAAATAAATTGTGATAAACTTATATTATATTAGCATTTAGACTAACAAAAAAGGAAGGTTAAAAGTGTGAAAACTACTTTTGCTTTTCCTCGTTACAGTCCTCAGTGTTACAATGGGCCAAAAGCTTAAGCTACTTCTTAACATGAAAGTCTGCTAGCCATGATACGTAAGCAACCCCCACGAGTTCCACTTTCAGCAACATGGAACCTATATCCTAGTTTAATATTAATTGTTAAAACTCTCAAATATTACTACAAAACTAAAAAATTAAGTTAAGAATGAAAACATATACTGCTTTATTAACATTCCATGACTTCTCCCACTAATTCTTCCACGTGGAAACAGAGGTCTTCCCCTTCGCTTTTTTACCATTACCATCGTACCAACCGCGTTCACTCCTCTTCAATTGCTCGTGAAAACGAAAACCAACCACTCTAAGTAGTATTTCTTAGCCACAAACACCAATAACCCCTCAAGCCAAAGCTAACTAAATCCTTTGCAACATATTTCAGCTTACAATCATTCAATCCACCATTTTTGAGGATTATGCAATCTTCCCTCAAGCAAGAAAAACTCTAAAAGTGACTATGATCGTCGACCAATTGGTCCATTAAAATGGGACGCAACACATACGAAAGAATTCTCGTGACACGTTAGGATTGGGTGCCCTCGGGCAAGAAATATTCGACTCATAAATGGATGGTTTGAGCCTTAGCTGCCAAGATGTTGGCACAGTTTTGTGGCAGTGCATAGAAGGTACAAGATGCAAAAACCCCCCACCGTGCACGAGAAGCAGGATGGAATTTTGTGGTCGAATTCTGGACCTCGGATACGAAAATATGGATAGATATATCAAGTTTCAATCGAATTATCATTTTTTTAGGTTGCACGAAGTGAATTTTGTTATCGTCAATGTTTTAATTTGATATCTTTATTTTATGTTGATATACTTTCCTATTTTAAAACTAAAACATGTCTTTGTAGCGTGATAACAAAATCTAAATTCTTATATGATACTCATTAATTGTTAATTTAGTTTTTATGATTTACCAACATTTTATACTAGTCAAATCTAATAAAAATAATATTTTTTTATACCATTATCTCATCTTAAGAAGCTCTGCAACAAAATCATTTCCTTTAGTTGCTTTGATCATCCATTATAGTTCTTTATTATATATTCTAATATGGCATTGAATTTATATTCTGAACAAAGATAGTTTTTCAATCTTTCATTATCCATGTACAATAAAAAAAAAATATGATTCTTGTTTTCAACCTGGGACAAATAAAAATCATTGTATAAGTTAATTGAAAGGAGTCATCATGTCATTCCTTTTGCTATAGAAAGTCAATTTTGACAAATTGGTCATCTAGTAAAATTATGTTTACTAATGCCACAAATTTAAATTAGATTATACCTGTCTACTTTTTCATTAATTGGTCGAAGATCTTAATAAATTTTTTTGTAGCAATAAGCAAACCTATAAATAACCTAGGCAAGTGTAAGCCTTAGTTCTAAATGCAAGTAAAAGAGAACAAACAATGGAAAAATAATATAACAAAGTAAGAAGGTTAAAAGGTTGTTCATCCATCCTTAGAAGGATAATTTTAATACCATATGAATCCTATAATTTGTTTTCTATACATTAAAATATAGGGTATTATACAACCTATAATTTCATCACCCTTATTGTCATTTTTTGAAATTAAATCTTCTATTCAGATAGTTAATGTTCTCCAAAAAAGCAACCTATTAGTGAAAAATGATTTGAAATATTTTCACAATGTTCAAAACACACCATTTAAAGTAAAGTTGCTTGAGTATGAAACATCATAATCTCTACCAGTTATAATTATTAAGTAACACTTATTTAATCAAAATAAACTTTATAGAAGTCATAGATTATAAATCATATTTTTAGAGTAAATATGCCTAATCATTGAATTTCTTAGAAAATATAAGGTTTCAAATCTAAATTATTATATAAATTAAACTTCAAAATCAGTATCTTAAGGGAAGAAAAACAATGGCTGAAAAATATAGTAAGAAAACTATTTTCTAAAAAAATAAAGAAAAATAATGGATTTAAGAATTCACAATTTGCAACTGATATAATTAATTTATAAACAACCAATGCTTGTTATAAATATTACATTAACAAATTCCAAAGGCAACTAAGTCATGAATTGGCTTTTAAAGATTAGGTAGAAATTGGTTGGAAGCTTTTTAACCTTGACCAGAAGATATCATTTAAAGTAAAAATCTCATAACTGTAAAACCTTGTAATCTCATAATTGTTTATATGAGTATCCGTTAGATCTTTATAACATTTCTTTCGCACGATGTTATGCCTTGAACAAATATCCACCCATTCCTATTTTATATCTTGTCTAAAAGAGTAGCTACAGTCTTTAGTTTCATTACATCTCTTAGATGCAAGATCTATAAATAAGCTCCAAATCTAGTCACGGTAAGAGTTGCGTAACCTTCCTTTTTTTATTCTTTTCTTTGCTTAAAGAATGAATATATATATATCATGTGTAGTACTTATTCGTCTTTCAATATTTTCAACAGAGAAATCTTTAATGTCATAATTTTTATGGGGCATCAATTAAAAGAAAATCTACTTTTATTTGATACACACAAATTTGTGGATATTATTTTACAATTTTGTGAACATTTTTCATGCCTATAATGGTACAGCGTCATGCTCCGACTGTTTAAAATCCGAGTGCACTCAGATCTTAGAGCGCTTTAAGTAGACCAACAAACCAATGCTTGTCAAAACTACTGCAACTGCCAGAATGCCATAACGAAAGGATGCCCACCAAGATCTCTCCATCGTAGTCGTACACTTGCTTGATTCAGAGAAGTCCAGATGCAACCTTAAAACCTTAAGTCCCGCTAATGGAGCATGGCTGGTAGCAGCAACACGATCAGCAACAGTTGCAAGTAGAACTTTATCACCATCATCATCTTCATACAAAAGCTTAGGGCAATCGCCATAAATTATGTCAAAAATTACATATAGCTAACGTAACAAGGCTTTCTAAAACTTAAGCCTTACAAAGAGCAATGTTGCAGTAGAAAAATGGTTTTAAGAGAGAATTACTTGATTTATCAATAGTACTATTTTGTATATATCATGATTGTAATGCCGTACTTCAAGGAAAATTACAACAAACTAAAATGTCGGGAGCTGGAGACTTGGTTGCGAGGGCCTGATCGAGAGCTACTTCTTACAGTCTAGGCCTTTTTCCTAGAAAGAAAAAGACAAAGATAAATAATAATGCTTCAAATTCGATAAAGCTCGTCCTTCCAATCCCGATCTGAAGTCAAAGTTTAACAATTTCCTTCCATAATCCGTAGCTTTCTGTTACATAGACTTGTATGATGAACTCTCATATCTGTGAACAGTTTTTGTTAATAACTTTTAGCCACCACAGGTTGTGATGGAGTGGTGGGGATGGTACTCCCTAACCCGGCAAGGGAGGGGGTGTTGAAACTTAAGAAAGGAGACGTCATACCAATGCCATCAGGATTAGTCTCATAGTGGTTCAACGATGGAGACTCCGAGTTGGGGATCGTCTTCTTGGGGGAAACGTCCAGGAGCTACATTCCCGAAGAATTTACCTACTTCTTTCTATGTGGGGTTCAAGGTATCATAGGAGGCTTCTCGCCAGAGTTTCCCTATAAGGCCTATGACACAAACACTGATGAAGCAAACAAACTTGCAAAAAGCTAGATTGCGATCCTGATAACTCAGCTTGCCAAGCCCAATGTGGAAAGTACCCACAAAATGGTTTACGACATTGATGGTGCGCAGCCCGATGTTCGTGTCAGAGGTGGTGATGTAGTCACTACATTGACAGAGCATAAGTTTCCCTTCCTTGGAGAAGTTGATCTGAGCGCAAACCTCGTTAAACTTGATGCTAAAGCAATGCGTTCGCCATCATACACTGCTGATTTTGCAGTTCAAGTGATTTATGTTGCGAAAGGAAGTGGTCATGTTCAAAGAGTGGACATTAATGGTAAGCGAACTAAAGCCCGGTCACTTGTTTGCTGTGCCCAGATTCTTCGTCATCGCTGAACTTGCAGGCGGAGATGGTCTGGAGTTTTTCCCTATGGTAACAAGCAAGCAGTTAAGTATCAGTTTGTTCTACTTTATCCTTGCCCATTGAATCATATAATTAATCCAGCGATTTAATGTAGCTTGAATGATGTTCTTGTTTTGTTGGGCTTAGGCAAGCTTGTTCCTTCTGGTAGCTGAGTTATTAGGATCGCTGTTTGGCTTTTTGCGAGTTTGTTTGATTCAAACCTTTGTATTTTCATTAACTTTTGTTTGCTTTTGTAATGAAAGTTCTAGAATTAATTTTCCAAACTCTGCAGAAACATTGAGTGAGGCTTGTATGACTACAATAGAGAATGACTCACATGCCGATCCCTAGCCAGCAAACTCTTGGAGAGCAAGCCTAAGAAAGTTAGAAGAACAAGATAGTGCCCTAAGTAAATACTCTATAAATATTCAACAAAACAAGAACATATCCTCAAAGACTTCAAACCTTTGTATTTTCATTAACTTTTGTTTGCTTTTGTAATGAAAGTTCTAGAATTAATTCTCCAAACTTTGCAGAAACATTGAGCAAGGCTTGTATGACTACAACAGAGAATGCCTCCCATGCCGATCCCTGGCCAGCAAACTCTTGGAGATCAGGCCTAAGAAAGTTAGAAGAACAAGATAGTGCCCTAAGTAAATACTCTTTAAAATGGTTTATGACATTGATGGTGGGCAGCCTGATGTTCGTGTCAATGATGGTGGAGTAGTCACTACATTGACAGAGAATAAGTTTCCCTTCTTTGGAGAAGTTGATCTGAGCATAAACCTCGTTAAACTTGATGCTAAAGCAATGTGTTCGCCATCACGCACTGCTAATTTTGCAGTTCAAGTGATTTATGTTGTTAAAGGAAGCTGTCATGTTCAAATAGTGGACATTAATGGCAAGCGCATCTTGGACGCGGAACTAAAGCCCGGTCTCCTGTTTGTTGTGCCAAGATTCTTTGTCGTTGCCGAACTTGCAGGTGGAGATGGTCTGAAGTTTTTCTCTATCACAATAAGCAAGCAGTTAAGTATCAGTTTGTTCCACTTTATCATTGCCCATTGAATCAGATAACTAATCCAACGATTTAATCTAGCTTGAATGATGTTCTTGTTTTGTTGAATATTTAAAGAGTATTTACTTAAGGCGTTGTCTTGTTCTTCTAACTTTCTATAGGCCTGCTCTTCAAGAGTTTACTGGGCAGGGATCAGCATGGGAGGCATTCTTTCCTGCAATCATACAAGCCTCACTTAATGTTTCTGCGGAGTTTGGAGAACAACTCAAGTAAAAAATGCAAAGTGGCACAGTCCTTATCCCTCCACATAACTAATCATGACATTGGACATGATGCTACCCCAATACATAGTACTTCAATTCACCACCAATCACTTCAGCCTATTATGCTGTTGACAATCAATTGTAGTTGTTCGACTTAATTCATGGTAATGTGTCTATAGGAGTCAATAGCAATCTTCTAAAGGGGCCATGCTGTCTCACTAGCAACACTTGTGACCTATTCAAGAACTACGATCATAGCTTCTTGGAATGCTTCTTGGAATGACATTGACAAATATAGTACACATACTTTTTAGAAAGATAATTCCTTAAGAGTTCAAAGGATTTACCTAATAAAGTTTAAATGCAAGAAGTCTTTATCATTTACTTCAATTAATTTGTCAAGGTAAAAGAAGTCAATATTATTACAATCAAATCATTTACTTTTTGATAGAGAGATTTACTAGTTATAAAGTAGTTGTGATAAGGGATAAACATCTTCATGTATAAGAAATATATCATATTATTATACCAAAAATATAAAGACCATTGTTATTTTCAACATGGTTTCTTTTCTAGAGCATGAAGAATGTATTCTAATCAAAGATCATACTTAATTTGATTTTTCATATCATGTTAGAAAGATCACTTCTTCTTTTAAAATTGATTGCAAAGAGAGATATGTTTTATATATAAGCAAAATATCAGATCAAAATATTAATAAATATAAAAAAATCAAATTTTCAACCTTTTATATCATCAAACTTATTATTCATCAAAAAGATCAGAAAACGTGTTCGCCATTGGGAAGTTGCTTTAAAATAAAAAAAAATAAATAATAGGTACGACAAACAAGCACTTTAAAGTCATTCAACCAACTGTTGACCAACATACAAAACTCAAGATTACATAGAAGGTGCCTCGTAGATTTGCTACTAGTCAACACAATTCATGAAAATAGCCCCTTTTTGCATCTAAACCCAATGTGAGTATTATAGGATATATTCGACAGTAATATTGTGGCTGCTTATAGTTTCAATGCTCACGCAACGATCGTCATGTAGGTCTGATATGCTTGTTATTTACCTTAATCAGCATACTAATTTATTTAGGATCTATCTAATGAAGTGCTTAAGATGCAATGTGCTTGGTGGTTGAGATAGCGGACAAACCCACAACTGTTAGTCTGGTGCATCTATGAACAAAGAAGGCACTTGCATATTGCTTTTATCATAGCACACAAATAATGGCTGAAGATTGAAGGAAATTCAAAAAAAAAAAAAAAGTGTCACTTGTGCAAAAATTGACACTTACATAGAGGTAGAAGTCGATAAATTGGTAGCTATAGAGCCTTGAGTGCTTCTTTTTTGTAATTTTTATACTAAAACCTGAGCTTATAGGACATGCAATTATTGTTATTAGTTGTTTACTAGAGATCCATCAAGGCTTCCCTCAATCCTCGGAAGACTTTACCATCAAGTCAAATAATATACAAAAATTTGTTATTAATAACAATAATAATCATAATAACAACACCACATTAAGAGAGGGGGTTACGTCTTAAACTGCCCCCGTTCTCCAACTCAGTTGCGGGGGCCGAACCTTATTTACCATTTTATGCAAAGATTATCTAGTAAATATCTCATTCAATTTTTGTATTGGCTAGTATATAACGATAATATATCAATCATCTCATCAGTACCCAACGAGGCGTTAGACAAAGAATCCCCAAATCTTCCATTGGAAACTTTAATATAATTCCAAAACAGGTCTTGACATGCAAAGGTATACTGAATTGAGCTTTAATTTGTGGGATTGAAGAAGATACATATGGCAACCCAATATGGTTAAAACAATTGTTTCTTTGATCTTAATGCTATTTTGAAATCCCTTGCCTCTCTCTCTCATTTTTCCGTCAATGGGTCGTGGTAGCCGCGATGTGTTAGGGAATTGAGGAGACAGTGAAGGTGGAAGAGATACAAGTAGAGCCGCCAATATCATCTGAAGTTCACGTCAAAATCCTATATGCTAGTCTTTGCCACACGGACATCTTATGCAGCAGAGGGTTCCCAATTGTCTGTATCTTCTCCTGTTACTTTGACTTGATATCTCTTCCTATAGATGGTTTGATATTGTTGCTTGTTGGTCTACAGCCTGTTTTCCCTCGAGTTCTGGGACATGAAGGTGTTGGGTAAGCTATCTCTTCTAAGTTTCTAACTAACAATTATGACAAACTTTTTTAAGAACGGCCTTTAATCTTGTACCTTTGTTTGTTGCTTCTTCTTTCTCACACAAAACGAACAAAAAGCAGTGCACAACTTAACTAGTCTCATCAAATATTTCGATCCCCTTATATATATGAGTGAATTATGCAATTTTAGAGTGGTTGAGAGTGTTGGCGAGGAAGTAACAGATCTAGAAGGAGGAGATTTTGTCATTCCAGCGCTCCTTGGTTAGTGCTAAGACTGTAAAAATTGTTTGTCTAGAAAGACCAACTTTTACCTTAAATACCCAATCCCCTTCAGTGTCTTATGCGCGATGGCACTTCAAGAATGTGTATTGTAGGCCGGAGGCTCTACCACTCTTTTACATGCTTAACATGGTCCGAGTACACGGTTGTCGATGCTGATTACATTCTGAAACTTGACCCGGATATAGCTCTTCCACATGTTAGCTTCCTCTCATATGGATTCTCGACTGGGTTTGGGGGTGCATGGAAGGAAGCTAAGGTTGAAAAAGGATCAACGGTGGCTGTTCTTGGTCTTGGTGCTGTTGGGTTAGGGGTACGTCTGCCTTCTGAGCGAAAACAAATTGAAGTATTGAACTAGTTGGGTTGCTATGTGTTTTCTTTTTTATCAGAAGGGCAGAAAAAATCGACTTCAATTCTTTTTCCATTTATTTTCTTGGTGGTGCTTAAGGAAGTTGAAAATTATGGCCTTCTAAATTGTAGGTTGTCGCGGGGCTCGAATGCAAGGAGCAGCAAAGATAATAGGTATTGACAAACATGAGAGGAAAAGAGTAAAGGACAAAGCTTTTGGAATGACCAACTTCATAGAGCCAAATGAACATGATAAATCTATTTCTGAGCTAGTTAAAGAAATAATTGGTGGAATGGGTGTAGATTATAGCTTTGAGTGTACTGGGGTTGCGCCCTTGGTCAATGAAGCTCTCCTAGCCAATATTCATAATTTTACAAGACATACCTGTATACATTAAAAATTATTTATTTATTTAGTCTATCTTTAACCTTTGTTGCTACTGCTGGTGATAGGGGAGTGGGAGAAACAGTTATAATTCGTGGAGGAAATCATGCAACTGTGGGGATCAATTTCCTTCGCCTGGTATTTTGTCGAAATTTGAAAGGCTTTATTTTTGGAGGGCTCAAACCTAGAATTGATCTTCCTATCATAGTTGAAAAATGCAAAAATAAGTTGAGTTCTGATGGGGGGAATATGTGCTTTATACATTAAAATCTATTGTATTTCACTTTAAAAAGAGAAATGGTTGCAAAATTATTATATGTACAAAAAAAAAAAACTCCATTTTTGTTTTGGTAAAGATAGGACTAACTTATGCCTTCATGTTCCTAAAGGTTCAAATTATCCTGAATATTAAGAACTTTGAAATGCTGCTATATTTTGTTCAAGAGGAAATCAACTTGGATGAACTTCTGACTCACGAATTTTCATTGGAAGAAATAGATAAAGCGTTTCAGATATTGGAGCAACTTAATTGTATGAATGTTCTCATCAAGCTTTGATGGATCCTAGAAACAACAAGACGTTTGTGGCCCAAATGTGGCCCAAAAGAGATGCATTGAGCTGATGAACAATTGCATCTTTTCTTCACTTGCAAATTGTGATAACTATAAAGGACTGCTAGTCTTATATGTGGGATCCATGTAATTACTGGGTGTTATAATAGGGCAAAAGATAAGATAATGGTCCCCACGAAAATCACCATTTAAAGGATTTCCACCATAAGCTTTGTATCTGAAGATATCCATTCAAGTGAATTCCACTCTATGGAACAAGTCAAAAATCCCCTATTGAAAGAAAAAGAAATCAATATTCTATTATTTATAAATAAACGTAGATTTGGGACTAGTTAATTTACATGAATATCGTGGTTCCTACTAATCTAATTTTTATTTAAAGCCAATGAAGGAACCAATGAAGAAGCATATGAAATTTATTAATTATTATTACTATTTTTGTTAATGCTAATATGTGGAGAACCAAATCCGCAACCTTCGATTTGAAGATTAAAAGAAGCCTTAAAATTTGATGAACATTTAATTGTTTTCTTGCTTCCACTCATCGTTGTGTCTGCTGATCAGTGATGTTGCGAAATCCGAGTATGTTGACTTGATTAAGGAACAAAAATGGATAAATTTGCATTAAAAAAATTATGCTATAATATTGATGTATTTCCGACGTTCATTCCTTGTTGTGAAGTCGCAGAAATAATGTCCCTAAAGAGATAAGGTTCTTTTAAAAAGACAAAGAAATAATTATCCTGGACGGCGCGCCGTGCCTGACTTGTGAGCGGGATACGCATCACCCATTCGTGTAAACATCCAAAACTTAAGCACGAAAGCAGCTTGCCTTACGCAGCTCTGCTTTCCTGAAACTGCTCCCAAGACTATCGATCTCTTTGAGCTCTGAACACTAGAAATTGCTTTCCGCGGTTTCTGCTGAAGTATAGGTATAGAAATATACTCATCACTACTTTATTCTTACACAAAGACTAATCAATTGGTTTTTTTTGTGATGGCATTAGCTGAAGTGCAAAACAACAGATGGAAGTGCAAAACTCTAGGAGGCTGGAAGGAAAGGAGAAGCAGAACAAGACACGGAAACTACAACGTAAGAAGTTTGGCTTCCGCTGCTTTGGTGTGGATCACGTGTCCAAAAACCGAGTCAGCAAATCTATCGAGTGATTTCCAAAATCATGACCTACACCTGGAAAAGGAAGGGGAAAAGGACTATAAATGTGGCGCTAGAGCTGCTCCCAAATGTATCAACCTTTTGTAGGATTGGTATCTCACTCAATACGCAGCGGAATAAAACGAAACTTGTTTCTAACATAAACTAGATAAGACAAGGAAGAGATCTGGGCAAAAAACACGAAATTTCACTAAATAGGGAGAAAGTTACAAGCTATCAAAGTTGACACAAAAACAATACTCTGTTTTCAGTTTCTGCAGAAACTGGTTTTCTCTCTAGGAGTTCTTTCTTGCTCTCTTGCTCTCTTGCTCTCTCTTCTTCTATATTGTGTTTTCTAACACACACCTTTAATATATAGACATACTAATTCATCTTTAAGAGATTTCCAGGTTGTTCCATGCCCGTTTTTGTGTAGAAAACATCAATCCAAGACAGCTAAGAGTTTGCTGTCAAAAACTGTTGGAAAGGCTGCTGCTGCCTTCTTTGACTCCAAGTTTCAATATTTGCTGCTGCAACTCCGACTTTCAATCTTCTTATGATAAGGATGGATTACCAACACCTTTTAGAGCTCTGTACACTGGAAATTGCTTCCCCGATTGCTGCTGAAGAATAGGTATCCATATGTACTCTCCCTAGTTTATTTTCTGACAATCACATTGGTTGCAATTCTTTGTTCTCGTTTTTATTTTTCCATACGCAAAACCTTGGAATTGCGAATCACTGCGAATGCACTTAACTAGAAGAATAACCAATTGGCTTTGTTTCTGATGGCTTTAGCTGAAGTGCGAAACAACCGATGGAGTTTGATTTGACACCCAAGTTGGCGCAGACGATATCAGAGGTAGATGGGGGAGCCTACTATAGTTGGTCAGTTGCTGAATCTCCTTCACTTCGTCAGGCCAACGTTGGTGCTGGAAAGCTTGTTCTGCAGCCACGCGGGTTTGCTCTTCCCCACTACGCCGATGCTTCCAAACTTGGGTATGTTCTTCAAGGTTATGCCAGATAACTATACTCCTATCTGTCCTTTCGTGTTTATATAAGAAAATAATACTGCATACTAGATTATAAGGTACAAAACCTCCTTAAGTTATAGTTTCTAATACTTAGTTTTCGTCTTTTGATTTATGCATTTGTATGCATAAATTAAACGAGATTCTCGTTATCATCCTATGAATATAAAAGATAAGCGCAGAGATGAAGACTCTATGATGTGATGAATGTAGATAGTGTGAAAGTCTTGATACAACAAAACTAAGAGAAGTTTTGTATTTACAGCTAAATCACATGGGAGTATTTTTTTTTAGTTTTCTAAAAATAATCAAAAAATTTGAATTGTATTATGGAAACATAGTTTTAGTGCTTCAAAAATTGAAAACAAAAACCTTCTTTTAAAACACAAAAACTCAATTAAAAAGGAAAAAAAATTATAAAAGACTTGATGGTTCTTGTAGTTCTTCAAAGATTTTCTCCTTTATTGCAAGTAACGGATGTCTAAGGTTAATATTAAATATTAGTGTGGATGTCCCATATTGTTGGGATACAAGCTTGTTAAGTAGTTTATATCTAAATAAATATTTCATTCTCTTGAACTAACTTTCATAGAAGGATTGAGCTTTTCTAATACAATACTAAAGCTCAATTCTTTCTTAGTACCCTTTTAGATATAGGTATGATCTAGCTTAGATTTATACAATAAAAATGATACTATGATATGGTCTAAGTTAGACTACTGAAGTGGGGAGGTGTGTTAAATATTAGTGTGAAGTTGTCTCATGTTACTAAAATATAAATTTACAAAATAATTTATATCTAAAGAACTACTTTTTACCCTTAAGCTAATTTTTGTGAAAGGATTAGACTTTTTGATAGCTAACAATAATTGAAGTTTTCATATTTGGGTGAAATTGATGTTGATGTCATACAAAGTACTTTATAAGACTTTAGAAAATTTTAAAATATAATTTTTAAGCTTAAATGATGATATTGTAAATAAATAATTTTATATTTCATTTTACCCCCCAAAAAGGTACTTTTCGTTTCAAAAGAAGAATTTCCATCACTATGCATGATTCCTGAACCATAATGCCTAAATCCAATTCTAAACCTAAAAAATGTTGATTCTAAATAACTTTATATTTCTTGACATTTTGTGGCCATCTCATACTATTTTGTATATGTCATGCTTGTAATGCCATACATGAGGGAAAAATTACAACAAACTAAAATGTCAAGAACTAGAGACTTGGTTAGCATGGTACTTGGAGGGCCTGACAAGAGCTACTTCTTATAGTCTAGCCCTTTTTCCCAAAAAGAAAAAAAAATAAAGATAAATAATAACTCTTCAAATTTGATAAAGCTCGTTCTTCCAATCTAGACTTAAAGTCAAAGTTTAACGATTTCCTTCCATAATCCATAGCTTTCTGTTACGTAGACTTGTATGATGAACTCTCATATCTGTGAACAGTTTTTGTTAATAACTTTTAGCCACCGCAGGTTGTGATGGATTGGTGGGGATGGTACTCCCTAACTCGGCAAGGGAGGCGGTGTTGAAACTTAAGAAAGGAGACGTCATACTAGTGCCATCAGGATCAGTCTCATAGTGGTTCAATGATGGAGACTCCAAGGTGGTGATCATCTTCTTAGGGGAAACGTCCAAGAGCTACATTCTTGGAGAATTTACCTACTTCTTTCTATATGGGTTTCAAGGTATCAAGGGAGGCTTCTTGCCTGAGTTTCTCAATAAAGCTTATAACACAAACACTGATGAAGCAAACAAACTCACAAAAAGCTAGACTGCAATCCTGATAACTTAACTACCAGAAGGAACAAGCTTGCCTAAGCCTAGCGTGGAAAGTACCCACAAAATGGTTTTTGTTATACCTAAGGGTTGCAGAGCGCATCACTAGGCCTTCTAGCATGTAATCCTCCCACGCTTTCTGCCCCTTTCCTTTTTGGCTACCATTTCTGGTGTTGAAAATGAAAAAAAAAAAAAGATTTTGGGAAAGAAAGGAAACAAGAATAATATTTTTGGAAATCGGAATACAAGTTGTCAGTGTTGAAAATCATGTGTTGATATGTTTTGTTGAGAAAAATTTTATTTGTGAATAATTTTACATATGATAATATCTTTATGTGCAAACATTAAATACCAAAAAAAAGTAAAAGGTGTGCAAATTATAATATCAACTAATGATATTAGAAAGTAGCTGGTTTCCTACATTTCATTATCAAACATCCTATATAAAGTTTAGTTAAATATTTTCATGTGATTTATTGAATACAAATATAAGTAATTATATTAAAGAAAAATGATACTTTACTAAATATGCTTATAGGTATATAGAGGTCCAAAGAATATATTATGAAAGAAAAATTCATAATACAAGGTTCTATGTGATCGAGCTTACTCTCTGCTAGACCAAGCCTAGAAAATTCATGCTGGACTGAACTCACTCTCTATTGGACCAAGTCTAGACAATTCATGTTGGACCAAGCTTACTTCTCTACTAGACCAAGTATAAATAACTCTGCTAAACTAAGCTTACTCCTTTGCTAGACCAAGCATAAATAACTCTAATGGACCAAGGCTAAAATGATCTAAGCCTGAACTAATCTAAGCCCGAGCTAATCCACTGGCCCATAAGCCTTGCTGAGTTCAAAGGTGTGAAACACAGTTATGTAGGGTTTATGGCTATCCAAGAAGGGGGGGTTGAATTGGATATTTAGAAGCTTGGCTAATTTAAATATCTTTCCTTTTTTTTTTTAAGCAATTACAAATAGATAAGATATCACAATAATAATAAAGCACAAAAGAATAAATCAGATCAGAAAATTCACAACCAAGAATTTCACGGTGGTTTGGCACTTTTCACCTACTTCCACCCTCTTCTCCTTCAACTCAAACCGAGTTGAAATCTGCTTTACTTCAAATAAGGAGAGCACCTCTCCTTCAGCCCACAACTCCTAAAAGGAGTTATACAACTCACGGTTACAAGGTTAGGTTTACAAAAACCTTAATACATCAAGCTCATTCCTTAAATATATGATATGAGTGTGGATTTAAGCTTATTAGAGAGCTAATTGAATGTATACAGAGTCAATTCAAGCTCTAATCTCGAAAGCCCCAATTTCACAAATCTAGGGTTTCGAATTTACAATAATCTTTATGTGCAAATAATGTTATAAGTAATCTAGCACATACAAAGACCAATCTATCAAATAATATTCACAAGATAACAAGTTTAGGGAATATCACCGAAGATTTCCTTTTCCTTCAAATGTTACCAAACACGGCAATAAGAGCAAATCGATGAGGGCTTTTATCTCTTTTGATCAAATCAGCAAGAATATGTCTCAGCAAGCATAAATATTTCATCTGAAGCTCCATTTTATAGCAGGTACTCAAATGTTGAATAGATTAGGGTTTTGGTTCCAACCTTTTTGAAATCCTTTCATTGAGATTTGATGGATACGACGTTGTACTAATGCAGATGATGATTTTCCAACAAGATAACCATTCTAACACTTAATCGCCTCACCATTCTTCCTGTTGGAGCCGGTGTCACAGGAGAGAGATCGAAAGGAGGAGGATAGCTCTAGGTCAAGATATGCGGCTAGGGCTTTAGGCGTTTGATCATCAGGACACTGGGCTTCAAGCTTCATGGGCTGACCTCTCTTCACGAGTTGAACCTCTTTCACAGGCTAAACCTCTTTCACGGGCTGAACCTTTTTCATGGGCTGAACCTCTTTTCACAAGCTGTGCATAAAAATAAGTTTCATGTACCCATATATATAAATATATGGTTAGTCCAACGAATATGTATACTACACTATCATAAGCTTTTGCTCTTCTAATACACCTATAAGCATACCAATTCCAAGTATCAAAATTCTTTTAACATAACCAAGAATATAAATTAATCTATTAATTAAGATATTGATAGAGTAAATCAAATTGGCTTCATATCTGATGTTTGATAATAAAATGTAGGAACCCGGCTACTTTATAATATCATTAATTGATATTATAATTTTGCACACCTTTTACTTCCTTTGAATTTTAATATTTGCACTCACAATTTCATATATTCTATCACATATGCAAATATAATTTTCTATTTAACATATATTCAAATAAAATTTTTCTCAATCAAAACATACAAGCACATGATTTTCAACAGGTTGTTTCACTTAAACCTAAAGGGATGTTGCTCTTATTCGAGAAACCGACTGATCGAAGCCCTAGCCTCCTTACCGAGCTGTTCTCTTTCGCTTCTTTCTATCACCGATTCTCCAATGGGAAGAAATTTGAGGTGATGGAAATGTCAGAGCCACTTTGAAGAGCCTTAATTGCCGTTTGCACTATTGATTGATGTAGCATCTGTCAAGTCTCAGCGGTTTAGCT
Source organism: Casuarina glauca (assembly GCA_028551395.1). Lineage (NCBI taxonomy): Eukaryota > Viridiplantae > Streptophyta > Magnoliopsida > Fagales > Casuarinaceae > Casuarina > Casuarina glauca. Next base: position 18,242,245 of record CM052351.1, read on the forward strand.
GCAATGAGTAGCTTAGGTTCGAATGAAACCCTAGAAAGCTTATTTACTTGATATCTCATATAAAAGGAGGGAGAAGAAAGTTCTTTGGTGCGATCTTTGATAATATTGTGTTGAGAAATCAAGTTTGTACTCAAGTCTTGCAAAGAGATCATACTTAACGATACTCTTCATCAATCTTCGAATCAATTGTGTATCTTTAGTGATATTTCTTCAAACTAATATTCTTCTGAATATTCAGTGTTAGATCAAGTCGTTTATATGCTAATCAAGCTTTAATTATTATATGCACATAAACCTTTTTGTAATTCGAAACCCTAACTTTGTAAAAATTAGGGATTTCATTATTAAAGGTTGAATTGATTTTATATATGTTCAATTAGCTCTCTGATAAGCTTTATTCCTCACTCACATTATATATTTAAGGATTAGCTTGATGTACTAAGATTTGATTAACCTAAACACAGTAACCGAGAATCAAATAACTCCTTGTTGAGGAGTTGTGAAGTGTAAGAGAAGATTTCTCCTAGTTTGAAGTAGAGTAGACTTCAACTTGGTTTAAGTTGAAGGAAAAAAGGGTGGAAGTAGGTGAAAAGTGCCAAACCACCTTGTAAATCTTTGAGCCTGCTTATCTTGTCTTATTCCTTGATTATATGCTTTGATATATTTATGTTGAACAATAATCTTGCATAAATTAAGAAAGAACATAAAAATACAAGATAAAACCTAAGTATCCAATTCAACCCCCCTTCTTGGATAGCCGTAAAACCTTACAATTGGCATTGGAACTAGGTTCTCTGTTTTAAAGGCTTAACATCCTCGAATAGATCCACTTAGATGGCTGTAGAGAAAGGAGTAGCTATCACAGTGTATAATAAACCACCTTTGTTTGATGGGATAAATTATAGACATTGGAAGTAACTTATGCAAGTCTTCATTGTCGGACAAGACCTTGAAGCTTGGCAAATAATCAGAAAGGGTACTACTTTAACCGAAACTGAGGAATGTAGTAAAAATGAAGCTAAAATCATAGGAATAAATGCTAAGGCTATGAACATGATTTATAATGGGTTAAAGGCTCATGAATTCAAAAAAGTATCATCTTGACTCACTAGTAAATAAATATGGGACAAGTTAGAAGTTATATTTGAAGGTACTAAAAAGGTTAAATCATCTAAAGTGACCATGCTTACTCATGATTATGAATTGTTTACTATGCTTGAATCTAAAACTGTTAATGATATGTTTGGTAGATTTACTGAAATAGTTTATGAACTTAAGTTGTTAGGAAAGACTTATACAAATGAGGAGATGGTTAGGAAGATGCTAGTATCCTTACCCGAGAGTTGGAATCCAAAGAAAATGGCCATAGAGGAAGCCCACAACCTAGATAGTTTGACCTTAGATGATCTATTAGGATCACTAAAGACTCATGAGATGAAATTAATTAAAAAGGTACGAGAGAAAGAAAATAGAAGGTCACTTGCCTTAAAAGTAGAAATAAAAAAGAATGAAGAGGTAGAGTCCGAAAGTGATGAGATTGCTTTTATAGCTAGAAGATTCAGAAAATTTCTTAAGAAAGATCTAGGAAGAAATAGAGGACAACCTAGGAAAAATGAAACACATGATTCTAGGGATAACTTATGCTATGAGTGTAGAAAACCTGGACATATCAAGGCTGATTGCCCTTTGCTCAAGTAGAAGAACAATAAAGGTAAGAAGAAGGCAATGATTGCTGCCTGGGATGATGAAAGCTCTTCATTAGATGAGGAAGAACAACAAGTTGCTCACCTCTGCTTAACTGCAAATGTAACAATAGAAGAAGAACTCAAGGTAAGTGATTTTGAACCCGAAACAAATCTTAGTGGTGATATTGAGACTACTTTCTTTGATTTGGTTGAATATGTAACAAAGATGAAAGAAAAATACAAGAAGATGAAACCTAAATATAAATATGCAAAAGCTAAATCTGAAATTGATAAACCTATCATAACATTTTCTAGAAAAAAAGCATGATGATATCTCAAAAGTTATTTGTGAGAACTAGGACATAACTACACTTAACATGAAAATACTTGAGCTAGAAAGAGAGAAACATGAAATTCAAATGAAATTGGATGATACTGCTATGCTGTTACACAAGTTCACGAAAGGCAGCAGCTTGTTAAATAATATGTTGAAATCACAAAAAGGTGTATATAATAAAGCTAGTATAGGATATAATTCTTTGAAGAACACAAAAACTTCTACAAAACTTTTTGATAAAAAGAACTGTACATTTCTGCTGCATCATAAATGTTTTCATTGTAGCTATATTGGTCATTTGTTTGATACATGTCCAATTAGACTTAGAAGAGCATAAAAGATCGAAAAGGTGTGGACACCTAAGAAGATTAATAGTGTAGTACAAACTAACACTCATGGACCTAAAGAAAAAAGGGTACCAAGATCTCTAACACAAATTTTTGTTTCTATAGAATATGAACATGAACATAAACAAGAAGAAGCACAAAGAGCTGTGGATTTTAGACAAAGACTGTTCTTGTCATATGACTGGGATGATGGAGCTTTTCTCAACACTTGAGTTGAAATCCAGAGGCACCGTATCTTTTGGAGATAACTCTAAAGGAAAAATTAAAGGTATAGGCACCATAGGTAACTCGAAATCTCTTTTTATATCTAATGTGTTGTATGTTGATGAATTGAAATTTTAATCTATTGAGTATAAGTCAATTGTGTGATAATAATTTCAAAATTAGATTTAAAAAAGAACTTTGTCTTGTTGAAAATATGGAAAACAATGTAAGAATTATTGGAAAAAGAAAAGATAATATTTATGTACTTGATCTTAGCAAATCAACAAATGAACAAACATGCTTGATTATTAACAATAGTGCTGATGCTTGGTTGTGGCATAGGAAACTTGGTCATGCTAGTTTAGGACTATTAGAGAAACTATCTAAGAATGGCTTAGTTAGAGGTTTACCCAAGCTTAACTTTGATAAGAAAAAGTTGTCTGATGCTTGTGTGAAAGGGAAACACACTCAAAGTAGCTTTAAACCAAAGCTAATGGTGTCTACCTCAAGACCGTGAGAACTGATCCACATGGACTTGTTTGGTCCTTTAAGAACAACTACCATGAATGGCAAATATTATGCCTTAGTCATAGTAGATGACTATATAAGATATACTTGGGTATATCTACTTACTAGGAAAGACGAAGCATTTGAGAAATTTGTTGATTTCTCTAAAATGGTTCAAAATGAAAAAGATCTCACTATGGTTAAGATTAGGATAGATCATGAAAACCATCTTTTTGAGAAATTTTGTTCCAAGAATGGCATTTCTCATAATTTTTTAGTACCTAGGACACCACAACAAAATGGTGTTGTAGAAAGGAAAAATAGGACATTTCAAGAGTTGGCTAGAACCATGATGTGTGAATATAACCTTCTTAAACATTTTTAGAGAGAGGCTATAAGCACGGCTTGTTATATTTCAAATAGGGCATTCTTAAGACCAATCTTGAAAAAGACTCCATTTAAGTTACTTTTTGGTAGGAAACCTAATATATCTTACTTTCATGTGTTTGGAAGTAAATGCTTTATATTAAACCATGGTAAAGAGTCACTTGGAAAGCTCGACTCTAAGAGTGATGAAGCCATATTTCTTGGTTACATTCAAATTAGCAAAGCATATAGAGTTTTCAATAAAAGAACTCTAGTTATTGAAGAATCTATTCATGTACAATTTAAAGATGATTCTAATATGAACTCTATTGAACAAGAACTGAATGAAAAGAATGCACCCATCGTTGAGGGGGAGTTAGACTCAAGAGATTTCTCTTTTCCTAGAGTAAGGAATGAGGTATATCAACAACATATCCTAGGAAACCCTAAAAATATAGTTAGTACAAGGTCTAAATATCACAACACATGTGAACATCAAGCCTTCTTCTCTTAAGTAGAGCCAAAGAAAGTAGATAAGGCTCTTGAAGATGAAAGCTGATTTCTTGCTATGCAAGATGAACTAAATTAGTTTGAAAGAAGCAAAGTCTGGAAGTTGATTCCAAGACCATAAGACCATGCGGTACTAGGGACAAAATGGGTATTTCGAAACAAATTAGATGAGAATGGGACAATCACTAGAAACAAAGCTAGACTAGTTGCATAAGGATATAGTCAAGAAGAAGGAATTGACTATGATGAGACATTTGCACTTGTAGCTAGACTAGAAGCAATCCGAATGTTGCTTGCGTTTACTTGGTAAATGAATTTTACACTATTTCAAATGGATGTAAAAAGTGCATTCCTAAATGGTGTTGTAAAAGAAGAAGTTTATGTTGAACAACCACCTAAATTTGAAGATCTCACATGTCCAGATCATGTATTTAAGCTTTTTAAAGCTTTATATGGTTTAAAACAAGCTCCACGGGCCTAGTATGATAAGCTGAGTGCTTTTCTAGTTAGTACAAACTTTAAAAAAGATGAAGTAGATAATACCTTATTTGTTGAGACATATGGAAAAGATATTTTGATTGTTAAAATCTATGTTGATGATATTGTGTTTGGTTTTACAAACTTTGCTATGTGTAAACAATTTGCTGATTTTATGAAACATGAATTTGAAATAAGCATGATGGGTGAACTAAACTATTTCGTTGACCTACAATTAAACAAACATCTAAAGGAATTTTCATAAGTCAAACCAAATATAAAAAGGAGCTGCTTAAGAAATATAATATGCATGATTTTAAACCAATAAACACTCTCATGAGCACATTTACATCTTTGTCACATGATGATGTTGGAGTTAGTGTTGACTCTAAGATGTTTAGAGGTATGATTGGTTCCTTACTATATATAACTACTTCTCAACCAGACATCATGTTTAGTGTTTGTTTGTGTGCAAGATTTCAATCTAATCTGAAAGAACAACATCTAAAAGAATCTTTCGATACTTAAAGGATACGGTTACATTAGGGATTTGGTATTCTAGAAACACTATGTTTGATTTACATGCATTTATTGATTATGATTATTCTGGTTGTAACATAGATAGAAAAAGTACAAATGGTATGTGTCAATTTCTAGGACACATGTTGGTTTCTGGGCACTCTAAGAAACAAAATAGCGTTGCTCTTTTTTCCACTAAGGCAAAATACATAGCTGCGGCTGGTTGTTGTGCTCAAATTCTATGGATGAAACAACAATTAGAGGACTATTTTAGAATGTTGTATTGGATTTTTAGTTAAGTTTATAGCACTAGTATTATCACATTTCAATGGTGTCTTCTCTATTAAGATTCCATTAAAATGTGATAATACTAGTGCTATAAACTTAACTAAAAATCCAATACAACATTCTAAAATAAATGATATAGAAATAAGACATCACTTCATCCGAGATCATGTTGAAAAATATGATATTTCCATTGAGTTTGTTCGAATTGACCAGCAACTTGCTGATATTTTTACCAAACCCTTGGATAATGATAAATTCTCCACTCTCTAAAGTGAGCTTGGTATGTGTCTACTTAGAGATATTGTTTAAACTATGTGAAATATCTATTTGGAATACATTGCCTATATATTCTTTTTACCCGGTTCCTATCTTACAGGGGAGCACTACAATCACATTTGGCATAAGGTCAGACCTTTGCCTTCTATTCCTACATGTTACTCATGTACTCCATTTTTACTCATATTCTTCTACTATCTCTTAGTTTGATTCTTTTTGATAATGTCAAAAAAGGGGAAAGAGTACACGTAGTTATAGCACATGTATGTTCCATTTCTAACTTTTAGTGCAGAATGTGGGCTAAACTCTCTTACGCCTAAGATACATGTGTATGAGATACTTCTGTGAAATGAATGTGTGAATATGAATGTTCGGTGAAATTCTACATGCAAGTGTACATGTCGAACAAGTAATATAATGATAAGTACAGATATCGTCCCACGAAGACTGGTGCTTACTAAACAAATTAATTACTAAAGATGAATAAACTCTAAAGTTTATCTAGCCAATCAAAATGGTAAAATTGTGAATTAACTAACCAAATTTAATCTAAACTTGATAAATGAAATGTGCTAGAGCTTCTGATTCCACCTAATTACTCAGTACAAATGTTGATCATTTATGCTTGCAAGATTGATTTTACTCATGTGATGGCGGAATTTCCTAACTTATTCACTATCCTATGTCTAGGTATAGTGAACCTACTTAGCTCATTAATTCACTGTGAGTCTGCATATGAATTAAATGAACTAAGTGCATTAAGATATATGAATATCCCAGTTTGCACCTAAAGCCACACAAATCATATGGTATAATTATATCCATATTAATCTATGGTTGCATATTACATGAAGTAACTGCATATCGTCGTCGTTCGAACTCAAATATGCAAATTAGATCATCTAAGTGGTAGCTAATCACTTAAATGCATTAAGATCAGTAACATGCAACTTCACATTCATAAAATATCTCACCAAACATAAATAATAGTAACATTCATACGTTATAATTAAATTCTATCGTAACTCTAACACAATAAATTAAAACAACATATTTACACAAACAATAACAATGCAGAAAATCACACAAAACATCTCAAATTGAAAAACAACTAAGCTGTCACCCAATTGTCTTTCCGTTTAAGCTAGATTTGCATAAATTTCTACACATAATAGGAAGAGGAAAAGAATCTGTCCAAAACAGGGATGAAAATGAGCTGCACGCGCCGTCATGCGCCACCGTCACGCGCCGATGCCATGCGCCGCCACACTCTGCCACGCGCCACCACCGCTCTTAACAGAAAGTCAGATCTGAGCTCCAAAATGTAGATCTACCAAAAGATCGAGTAGATCTGCTGGAAAATCACCAGAATAAGACAGTTTCACCGAAAATCACCCACTCACGGCGTTCGCCGAATGTCGCCGGAAACCGCCTTGAAACTGCTACTAATCGCCGGATCTATTCCCTCCTTGCTGAAATCTCCTCAAATCTGGTCAGAAAATGTCCAGAAATTGCTGGAACCAAGTGGGTTGTTAGAAAACTTTCTCCTTCACCGGAAAAGAATGCAAGAACGGTCAACTTTCACCAAACCGCTGCGCGTTCTCAGAGTCCTGCACTGCACGCATAAGCTCTGATTTTCCAGCGAAAGAGAAGCTGCTCGCCTCTGTTTCTCTTTCTTTTTCGGTTCCTCTCCTTCGACTTTCCACTCTCTCTCTAAGTCTCTTCTCTAAGTCTCCTCTCCGATAATGTGTCCTCTGTGTTCTCACTTAAGCTCCCTTTCTCACGCGTTTCTCCTCTATTGACTGACAATCATTTGGTCCCGTTGTTTTCCACTCATCTTGGCTTTCTTTTGTTTGACTTCTTTTTGCCATTCTTTCTTGTTCCCTTGATAATTCACGTGAAGTTCACGCTCTTTCCTCTCTCTTCAACATAAGGTCCCACATGTTTCCTTTCTCTTCTTCTCTCTTTCCTCACATGGCTTCCACGTGCATACCTTTGTTTTCTTTTCTATTCCATTTTCATGGTTTTCTACTTCTTTTTCTTCTTTTTCTTCTATTTTGGGTTTGCTACATAAAATAACAAAATATAATTAAATATAATTAAATACAAATATAATTTAATAAAAACTATATTAAACATTACCTAAAATACTACCAATAACTCTATAAAATATAGAGTTATCAATACCCCTAAACTTAACATTTTGCTCGTCCTCGAGCAAAAGTTCTAAACAACACACTATGACAACATAAAAAAAAAATTACACACAAAAAACATAAGAAATTACACATAAAAAGCACTAAACAACATATTCTAACAACACCACCAATCACTCCATGATATTCACCTAAACACCCCCAAACTTGAAATTTTGCTCGTTCTCGAGCAAAAGAACTAAACAACACATACAACCAATCCTTCCATGATATTCACTCATAATTGCTAAACTTAACAATTCAAAGAAAAACATAACTTTTATCCAAACATTGCAATTGATTTATAAGGTAAGATAGACTCTTAACTATGTCAACCACGTGTGTGTGTGTGTAAATTTTCATTTTTTCTCAATTGCATGCACTCCAAATAGATCCACATTAATATGCAACCTCTCAAAATCTTTAACCAAACCTCATAGGTTTGCTTTTCATTCCTCTCTCCACTAATGTAAGTCGATCATCTAACCAAGAATCAATAGGACTTTCATAAGCTTGTAATGTAAGGCTGGGCTACGGGTGAGGTGAAAGTCATTTAAGCTCAAATAACCCATGAACACATTACTTTCTAGGATCTCATCAAAACTTTAGCCCCTCTCCACCTTTTCACTCCGTGAAGATGATCTTTTCACCACCACTTAGTCTTATTGTTTCTTGTCCAATCATATGTTGACACTATACATAAGCCACAATCATGTGTGGAACGACAAAGCAAAAACAAAAACACTTACACATATAGCCACCTCAATCCTCTCTTATCAATGATATTCAATAATAATGCTAAAAAATATCCTTTAGAGAACTATGTGGCTTGAATCTAACAAAAGATAATGAGATTATTTCATCCTAAAGCAAATGCTTTTCTTTTCTTTTCTTTTTTTTTGGATCATTAGCATTTGCATTTACAAATTGTACCACACACAATCATTCCAATCAATTATACTACATCTTTCCCCTAACTTCTCTCATGATCAAATCATTGTACACACCAGAAGTCATGTGTTCATAGGAATAGAACAATAAGATAAATTGATCAAAAAGACTAAGAGATATATGTGCAAGTGTCATTCAATAAAATTGGGATAAGAATAAGGCTTAGCGGGGTGACTGGGGATAAGTAAATAAAGTTAGCATGAAAGGCTCAATCGATCCAAAGATGGCCTAAATCATTTTCTTAGTTAGATGTAACCTAGGATTTTGCCTCAAGAAGAAATCAAACAAATTCTAAGATCTGGGTAAGAATTAAGAAAATCACACACTTATATGAATGTTCTCTAGCAATACACACAATTTCAAGAAAACACAGACTTTAAGTGCTCAATAAGTGAATCAACATAATTAGAATCACACTTAACTCATACCACAATTGCAAGTTTAAACAAAATCTACATCTCCCTAAGAATCACCAAGAATGCACAATAAAGACTGCAACCATAGAAATCATGGTCCAACATAAAAAAAATATTAATTCTACAACTTTTAACGCAAAACAAAAAATTTCGACACAACCAACACAACATACAACATTTCCAATACACTCCCAATATACTTCCAACACAACCCAACAAAACAGAAAATAACTTCTAACAATAACAACAGCACTCCCAAACTTAAATGAAGCATTCTCAATGTTAAAAAGAAAATAAAGCAATAGTAAAGAAGGAACAAGGAAAACTCCCCTGATTGCGTGATGTCAAAATGGAGCTGTGATGAGCATATGGTGACAGCCTTCTAACCAAACTCCTAACAAAAGACTTCTAAATAAAAGACCATAAAATACTTGGGTTGCCTCCTAAGAAATGCTTGCTTTATAGTTTTCAACCAAACTATCCTCCACGTTGCTCAAGGAGGATGAAATTCCAACAATTTCGGAGACAGTTTGTGTCGTTTGATGGGTGTGCATTCTTCAATCAGCACAATTGTCTCATATATTTCCAACTTCCTTTCATTTTCCAGTATTTCTTTCAAAAGTTTTGCACAATTAAGCATTTGAACTAGAGCATCTGCAAAAGGAATGTTAATGTGCAGTTTTAAAGATATATCAAGGAATTCCAAAATCTGCTTATCTTTAACGCGTTGCTAAAATCTCTAGGTAGATGGAGTTGGCAGCATAAAGGACTCATGAATTGCTAGAACAAGGTTGTTCCTTCGTGCCTCCTCAAGTTGCATGTTGACATCTTTATCATTATCTTTGAGATCTTCCTTGTCAACATCAACTTCTCCTACTTGGTTGCCACATGTCAAGGTTATTGCCTCTGTGATATATGTAGGACTTTTCTCCACTTCGTTAGGCAAAGTACCCTCCTGATTCTCTGAGATCATGCTGATCAGCTGACTCATATGCACCTCTAATCTTTGGATTAAAGCTTGTTGTCTATCAAAACTTGCTTCCATCCTCTCTGTAATGTTCTGTGTTGTGCTGGCCATCTTGCTGATCATTTCCTCTAAGTTAGGTTTAACCTCTTCTGTTTGCCAAAATGTTGGTTATGGTCTCATCTCATTTGGATTACTCCATGTACAAGTTTAATGGTTGTACCATCCCGAATTGTACAAGTTGGAGTAATAATCATTTTGTGACCTGCTAGGAATTCCAAAAAAATTAGCATAATCATTATAATGAACATAGGGGTTACCTACTTGACATTCTGTGCTCTCATGTGCTCCACCACAAAATTCACATGATCTATTCCTCAGGAACACTTCCCATTTGGCACGTAAGTCCGCGAGGGTATTTACATTATGTGCTGGCTCGATCTCAAAGTAGTTTGCCTGACTTGCAGGCCTTTGAAAGCTTGATGTGGCATTCCAGAATGTTGGTGCAGCATAGTCTCTTAGGAGTCTACGTGAACCATCATTATTCTCCATCTATCTTTTCAGCAATAAAACAAAAATAAAGTAAAATGAATGCAATAAAAGCTAGATTAAACTAAGAAGCTATTCGGTATTAATATTAATTAGCAGTAAAGCAACAAATCCCCGGCAACGGCGCCAAACACTTGTTCAGAGAAATTCTACATGCAAGTGTACATGTCGAACAAGTAATATAATGATAAGTACAGATATCGTCCCACGAAGACTGGTGCTTACTAAACTAATCAATTACTAAAGATGAATAGACTCTAAAGTTTATCTAGCCAATCAAAATGGTAAAATTGTGAATTAACTAACCAAATTTAATCTAAACTTGATAAATGAAATGTGCTAGAGCTTCTGATTCCACCTAATTACTCAGTACAAATGTTGATCATTTATGCTTGCAAGATTGATGTTACTCATGTGATGGTGGAATTTCCTAACTTATTCACTATCCTATGTCTAGGTATAGTGAACCTACTTAGCTCATTAATTCACTGTGAGTCTGCATATGAATTAAATGAACTAAGTGCATTAAGATATGTGAATATTCCAGTTTGCACCTAAAGCCACACAAATCATATGGTATAGTTATATCCATATTAATCTATGGTTGCATATTATATTAAGCAACTGCATATCGTCGTCGTTCGAACTCAAATATGCAAATCAGATCATCTAAGTGGTAGCTAATCACTTAAATGCATTAAGATTAGTAACATGCAACTTCACATTCATAAAATATCTCACCAAACATAAATAATAGTAACATTCATACGTTATAATTGAATTCCATTGTAACTCTAACACAATAAATTAAAATAACATATTTACACAAATAATAACAATGCAGAAAATCACACAAAACATCTCAAATTGAAAAACAACTAAGCTGTCACCAAATTGTCTTTCCGTTTAAACTAGATTTGCATAAATTTCTACACATAATAGGAAGAGGAAAAGAATCTATCCAAAACAGGGATGAAAATGAGTTGCACGCGCCGTCATGTGCCACCGTCATGCGCCGATGCCACGCGCCGCCACACTCTGCCATGCGCCACCACCTCTCTTAACAGAAAGTCAGATCTGAGCTCCAAAATGTAGATCTACCGAAAGATCGAGTAGATCTGCTGGAAAATCACCAGAACAAGACAGTTTCACCGAAAATCACCCACTCACGGCGTTTGCCAAATGTCGCCAAAAACCGCCTTGAAACTGCTACTAATCACTGGATCTATTCCCTCCTTGCTGAAATCTCCTGAGATCTGGTCAGAAAATGTCCAGAAATTGCTGGAATCAAGTGGGTCATCGGAAAACTTTCTCCTTCATTGGAAAAGAATGCAAGAACTGTCAGCTTTCACCAAACCGCTGCGCGTTCTCAGAGTCCTACGCTGTCGCGCGTAAGCTCTGATTTTCCAGCGAAGGAGAAGCCGCTCGCCTCTGTTTCTCTTTCTTTTTCGGTTCCTCTCCTTCGACTTTCCACTCTCTCTCCAAGTCTCTTCTCTAAGTCTCCTCTCCAATAATGTGTCCCCTGCGTTCTCACTTAAGCTCCCTTTCTCACGCGTTTCTCCTCTATTGACCGACAATCATTTGGTCCCGCTATTTTACACTCATCTTGGCTTTCTTTTGTTTGACTTCTTTTTGCCATTCTTTCTTGTTCCCTTGATAATTCACGTGAAGTTCACGCTCCTTCCTCTCTTTTCAACATAAGGTCCCACGTGTTTCCTTTCTCTTCTTCTCTCTTTCCTCACATGGCTTCCACGTGCATACCTTTGTTTTCTTTTCTATTCCATTTTCATGGTTTTCTACTTCCTTTTCTTCTTTTTCTTCTATTTTGGGTTTGCTGCATAAAATAAAAAAATATAATTAAATATAATTAAATACAAATCTAATTTAATAAAAACTATATTAAACATTATCTAAAATATTACCAATAACTCTATAAAATATAGAGTTATCAATGAACATGCTTGTTGTGATAAATATTGGTAAACGTGTGATGTTTGGTAAAGTTAATTATGTGTTCATACATTACTAGATATATGATACTTACATCTTACTATCTTGTTCATTCAAGTGATGACATGTGCTGGTTGATTGGATTAACTATGAAAATTTTGTCATCATAAGAAAAGGGGAGATTGTTGAAAATCATTTGTTGATATGTTTTGTTGAGAAAAATTTTACATATGATAATATCTTTATGTGCATACATTTTACATATGATAAAAATTTTACATATGATAATATCAACTAATGATATTATAAAACAGCCGGTTTCTTACATTTCATTATCAAACATCACATATAAAGTTTAGTTAAATATTTTCATGTGATTTAATGAATAAAAATATAAGTAATTATATTAAAGAAAAATGGTACTTTACTAAATATGCTTGTAGGTACATAAAGGACCAAAGAATATATTATGAAAGAAAAATTCATAATACAAGGTTCTATGTGATCGAGCTTACTCTTTGCTGGATCGAGCCTAGACAATTCATGTTGGACTAAGCTCACTTTTTACTGGACCGAGTCTAGACAATTCATGCTAGACTGAGCTTACTCCTCTACTAGACCGAGTATAAATAACTCTACTGGATCGAGCTTACTCCTCTACTAGACCGAGCATAAATAACTCTGATGGACCAAGCCTAAACTTATCTAAGCCCGAACTGATCTAAGCCGAAACTGATCCACTAGCCCACAAGCTTTGCTAAGTTTGAAGGTGTGAAACAGAGTCGTTTCACTTCAACCTAAAGGGACACTACTCTTATTCGAGAAACCGACCGATTGAAGCCTTAGCCTCCTCGCCGAGCTATTCTCTTCTGCTTCTCTCTATCACCAATTCTGCAACGAGAAGAAATCTAAGGTGATGGAAATGTCAGAGCCACTTTGAAGAGCCTTAATCGCCGTCCGCAGTGTTGATTAATGTAGCATCTATCAAGTCTCAATGATTTAGCTGCAATGGGCAGCTCAGGTTCTAATGAAACCCTAGAAGGTTATTTACTTGATATCTCATATAAAAGGAGGAAGAAGAAAGTTCTTTGGTAAGTTCTTTGGTGCGCTCTTTGATAATATTGTGTTGAGAAATCAAGTTTGTGCTCAACTCTTGCAAAGAGATCATACCCGACGATATTCTTTATCAATCTTCAAATCAATTGTGTATTTTAAATGATATTCCTTCAAACTAATATTCTTGTGAATATTCAATATTAGATCAAGTCGTTATGTGCTAATCAAGCTTTAATTATTATATGCACATAAACCTTTTTTGTAAATTTGAAACCCTAACTTTGTGAAAATTGGGGATTTCATGGTTAAAGCTTGAATTGATTTTATTTATGTTCAATTAGCTCTCTGATAAGCTTTACTCCTCACTCACATTATATATTTGAGGATTAGCTTGATGTACTAAGGTTTGATTAACCTAAACACAGTAACCAAGAATCAAATAATTCCTTGTTGAGGAGTTGTGAAATGTAAGAGAAGATTTCTCCTAACTTGAAGTAAAGTAGACTTTAACTTGGTTTAAGTTGAAACACTGTATAAACCTTTGAGCCTGCTTATCTTGTCTTATTCCTTGATTATATGCTTTGATATATTTGTGTTAAACAATAATCATGCATAAATTAAGAAAGAACAAAAAAATACAAGATAAAACCTCAGTATCCAATTCAACTCCCCTTCTTCGATAACCATAAAACCTTATAGTTAGAATACAGCATGCCTTCTCCGTTCAAGACCCTTCTCATTTATACTACTTAATGGCATTTGTTTACAATGAAAATACCTATGATTTCCCTTATTTTGCCTAATTGATTCTAACCGACTTAGCCCAGGCCATTTGAGCATAATACTATACTACCAGAAGCTCTAGAACCTTTTCGCTCTAGAATCTTCATACAAGCAGTTGAAATTGCCCCTTGTGCCACATCCACCTCTTTGTCAGCTAGAATAACTGGCCACGTCGCCCACCTAATGGTTAGTTGGTAACATTCCTCCCCGGTTTGGAAGGGTCTTGTCCATAAGATCCAAATCTGGAAATTGATTACAAATATGATCGACAATCGCCCAAATTGCATCAGTAGGTGACATCCCCTTCCAGTGAACTAGAACTTTTTTGGTGACCTTCTTTCCTTTTTTGGTCCAAAATAACTTGTGGAACAATAAGCATATTATTTTCATCAGGGGATAGCAGAGGCAGCTCTTGTTGAACTAAAATGCCTTCATTGACAAATTTCTTTAACAGTGACACATAGAACACCGGATGTATGCGGCTTCCTTTAGGCAATTGTAACTCATAGGCGACTACTCCAATTTTTCGAATGATTTTATAGGGTCCAAAATAACAGGGAAAAGCCTTGAGAGTTTTTCAGATGGCTAGTGATGTTTGCTGATAAGGATGTAACTTTAGAAAAACATAGTCCCCTACCTAAAATTGCATGTCTCTATGTCTTTTATCATAAAATTTCTTCATTTTTGCCTGAGCTCGCTGGATCTAAAATTTGAGCTTTCTTAAAATACGATCTCTGTCTTTAAATGAATGGTCTATGGCTTCCACTCGAGAAGACCTTAAGATGTAGTTCAATAAGGTAGAAGGTAACCAACCATAGACTGCTTGGTATGGTATGATACTAGTAGCCGAATGAAAAATGGTATTGTAGGTGTATTCAGCCCAAGCAAGCCAATTCATCCAAGTCGTTGGTTCATCCCCCACAAAGCAGCGTAGGTACATCTCTACAGACTGATTCACCACTTCTGTCTGGCTGTCCATTTGTGGGTGCTAAGTAGTGGAAAAATTAAAATGGGTGCCTTGCATTCTAAAAAGTTCTTACCAAAACAACCTTGTGAATGTAGGGTCTCAGTCGCAAACAATTACGTTTGACAATCCATAGAGTTTCAGGATATGGTAAAAGAATAAATAGGCCACCATGCTTGCCGTGTAGGGATGCTTTAGAGCAACAAAATGGGCAAACTTACTCAATCGGTCAACCACCACCATTATCACACTTTTTCCTTTTGACATTGGTAATCCTTCAATGAAATCCATCGAAATTTCCTCCTAAATGCGTTTAGGTATGTTAAGTGGCTATAACAACCCAGAGGGTTTTGAGTTCTCCCATTTTTTATGTTGGCAAATCTAACATTGTTGTACAATATTTTTCACATCTTGGCGCATTTGTTCCCAATGGAACACTGCTTGAACTCTTTGTAAAGTTTTCTGAATCCTTTCATTTTATCCACCATGAATCTTTGATAAGATTGTGGGAATGAGCTCTGACATTCTGGGTAGATAAAAGCAACCTTTAAAAAATATTATTTCATTTTTAAACTCCTAAGGGTCGGATACTTTCCTTGATTGAATCTGTGCAGCTAACTTTTTTAGCTCTTCATGATCCTTCATTTGTTCCTTAATGGAATCTAACCAACAAGGTAAAGGAGTCGATGTAGCATAATAGAGCCCTTTAGAATCACCTACTCCTAGTTGCTTTTCCAACCTTCCTTTACCTACTAGTTTAGTATCTTCTTCACTTTTCTGTGAAAGAGCAACAACCACCACATTGAGTTTTCCTAGAACATATTACACTGTGAAATCAAAGACAAGTAGCTTCGAAAGCCATCAATGTTGAACTGGTGTGGTTAAGCGTAGCTCACAAAGAAAACGTAAGCTTTGATGATTTGATTTCACCACAAATTTGTGACCCAGTAAATAATGACGCCAACGTTGAACTGTTATGACCAACGCAAGCATCTCTTTCTTGTATGTTGATAAACTAAGATTCTTCCCGTGTAAAATCTTGCTAAAAAATGCTATGGGTCAATGTTCCTGCATCAACATAGCACCCACCCCTTGGCTTAATGCATCACAAACTACTATGAAAGCTTGCTCAAAGTTGGGGAGAGCTAGAGTAGGGGAATGGGTGATGACCTCCTTTAGCTCGACAAAAGCTTTCTCGGAAGATGCGGACCAAGAAAAGCCTCCCTTTTTCAACATATTGAATAAGGGTCCAGTAATTTTACTGAAATCCCATATAAAATGGTGGTAATAACCTACCAGGCCCAAAAGGCCCCTCAAACCTTTAACTAAATTTGGTTTCTCCCAATCCAAAATGGCCTTAACTTTATCTTGATCCATCAACACCCCAAAAGCCGAGACAACATTTCATAGAAAATGAATTTCCCTTTTTGCAAAATCACACTTGGATCCTTTTACATACAACTCATGCTTCTAAAGTACTGATAAGACCTCCCGTAAGTGAATTAAATGACTATCCCAATCATGGCTATAAATCAGGATGTCATAAAAAAAAAAACAAGACAAATTTTTGAAGATAAGGCCGAAATATTTCATTCATTAGGGCTTGAAATGTTAAAGGGGCATTAAAAAGTCCAAATGGCATTATTAAAAATTCATAATGACCATTATAGGTTCTAAAAGCTGTTTTAGGAATATCATTAGGATGTATATGGATTTTGTAATTACCCGACCTTAGATCTAGTTTAGAAAAAAAATTTGCCCTATAAAGCTCATCCAAAAGTTCATCTATAGTGGGCATGAGAAAATAATCCTTCACTATTTTTTTTTTTAGTTCCCTATAATCAATACAAAGATGCCAGGACCCATCTTTCTTTCTAACTAGTAACATAAGGGAGGAAAATGGACTTACTCTATGTTGGATAATACCCAAATCCAAGAGCTTTTGGACAATTTTCTCAATCTTTCCTTTTTGGGAAAACGGATAACAACACGAACGAACTGATACTGGTTGAGTGGAGTCCAGTAAAGGAATTCGGTGGTCATGAGACTAAGTGGGTGGGACTGAGCTAGTAATTATTGTAGCTCTTGCATCTAAACAATATTCATGCCTTGAATAGTCACATCAAAGAGATGGAAGTTGCTCATTGCAATTTTTTTGATATGCTCAACCATTGTAATACACATATAAAGTCCCGATTTCTCTTTGAGTAATTCTTTTTTCATTTCCCCACAATCAATAACTCGATGAGATGGGTTGGGGCCCCCCTACAAAACCACTTTCTTGTCTTGAATAATAAATTACATTTTCAACTTTTCGAAATCCCAAAGTATGGGACTAGGAGTTCTCAACCAATTAGTGTCTAGGACTCCATCAACTCCCCATAAGGGGAGATAAATAGGTCTAGAATAAATTCCACCCCTTGTAAGTTGACCTTCAATCCTTTGCAAATCCCTAGACTTATAATTAATTCCTCATTAGTCACTTTCACATTAAAAGTTTTTCCCTCTTGTACCTTTAACCCAAGCATTTAGCCATAATAACACTCACAAAATTATGAGACCTTCTAGAGTTTACCAATACTTGAAACCACCCAAATTCCTTAACATGCGCATGGTTTGTGAAGAATCACAACCATTAATTGCATTACGGGATATTTGAGGTTCCTCCACCTTGGCCTTCAACTTAGGTTCCTCCTCAGTCACGTCCTCCACTTCAGTTATCCAAGAGCCTTCAAAGAAAAACACTCATTTACAGCGATGGCCTGGTACAAAGCATTCATCACAATGGAAGCAAAGGCCTTTAGCCTTTCGATCAGCAATCTCAGCTAGAGTTAATCGGTGGACTGGTAATTGTTGAGGCTTGTTAGAACTAGAAGGTGGATCAGCCCACTTAACCAAAGCACTGGAACGAATCAAAGTTTGGTTGGCCTAATATAAACGAGCTAATCCAATCGCATGTGACATAGAAGAGGGTTGTCGAGCTTGAACATCGACCCACAATCTATCCTTCAAGCCAAATGTGAAACATGCAATCTGTTGTTCTCCAGACAATTTGCTTGAATGAAGGAGGAGTTTTTAAAATTGGTATAATATTCTTCTACACTACCAATTTGCTTAAGCCGAACCATCACTAAAAAACATCTGGAAGCGTTTAGTGTTGAACCGCTCCCTAAGCTCCTTAGAAAACATGGTCCATGAAATATCTATTCCAACAAACTCTTCCCGCAACAACCAATACCAAATTTAAGCATTACCATGAAGATGCCAAGTTGCAATAGGGGCTCGTTCGTCCTCGTCCACATCATAATAATTGAAATATTGGTCAGCTCGGCCTAACCAATTATCTGGATCTCATTCCCATCGAAATGAGGAAATTCTATTTTGATTGTTGGTAAATGCTGTTCGACATAGTTAAGAGCCGATTCTATTCGGCATCGACCTCCCCCTAGTCGAGAAGAAGTATCATCATCTAAATTGTGGGATCTAGTATGGTGATGGGAATGAACGATTGTCAAAAGTTGTTGAAGGCTATTCAGAATAGCCTCAAAACCTCTAGTTATCTTCAGCCTCTTTGTGAGTAAGATCGGCCCCTAGTTTTTCCAAGTGAGCTTCAGCCATTTCAGAATCGAGAGGCTTTGATACCACTTTGTTATGCCTAAGGGTTGCAAAGTGCATAATTGGCCTTTCTAGCATGTAATCCTCCCACACTTTTTGCTCTTTTCCTTTCTAGTTACCACCTATGGTGTTGAAAATGGAAAAGAGAAGAAAGAGATTTCAGGAAAGAAACAAAACAAGAATAATATTTCTGGAAATCGGAATACAAGTTGTTAGAATACAACATGCCTTATCCGTTCAAGACCTCTCCCATTTATGTTGAACACCATGTGCTTGTATGTTTTGATTGAGAAAAATTTTATGAGAATATATGTCAAATAGAATTTTATATTTATTTGAACATGTATATATGTTAGAAAATATGAGATCTTGTGTGCACATATCAAAACCCAAAGGAAGTAAAAGGTGTGCAAATTATAATATCAATTAATGATATTATAAAGTAACCGGGTTCCTACATTTTATTACTCAACATCAAATATGAAGCTAAGTTAGAGTAATCTTTGAATATTTTATTCCATAGATTAATCTACATTCTTGGTCATGTTAAAGGAATTTTGATGCTTGGAAGTGGTGTATGTATAGGTGTAATGGACCGACCATATATTTACATATGGACACATGAAGCTTATTTATCCAGCCCGTGAGTGAAAGCTCCAGCCCGTGAATGAAAGATCCAGCCTGTGAATAAAAGCTCCAGCTCATGAATGAAAGATCTAGCCTGTGAATAAGTGCTTCAGCCTGTAAATGAAAGCCTCAGTACGTGTTTATGAAGCATGAAACGGCAGTGTCCTGAGAATAAAACCACTTATTCTAAACGACAGCGTATGGAATCAAATAAGAGCATTAGCCCTTATGACCGAGAGACGAAGCCCTAGCCGTACTCTGATTACTCTTCTCCTCTCGATCTCTCTCTCTTGCGACGACGGCTCCAACGGGAAGAATGGTGAGGCGACCTGATGTCAGAACGGCTATTTCGCTGGAAAATCGTCACCTGTTTCAGTACAACATCGAATCCATCAAATCCCAACGGAAGGATTTTTAAAAAGGTTTGAACCGAAACCCTAATCTACTCAAGGTTCAAGTATCTACTATAAAAGAGGGATTCGGATGAAACATTGGAGCTTGCTGAAAATATTCTTGTTGATTTGATTAAGAGAAACAAAAGCCCTCATCGATCTATGCATATAGCTGTGTTCGGTATCATTTGAAGGAAACGAAAATCTTCGGTGATATTCTACAAACTTGTTATTTCTTGAATATCATTTGTCAGATTAATCTTTATATGTGCTAGATTGATTATAAAAGTATTTGCACATAAAGATTTTTGTAAATCCGAAAACCCTAGATTTGTGAAATTGGGGTTTTTGAGATTAGAGCTAAAATTGATCTTGTATACACTCTACTAGCTCTTTGATAAGCTTGAATCCTCACTCATATCATATATTTGAGGAGTAAGCTTAATGTATTAAGGTTTTTGTAAACCTAACCTTGTAACTATGAACTATATAACTCCTTCTGAGGAGTTGTGAGGTGAAGGAAAGGTGCTCTCCTTGCTCGAAGTAAAGCAGATTTCAACTCGGTTTGAGTTAGAGGAGAAGAGGGTGGAAGTAGGTGAAAAGGGCCGAACCACCTTGAAATATTTGTGTGTGAATTTCTCTGATTTAATTCTTCTATTAGATATTTCATTACTATTGTGATAATTTGCTTAGTTGCATTCATTAAATAAAAATTCATTAAACTTCAAAATATCCAATTCAACCCCCCCTTCTTGGATAGCCATAAACCCAACAATTTATACTACTCAATGGCATATGTTTACAACAAAAATACCCATGATTTCCCTTATTCTACCTAATTGATTCTACCAAAAGCTCTAGAACCTTCTCACTCTAGAATCTTCATACAAGTAGTCAAAATTGCCCCTTGTGCCACATCCACCCTTTTGTCAACTAGAATAACCAGCCACGTTGCCCACCTAATGGTTAGCTGGTAACAATTTATGACATTGATGGTGCGCAACCTAACTTTTGTGTCAATGATGGTGGAGTAGTCACTACATTGACAAAGAATAAGCTTCCCTTTCTTAGAGAAGTTGAGTTGAGCACCAACCTCATGAAACTTAATGCTAAAGCAATGCGTTTGGCATCATACACTGCCAATTTACAGTTCAAGTGACATATGTTGTAAAAGGAAGCAGTCATGTTCAAATAGTAGGCATTAATGGTAAGCACGTCTTGGATGCAGAACTAAAGCCCGGTCTCCTATTTGTTGTGCCAAGATTCTTCGGTGTCGCCGAACTTGCAGATGGAAATGGTTTAGTGTGTTTCTATATCATAACAAGCAAGCAATTAACTATCAGTTTGTTATACTTTATCCTTGCCCATTGAATCAGATAACTAAGCCAGCAATTTAATCTAGATTGAATGTGTCCTTGCTTTGTTAAATATTTAAAGAGTGTTTACTTAGAGCTTTGGCTTGTTCTTCTAACTTTCTGGAGGCCTGCTCTTCAAGAGTTTGCTTGCTAGGAATCGGCATGGGAGGCATTCTCTCCTGCAGTCATACAAGCCTTACTTAATGTTTCAGTGGAGTTTGGAAAAGTTTTCAAGTCAAAAATGAAAAACACCACAGTTCTTATCCCTCTACAGAACTAATCAAAGGCTTTGCCATTTAAACACTTGTTTTGAAAAGCCTTGTTGATAAATATTCAAGTTTCTAGTTTTCTCATGGATGTCCCAAACTATCCTATACTTATTTATGTACAATTTGTATGACTATTGGAAGTTTTTATATATTTGCATGATTCTTAAAACTTCAGTTCATATATTAAATATCTAACAAAGGAGGAAATACGAATGCAAGGCAGGTTCAAGCTGTCCCTCTTCTCTCTCTTTTTTTACAATATGGCATGAATAATATTTGATATATGGTATTTATTATCCCTCTATAAAAGATATAGATCTTAAAATGTAATCAAATTAACTTTTTTTTAATTTATCAATTTGATATTTTTGTTCATTTACATTTTAAAAACCTAAAGGAATTTTTTTCATGTGTATTAAATGCTAAGTAAGATCAATAAAATGTTGTTAAATATTTTCAAAATGTCACTTCTGTTAGCATAATTTTTATGTTTTCATAAGGGGGGCTTATATTAATGTTGGTCTAATAAAGTGAGACTTAAGGATCCATTTAATGAATATGGACTAGCTGGTGTGGGCCGTGGCTAACCAAATAGGGCCATGATGGATTGGCCTATTTGGTGGCATATAAGGCTAAGGCTAGGTTCTATCCTCTAGCTCATACTATTTAAGCACATTATTTTAAGCATTAGGGTTGCGAGAGGCTTCATTCTTTAAGCCACAACCCCTTAGCTTCTCTCATCAAGCTAGTGCCTACGGAAGAAGAATAGAGGATATGAATTTAACCCTAAAGATTGAATTCCGCATTTGTGAATCCTCCTAAGGGATTGAAATACGATATGTTTTTTTCTAATTTCTTATATCATCTTGATCATTTTGGTGTTTTAGAACTGACTACGCACCCCTGGCTTTTCGATCTCATCAGAGATAGATTAAATTCTAACATGTGGTATTAGAGCGGGTGTAGATTGGGTCTAAAACCTACATTTTTGTTTTTCTTGGGTTTTTTAGAAGTCTTTGTTTTTTGTTTTTCTTTAAGTTTCATTCAGAAAATTTGTTTTTTGGATTAAAAAAAAATCCCCAAAATTCCCAAATTATAAATCCATTGAGTTTCTTTTTTATTTTTGGCATTATTGTTGCAAAAACGTGTATATCAATAGATTTAGATGCCGTTACATGATTGAATTGCATCTACCAAAGGTTTTTCTAGTTTTTGCAAAATCATTGATTTTCCATTTCAATCAATTTTGGGGATAAATTGACCCAAATAAGGTGTTTTTTGCCTTATTTCGGCAGTTCTGCGCCACTACTGGTGGCGGATCTGTGCAGAAATGCACAGTTCGACGGATTGTAAACAAATTCATTCACGATCCATTCGGGTCATTTTCGACCTGCACAACATTTTTGCGACCCGATTTGTGCCTTAGGTAAGCCCAATCCGTACTCGGGTCGGCCCAGGTTGGCTCTTTTGGGTTAACTCGGTCGGCCCAAGGTTAAAGGGCCAACCAGGTCTTGCCAATTCAAGATGGCCTAGCCCATTTTGGCCACTTATGTTAGGCCTATTCAGATCAGTTAGATCCAACCCACAAGGCCCAACTGGGTCTGGTCCATACATTTAGGCCTTAAGTTTGGGTGGTCCAACCCACTTAAGTTCAACCCAGTTAGAGTCTGGCCCATTTCGGTCCAACCCAGTTCTGTTCCATCCCATTCCAAGATGGGTCATTCGGGTCCGACCCATGATGGTTGGCCTGGCCCACTTCTGGCTCGGTCCATTTGGGTTCAGCTTGGCCCATTTGGGTCCGATCTAGTTAACCCAATACGGTCAATGATGGTCAACAATCAAGGGTCAAAAGTCAACAAATTAACCAAAGACCTTCTAATGGCGCATGAGGGCACGTGAGTGGTTCAAATTCAACGTGGTTTGCGACAAAATGTAAGTTTTTAAATTTAAAAAATTTTGATATATGATTTGATATGTTTTAAACATAAGATAAGTTATTTTTGACTACTTAAAGATTATGAAGCATGTTCATTTAAATATTGGTTTAATTTTAAACATGCCTTGTGATATGTTTTTCAATAAGATATCATGCCTTGTGAATATGCATGATTGTTTTAGTATATTCTAAATAATGGATAAGCATGCTTTATGCTGTAATACAATTTTATAATTATAGCATGTATTTTGTTAACACTCATTAAAGTTGTTTGATGTGTAATTTGGAAATAAAGTACCTCTAGTATAGTAAGTACGAATTACATACTAAGGATTGTAAGTTATATTAAGTAAATCCCGCAATATGAGATTAATCCAATTAGGTTGTGACTACTAAAGTAGCACATCTGAATTGTGTTCAAAATGTTTGTCTCATGTAGTTAAGAGATGTCTTTTATTTTAATATGTAGTCATATTCCCAAAGGAGGTGATTATATATTGGAATTTAGAGGGATGCATAGTTGGAAATGCGTGAGTCTGGACTAATTGAATTTGTCTATACACCCAAAGATGGTAGATGATGAAGATTAGAAAATTCTCATGGCCATTACTATGTAGAGATTTTGCAATCTTGTATTCTGCCCAAAGGTGTTTACATGATAGAGTTTGTGAATGTTTCAGTGTTCACGAAATTAAGTTTATGTCATACTCATAGAACTGACCTTGTGTCAGTTTTATTTTAATTACCTTGTTTGACAACAAGCTAATTAGGGTTTATGTGCAGTCTTCACTTTTGAAATGGAAGGAAGACGTGAAGTTTTTAATATATATAGGAATAAATCAATAGGATTTTGTCTATATGAATAAATCAATAGATCATATTGATTATTACCTTAGTATTGATAAATGTTTGTAAATGCTACATGTTTAAAAATTAAAGTTGTTTTGTATACTATCCATGAAGGGGTCAATTTAGAATCACCATAGGGTGATTAATTGCAGTATTAAGGAATTTATGCATTAAGTGGCATTAAAGTATTTTACCTCATTAAATACTCCCATTAAAATGTTTGTTCTAAAGCTTGATGATAATAGACATACTAGAAACTATATTAAGGGTTGATAGATTATCAAATCAAGTTCTAGTACCAGTAAAGGTAAAGATCAAAGTTTAATACTCATAAAGATATTCATAATACCACCAAGAATTTTGAGTTATTTAGCATAGTGTTAGGGGGTTAAGAGAAAAATCCTTTTAGTGATCGTTGCTTCTTATATAAGAAGCAGGGTCACATGAGGATGGACTACAATCATATGAGGCTTGGTCAATAAAGTGTAAAGCTAAAAATGATAGTTCATTGGCATTAGTTTATGAATCTAATTTATCTAAAGCCCCATCTAGTTCCTAGTGGCTAGATACTTATGCAATTAATCATGTTGCTTTCACCATTTAGGGATTCATAAACAAAAGGAGGCCAAGTAAATATGAACTAACATTTATAAAAATTTATGAGAGATAATATTTTAATTTTGGTTTTTCCTAATGATATTGAAAAACGTTTTCTATAAACATTTTTGAAAGAATTTGTTTTGCCAACTTTAGTTTTGGACAAGTGTTATAACCATTTTAAAATAAAGATTTCTACCCTTGGTATCAATTTAAATAAAGTTGGTTACTACACTTAGTCTCATGGATTATTATTATGGTGTTTATCTCTCTAATATATCTCTCTTTTAGATATTAAAATAAGATATTTCTAAAAGGCCTTTATTAAAAAAGCTAGTTTACACTCTGTGACATAAAAGTTTTAGTCACATATCTTGTAAAGAGTAGAAAGATTGATACAGTATAACATTCAATCTACTCTTGAAAGTCATCTAGAGATTTGTGTAGATTATGATAAAGGCATACTAACCAATATAAAGAATTAATTTGCAGTCCATTCTTTTGGCCTATTAAAGGTCATAAATATTAATATTACAGACCCCTATATAGTAACACTATAAATAAATTTCTATTTCTACATATTCATAAGTTAGTTTTTTCCCACAAGGGTAATGTATTCATTAAAAGAGTTTGAATATCTTAAAGAAATTCAAAGTCCTTGGATTTCTGGTAGGAAACAATTGTGAAAGAGTATTAAAATGCTCAAATCTAGTTGAGAGATTAAAATTATGGTAGATATGAAATGCTAATTAGTTTAAAAGCCTATTTACCAAAAGGATTCTAAAAGCATTAGCCAATTTGGATTCTTGGGAATCCAGAACAAAGTGGTGTGGCCAAAAAGGTGTAATTATATTCTTATAAGTATGACAAGGACTATGGTTTGTAGGATTGATTCACATAGTTTATTGTGGGAGAAGTTTGAGAATACCACTTTATATCTTTAGATATGAGCTTGCTAAAGTTATTATACTAATTCCTTTTCAATTGTGCACAAGAAGTGTACTAAATCTTAAACATCATTAAGTGTAAAATGTTTTACAAACAAATAAAAGCATTTATCTTAACCCTCTAGAAGTAGGAATAAAGGACTAAAGTTATTTTGGAATAAAGTAATTTAGTATCTTACTTGGATCATTTGAAGGGATATTAATTTCTTCAATAAAAGGCTCCAAAAGTATAAAGTTATAAAGTTTCTAAAGCTCAATATGGCAAAGTAAGATATATGTCGAACTTATAGGATTAAAGTAGAGACCTACTAAGGTTATTGAACTAATTATTAATAAAGTTCTAAATGAGGTCTCACAGGTATATGATCTAATTATGGTATTTATCTTGGCGATTCTATAGGTAAAGAAGACTGATTGTTCATTTATATTATTGGGTCTTTTAGATGACTATTGCTCATGAGGATGCCTTAATTGAATTTATAATTAAATATAATGAGCAATGAAATGTATTTAATGAGTCATAATGATATTTTGTGATTTTGTTGAGTTGTCTAAAGGTGGTGAGCTTGTTAAATTATCTATTGGTAATAAATGTATACAAAAGTCTAAAGAGCTTTTGTAAAAGGTTAAAAGGTTTAAAACCATACTAGTGGATAGGAAATTACACCATACGAACATGAAGACCATTTTTGAATAAGGAGGTCTATGTGTAATTCAATCTTAGAGTATATAATATAGATGAACTTATGCTTATTTA
Organism: Casuarina glauca; assembly: GCA_028551395.1. Taxonomy (NCBI): domain Eukaryota; kingdom Viridiplantae; phylum Streptophyta; class Magnoliopsida; order Fagales; family Casuarinaceae; genus Casuarina; species Casuarina glauca. The sequence goes on from CM052351.1 coordinate 18,268,933, forward strand.
TGGACTCAAGTATGTTTTTTCAATAATAGTACTTAAAGTTTGAAAGATTATCTTTGTATGATACTACATTGAATATGATAGATTGCTATACATGAACATATGCTTAGTTCAGTGGGAGTATACCAATACGAATGTTGTCTTGCTTATGAGCAATGATCCAAAGTTATTTTATGGTATAATATAGTTATTTGGTAGTTCATAGGTATTATTATTGATGATTATTGAGTCTTTCTTAAAAGACATAAGTTAATAGTGCTTTATAAAGGTTCCATATGGAGGTTTGCATACCTAGAATTATTCTTATTCTTAAAGGTAATTGACTAAAACTATAGCAATGCTTAAAAAGTAAAGAAATAAACAAGAAGTAATTGTCATATTCTAGTGCATTAAGAAGCACCATGTACGTTTAAGTTTGCACTAGGCCTCACATTATTTTCAACAAGTTTTGGATAATTAGACTTTGATCAAGTTTATTTGATTATTACAAGAACTTTCTCAAGTACTTAAAAATAAAGTTTTATTTGTTGACATATAAATATGTAGATAACTTGTAGCTAGTGGGATGTACAGATTTAGACCCTATAAGCTGCAATAATGTTTTGTAGCATGCTATGGGGCAACTATTCAGACGATTTGTCTAAGGGCTCATTGATGAGTTAATAGTATTTAATTTCTTTGTTAGACCTATCAAGCTATATTATTATAATAAAGTTGTTTTATTATAAGCCACAACAGAAAAGGTATCACATGGTCTAAATACAATCAATCATTAAGTTGTAAAGGACAAACTTAAGAAAGGTGACATTATAGTTTACAATATTATTACAAATACTATGTTTGCACACCTATATACTAAAGCCTTATGTTTTTAAAGATATGTCATCATTATGAATTTAAGAGCATCATAGGATGCTATTGTACAGTGGGAGCACTATAATATAGAGTTTGTATCTGAATTGATTTACCATGGGGTAAATTGTTGAAATATGCATAACTGGTCATTAGTTTTGCTAGTGATATTTAGCACATGGGTGCTTTATATGTTGATAGGTTAACTCTCTATATATATATATAATATATAGAGTGAAGTCTTAAGGGAGGTGTAAACCTTAAGCAATGGTTGGGGTAGCCATAAAGCATGTTTTGTGACACATAAAGTTAAACTCGAGTTATTAAGTACAAGACATATAGATTCATTGGAACCATAAAGTATATTCTCTGATGATATTGTATCATCGAAGGAGAGAGAAATGGACTGACAACATAAATAACACTTGAAGTGAAAAATGTTATAAGGTTGCCACATTACCATATTCATCCTTATCAATGAGGTTGAAACTTTTGTGACCATGATAAGTACTATATCAATTAAACGGTATAACTACCGTCATGATTCAAAAGTTAAAATCTTATATCATGGGAATATTGTTGAAATACAATCTCTAGATCAACATAAAGGCATGCACAAATAATTATTTTGAAATACTAATTATTATTATTACTATTTTGTTCATATTAATATAGCCCAAGTGGGAAAATGTTAGCATAATTTTTATGTTTTCCATAAGGTGGGCTTATATTAATGTTACTCTAATAAAGTGAGACTTAAGAATCCATTTAATGAATATAGACTAGATGGTGTGGGCTGTGGCTAACCAAATAGGGCCGTGATGAGTGGGCCTATTTGGTGGTACATAAGGTTAGGGCTAGATCCTATCTTCTAGCTCATACTATTTAAGCACATTATTCAAGCATTAGGGTTGCGAGAGACTTTATTCTTTAAGTCGCAAACCCTTAGCTTCTCTCATCAAGCCAGTGCCTACAGAATGAAAATAGAGGATATGAACTTAACCCGAAAGATTGAATTCCGCATTTATGAATCTTCCTAAGGGATTGAAATACTGTATTTTTTTTCTAATTTCTTATATCATCTTGATCATTTTGGTGTTTTAGATCTGACTACACAGATCTTGGCTTTTCGATCTTATTAGAGATCAATTAAATTCTAACAACTTCAACTCAACACCTCAAAAAAATTAAAAAGCATTCGGCATTTCTTAACCTTCTAAATTTAACAACACCAAAGGAGCATAAAAATGAACATGGTAAGTAAACACAGTTGAAAAACTTCCAATAGCGCCAACTCATAAATAACGTTATAAAGACATATTTGAATGTCATCCTCAATAGAGTTCCTAAGTAGTGAGGTACATTGGGTCCATTTTTGTAAATATTAATAAGAATGTTTTTGAAAAAAGGATTTTGTAGTCATTTCTACTCCTAAAGTTTTGGCGTCATTAACAATGCAATCCATAATTTGGAATGCACAGAAAGGTTCATTTGAACTACCTTAATACATCTTTTTTCTCCCGCTAATACATTTTCAACATGGATTAACAAATAGTTGTAAAAACCTATTTGTCGGTTCAATCTAAAGGTTTCTTTTTTTTTTTGTGGAAATTCCAATGTTTTTGGGATATTTGTATCACATAAAGAAAAAGTCAAAGAAGAGCATTAACTGTCTTAATTTAATAAAACCAAAGTGGATATATATATGAATATGAGAAGTAACTTGGTTATATCGGTAGCACAAAAGAACACTTTTACGATAATAGTGCATTTGGAATTTGTTTAATAAGCAAACAACGCCAAAATGACATGCAAATGAATTTGATGGGTAAAAAAGTGAAGAATTTGATGAGTAACAACAAATCATTCGTGAAATTAAACCTCATTATCATAGGCTTAGTAATATTGACCTGTGCAGATGTCATCCCCAATGGATTTTTGAAAAATTGTTGTAGATTCGACTTACTGTAGTAGACATTAATTAAATCCTTCATTAATTAATATATTGCTTTATCCATAACTTCTCTAACATTTTTGACAAGGTAATTCCATAATTTGATTTAATAAAAACATGCACATTAATTGTTTGGTTTAATTCTTAGAGTATTTTTTTTCTTAACAATGCTGACATTTTGTAATATTTTTTGTCTTAGTTGGATGTATGAAATTTTTTTCATAATTAAATGGCCTATCTTAAAGACAAAGTAATAAAAAAATTGTTAGATTTTATAAAAATCCTAGGATTTTTAGTTAACTCATTTCTTTTAAATTACTCTTTAAAATTTTTACTCTTTTGGGTATAGGAGTTAACATGTTTCCATTGCCGTAAGCGTGCAGCAAAACTTTTTACAATGACCTTTGTCCATGAGTAAAGGAGTGTAAAATTGAATGTGGATCCATCTAAATTCATAAAGATGTTAAGAAAGGATTTAGGTCCCTAATGCTATGTTAGAACTTTTAGAGAAATATCCATATCCTAAATATTATAAAACATTAAGTGAATAAATTTATCTTTTTGTAAATTACTCTTTTAAGTTTTTTTTAATATGATGTAGGACTATAAAATATGTCCCTTGCCCTGAGTATATGGTAACACTTTTTACATAAATCTTCATCTACAAGTAATGAATAAAAGATTGAATTCTAATAGACTCCTTAATAATATGAACTGAACATCTACATCATAATGAAACATAAACCTTAGAATCAATGAATGCGGATGACACACGAACAAATACATGACAGGTTCTGCTAAATTGGGCTAACTAGTGCAAATGAGATGAGTTGGGCTCTAAGGAAATGGTAACTAAACTTGGCTGATTATAAGTCATGATAGGGTTGAGTGTTGGATCAATTATTAAGAAATTAATATAAAATAAGATATAAAGTGCATAAAATTATAATATAGGAAGAAAAAATAAATAATAAGAAGAAGATTATTTTTATTTAAGCTGATTCAAATATATAATATGACTTTAGAAGTTCATGTATGCCCCTGTGTATAGAGGCACAAGACTCTTCGTGTCAGGCTCTTTCTAACTTTTGTTAGGCGGGAGAACCACGAAGTGTCTCTTAATGTTCCAGAGAAGTGTGGAATCACTGAGAAATTTGAAAAATGTCCAAGTTCGCGTACCCACTATTGTCACGCAGCGAGATGGTGGCAATCTTGGAGGAGCCCCAGGTTGCCAGCATATCGGAGCAGGATCTCGTCAACCCCATCCGGATTTCATTTCGGAACTCTACTCTCGTCTTCTCTCTTACATCGACGCTCTCCACGAGTAATGTCCCCGGCACTTCCCCTTTCACTTTCAAATTTGTTGGGGTTGGTCCTGTACGGTGGAACAAAACCTTAGAAGATTACGCTACAGCTTACTCTAAATTCCGCAGTGCCAATGGCTGCAAGGTCGTCCACTCCCATGGCCCTTACGGTGAGAACATCTACTGGGAGCATGGTGCGGGGTTCATAGACGAGAAAGCTGCAATGATAGCGTGGGTTGACGAGGAGAAGGACTATTACGATTACAAAAGCAATGGCTGTCTGGGTGGGAAACAATGCTTGCATTATACCCAAATGGTATGGAGGAACACCAAGCAGATAGGCTGTGGTAGCTCTTTTTGCCCCGATTTATCGGTTTTCATCACGTGTAGCTATTATCCTCCGGGGAATATTATAGGAGAGAGACCATATTAAGATGCCATGATCAAGCTATTATGTACCTTACTGTTGCTTCTATCTAAGAGCTTGTTTTGTATTGTTTCTTGGGAACCCTCTCACGGCCCCTAAACTCCATGTATATCTTATCCTATGTAAAATGTGACATTTGCCTAGTTTTGGGAATAAATGGACAAACAGACCATATGCAGAGCTAGAGCATATTTTGCTGAACAACAGATGACTTCAATGTTTGAACATTCTACAAAAGATTAAAACTTGTTCTGCTATTTGAACGTTAATGGAAAGACTTTGTTTCTCTTTAAGATGTAAATGTAGTTCTGTAGCTTTTTGTTGTATCATCTTGGCTTCTGTTATATGTTACTTTATCGTTTGCAATCTCAGACGGGCAAAACTGGATTTTCTCCATCCAATTGTGGATGAACTCAACCTTCTTGAGTAGCAGCAAAGAGAATGGGAGGCTAAGATTTCCCAGGTTATACTATAATAAGTCAAGAAGGAACAAAGAAATGCTTAAACTGGGCATTCTCTTATGCTTAATATTTATTTATCTATTTATTTATTTGCAGTTGAATGAAGAGATTGAGGCCCCAATGAAGCAAGAGAGAGGCAGTTGGCTCTTATTCAGGAGCTAGATGCTAAAGTCAAAGAATTACGTCAAACCATTAGAGGCCTCAACAATCATCAAATGTCATTGAGAGCTTCATTTCGCAAGCTCAAGGAGAAGACCGGAGAAATGGATGAGAAAGTTAGACTATTGAAATGGTGGATGTCTTGCTTTAAACCAGTAGATGATAATAAGTTTAAATTTCGAGTCTCTTGGTGGTGACTTCCATAGTTGCTCGTAGTTAGATTTTAAGTTATGAATTTGGTGGTTCTTTTAAGTCAATCTGAATAAAACAAATTTTGGTAGTTGAAGTTATAGCATCGATGCAAGTTATATTTATCAAAGAGTTTAGCTTGAACAAATGCATGCACTCTCACACCCCGCATGAAAAATAAGTCCACATCTACTGCGTGAGTTGTGCCTGTGCCTTGTCTATGTTGATTGCATGATATGTTTTGAAGGTTCTATTTTCATATTACCAAATTTTCACGTTGTCATTAGGTTTGCTCATACAGTTGAGATATGCTGATTATTACTGAACCATGACTTCTTTTTTTTTTTTTGGTTTTTAATGTAAGTTGCATTAATGAAATTAATATACAAAAGCACAGGGGCATACCCCAGTATTACAACAATTTCCAAAAGTAAACTAAGAGTAAGCAAAAATAGAGGTTGGAAGCCTCCAAATCTCACTCAAAAATACATTACCTTGAGAGGGTTTGATATTGTGAAGCAGAGAAGCTCTTCCTCGTACAATTTTCCTTACTTTAGCCAACAAGATTGGAATGTCAACTAATGTATTTTTAAATCTTCTTCTATTCCTTTCTGCCCAAATGCAATAAATACAAGCTAGAAAAGATATTTTAAGAATTTTTGCAGCCAGATCTTTACCTTTTGATGCTTTAATCATCCAGTTTAATTCTTCATTCCATCCTCTGATGTGACGTCGAATTCCATTTTGAGCAAGGATATTTTTCCAAATCACCATTGTGCATGGACATTCAAAAAAGAGATGACTCCTGTTTTCTACTTGAATCTGACAAAAATCACAGTATTGGTTAATTGTAGGAAGCCATTGTACCATTCTCTCTGCTGTAGAAAGTTGATCATGGCAAACTAGCCATCCAATAAAGTTATGCTTGTAAATCCCACCAGTCCAAATTAGTTCATACCAATCTACTTTTTCATTAACTGGTTGCAGATCTTGATAAGTAGCTTTGCAACTGTAGGCAGGGCTAGAAAGAACCGAGGTAAGCATAGGCCTTAACTTGAGGAGGCCTCTCCAACTCCATGCCATTGAACCTTTGATTTGAATCTGCATTACTGAAATTCTTTTACATTTAGTGCTATGTATCCACTTACTCCATAATGATTCATCTGGCTGATTTATGAGAGTCCAAAGCATACGTCCTAGAAGGACTTTATTCCAAAGTTTAAGGTTCGGCAATCCCAATCCCTCTTTCTTCTTTGGTGAGCAGACAGTTTGCCAAGCAATTTTGTGGGAACGTTGTATATCCATACTTCTTGCCCATAAAAAGTTCCTAATCTTTTTCTCTATTTCATAAATTGTTTGTTTTAGCAGTAGGAAAACTTGCATCCAAAATGTACATGTAGAAATTAGAACTGATTTTGATAACTGCAATCTTCCAGCAAAGCTTAGATGCTTCATTCCCCAACCTTCTATTCTGCTAAATATTTTATCTGTCAAACCTTTGCAGTCAGCATAAGTAAGCCTTTTTGTAATCAACGGAACTCCAAGATATCGAATGAGGAGAGTACCCATGGGAAAAGGTGAGTGATCTAAAATGAAGAGCTGTTCTTGTTCTGATAATCCTGAGAAGAATATTTGGCATTTACTTGGATTATAATGAAGACCTGTAAGTTCACCAAACTCTTCCAAAGCTTCTATAAGACAAAGCACTGAATTTACATCTCCATAGGAAAAAAGAAACAGATTATCAGCAAAACACAAATGGGTGATTTTCTCATTCTTGCATCGCCAATGGAACTTAAAACTTGTTGTGGAGGTTTTTGCAATAATAATTCTGTTTAGTATTTCCATAACAAGTACAAATAGATAAGGGGATAATCGGTCTCCCTGTCTCAATCCATTGGTACCTTCAAAGTAACCTGCATGCCATCCATTGAAATTTACTGAGAACCTTGTTGTAGAAATGCATTCTCCTATCAGATCAATTACATGTTGAGGAGTATTAATAGCTTTTAGAACCCCTAATATAGCTTCCCACTTAACCATATCATATGCTTTCATGAGATCAATTTTGATGGCCACTCGCTTACCTTTATCATCTTTATGATAATTGTGAAGTAATTCCTGACATAGCATAATATTCTCAAAGATCTGGCGTCCTTTAATGAATGCAGTTTGGTTTTGGCTTACTACTGATGGGATAATCACATTTAACTTCCCAACTAACATCTTAGATATAATGTTGTAAAGAACATTGCAACATTCTATTGGTCTATAATCTTTATTGCCACAAGGATTAGGAACCTTTGGAATTAAGGATAACAATGTAGAGTTTATAACCTTCAACATCTTCCTAGATGAGAAGAACTCTAATATAGCATCTTCTATGTCTCTTCCAATGATAGGCCAAGCTTTCTTATAAAAGAAACTATTATACCCATCTGGACCAGGAGCTTTAAAATCATGAATACCCCAAAGAGCTTTAAGAACATCGGAACGTTCAAATCTTATTGTACTAAAAAGTGTACTTACATCATCACCATGAAATAAAGATGTGTACCTTTCACAGTTGGTGAAGTTCTTACTAGCATTACCAAGAATAGATTTATAATATGCAATAATAGCAGTTTTCAAGTCCTCTTCTTCTGTGATAACTGATCCATCTTCTAGAACTAGTCTGCAAATTCTATTCTGAGCTCTCCTTCTCATCAATGACGCAAAGAAAATTTTACTATTATTATCTCCTTCTCTTAACCATAAGTTCCTTGATTTCTGTTTAAGAAGGATTTCTTCATGTTTACTCATAGCAAGTAACTTCTCTAGCTGTATCTTTTCCTCAGCACGAGTATCAGGACAATAAGGATTAAGCTCTAATCTATATTGCAACAGCTGTAAGTTTTCTCTAGCATTCTTTATATTCTTATTCAAATCACCAAATTATGCTGCATTCAGCTTCTTGAGAGGGATCTTCAACGCTTTTAATTTCTGTACCACCTAAAACATTTTTTAGCCTACTATTTCACGTTGCCATATTGATCCAACTGTAACCATGAAATCTGGGCTAGTAGTCTAGAAATTATAGAATCTAAATGAAGAATTCTTCCTACGAGCAGTGTTGCCAAATTTAACTAAACATGGAGAATGATCTGATACTCCAGGGAGCAAAAATTCAATAGCAAAGTTTCCAAATTTGCGAATCCATTCCCCATTGGTAAGAGCTCTATCAATTTTACTAGCTCTAAGACTAGCTCCTGATCCTTTATTCGTCCATGTGAATAGTGGACCTGAATAAGGGGGTTCAATCAATGCCATATTCTCAATTATTTCATTCAGTTCTGTCATTCCTTGTGTCCATCTGACATTAGGCCCAATACGCTCACTTGTATTCCTTATTTCATTGAAATCACCCATAATTAACCAAGGAGCATCATTCACATGAAGATGATAAAAGCTAGTAAGATTAGCCCATAAGTTCCTACGTTCAATCTCTAGGTTATTTGCATAAATAGCAGACAAGAAAAATGGGTGCATACTAGATCTTTCAATATAGCAATGGACGACTTGAGATGAAGAATCTCTAACTATAAGTTGAAAATTAGAGGCTTTCCAAAGTATCCAAATTCTACCAAGACTACTAGACCTGTAATTATGGACATAATTCCAATATGCAAATCCTTCCTTCATAATTATATCAGCATTTCCTTCTTTGACTCTATGTTCAATCAAGATAATAATTTGGAGGCAATGGGACTTAACAAAATCAACAACCTCCTTTAATCTAGGGCTTTTGTTTAAGCTCCTAACATTCCATGATAGTACTTTCATTTATTGGATGATTATCCTTTTCCTCAATCCCCACATGCTCTATAATAGGATCAGTCATTGTATCCTCTTCCAATAATGCAAATTTATTGTGAGATATGACATTTTGTACCTTATCCTTTTTTCCCCCAGATGTTCCTATTTTTTTAGTGCTTGTAGTAGATTTAGTATTTGCAACTATATCCTTCCCTTTGGCATTCTCCATCCCACTTGTAGTTGAATTAGGCTCAATAGTAATGATCTAGACAGGATGCTCTTTAGCCAAGTGCTGACTATCTAAAGAATTATCAGTCTGAGGGTTTTGGGTTAAAAGAGTTACATTTTTTTTAGGTACCCAAACTTCTTTCTTTGTTGCAATACATTCTTTGTGTCCAAAGCTATTACAAACCTTGCATTTCTTACTTCTCTTGTTGTTGTTGTTGTAACCTTTTCTATTTCTTGTTACAAGCTCCTTTATATCCAGATTTCTAGGTATGAGTTTCTTCTTTTAAATACTTGGTTTATTCCTGGCCATTATGCTTTCTTTATATAGAGTTGGTTGTTTCCGTCTATTCAAGCTACATTTTGAGATCTAATAGTGTAATTGAGTAGAAAGATTTCTATTTTAAGTTATCATGTAGGGTGGTTAGTCAATTATGAATAATTTATTTGTAACTTCTATTGTTTTTATTGTTTCAATTTTCCTTTTTTTTTTCAGATTTCTAATGCTGAGTTTTCTCTGGTACAAAGTGTTCAAGAAAATGCAAATTCACGTTCAAAAATTGTCCAATCTCCGGATAAGTTGCAGGTATTTCTTTTCTTTTCATCAAGTAAGCTATAGTAATTCAAAAAATAAATACATCATTGATTTTAGTTAAAATTTCAAAACTTATAGGATAATGAAGTTAATTCAACACAAGTGCTATAGTAAGACAAGTGAGAGGCCGTGGGTTAAACTTTCTGGTCTGCGTATTAAGTTTAATAATAATGTGTTTTACATCAACTAAATTCATTGTAGCATGAAGACTACAATATGAGTACATAGGAAAAACATGTGGGTGTTTTTCAGCGAAATTACAGAATAACCTAGTTTCCTCAGTCATTAGATGGGAAACTTATGCAATCATAATGTCTGAGTCACAAGTAACAACAGCTGCTCTTTACGTCTGCTAATCTTAGTCATAAATATTATCTACTACTATATACACAACAGGTAATGAACAAGTATGAAAGTTAACGTATCTTGTGGAAGAAGCTCCTATAATTTAGTGTTAGTGCCTATAGCATTGAAACATGAGGTTATGACTTGAGTCCCAGAAAACAAGTTATAATCACTAGATGATTTGTTAGTCGCATCCAACAAATCAGTTCTATCAGTTGAATTGTTATGCCTCCTCAATTGGTTCTCACTGGTTGTATTATATTTGTGGTTCAACAAGAATACTGAATCAAAAATCTCTTGGCTTTAGTTTTACCTATACTATAGTTGATTTGATATGGTTATGATAACTATGTCCCTAACCACTTTCCACTACCACCACCATCAGCTAGTGATGGGCTCATTTTTTAAGTCATGACTAACATCTCTACTGCTAACTAAGACCCCCAGGTGTTAGGAATTATCACCATTGGCCTGTTTCATTGCCATAATATAGAAAAGGGGCCAAAGCAGTATCCTGCTGGTTGTTGGTGACCTCAGCTATTATAGGAGTACCTTTTGGTCTCTGGTAAATCATTGTGTTGCTACTTCAATCCCCAAGCAGTACGAATTCTCATCTTATTCTCATCTTTGGCCAATTTCTGTGGCTAGAAATTCAAAAGAAGTGTATAGAGTTTTCAAATTGTTGGAAACAATTACTTGAAAGAAGGTAACATTCAGCAAAAAATAAGTCATCAAATCAAAGATGTTCTTTATCAGATTATTATTGGCATATTAGTCCTTGACCTTGGAACCTATCACTCTTTCTGTATGTTTAGCATGGTAGCACTGTTCAATGCCAAAATTTGTTGTCTGCCGTTCCTTGTGTCCCCACTCTCCCCAACCCCAACCTTTCTCCTTTCCCTCCCTCCTTTCCCTCCCTTCCTTCCCCCAAATCCTACTTTCTTTTCCATATCTTTGCAAGCTACTCTTTATTTTATCTGCATTACCAGGTACTTATATGACTATATATTCTTTTGTGTGTTCACATATGGTTAAACATGTTGCAACTTGCGTACAAAGTATGCAGTTCCTCTCCTACTTACAAATCAACCAGTAGTGATACTACATTGTGGTCTTCCATTTCATGGTGTAGTTTGGTTCTTTGATATCATTCTCTGAATGGCTTTTTGACAAAGTATTTTGATTCATTTCTGTTATGGGTGGTTTAGAAAATCTAGATGTAGTGTGGTCTATTAGTTTTGTGATGTTTTTGTCTTTCTAGTTGGCGCTTGTTTCTATAGTTCTCACATAAAATATTTTGTCTCTGCTTTTCTTATCACAATATAAGTAATTTCTTCACATAATTGCTTAAAGAAGGCATTGGAGGAGAAGAAATCAGTTCGAGAGGTGGCAAAGAATGCTGAAAAATCACTTCACAATCTTATCAGGATAAAAATGCAATTGTTGAGCTTTATACAAAGGTATGCTATTATGACCTTCTATGTTAATCATTTACTCTCATTAATTTGCCTGCTGGACATTCTCATGAACCTATTTGTAAATGCACTTTTGCCTTTTAAGGTTGGAATTTTAAAATTTGCTTTAGTTCCTGGAGTACGTTCATTGAGTTAAATTGCTTCTTCTGTCTATTCCCTGAAAAAAATAGAAAATTTAACGCCTCACTGCAGAAAATGAGTGTTAACAACATGTTACAATATAAGCTTCCATCAATTTCTTAGACAATACAAAATTGTCTAATTATTGCTATTGAATTCTGATACACAAAATTACACTATTCATGTTGCTGTTGGTTCTTTGTAAAGTTTCTGTAAATGCTGAAGTTAGTTTTCTTTACTGATGGCTAAATTCTTTCAACCCAAACATTGCTAGGCACCCTCATTCACAATAGCTAAGCACACAGAATTTAGTCTCTTCGGAGGTAGTGCTGTCTTAATTCACGGGGGGCCAAGTAGTGAAGACTAAGCAGAATGATTCTTGGTAAACTTAAATGCACAAAAAGCACATAAAAAATTTATTAGCTTAAATAAAGGGTACGATGATATTGTCTTGTATCATTTTGCAGGTTTCGAAGAAACTGTTGAAACATTTTGTTCAGATGTTGGCCATACAAGAACAGGTGAGCATATGCTTTGGCTGGTTGTCTTATGCTTTGCGGTTGAATAGTATGATCTGGCTGGTTCTATTTTGGTGGACATGGGAAAGAATTTTTTCCATCTGTATGAATTCTTGATTTGACTTCTGTGTAGAAATCTTCAAATACATTCGAACCCTTTTTGAGTTTTTCTATGCTTAAGATATATTCATCACTTGATTTGATTGTTTTAAGAAAGATGTCCCTGTTCGAGAAGAAGAGCAAGGTCTCTGTTCTAGCTCTCCCTATTTATACAATATTGTATTATTTTTTATTTATCTTTAGGTCATGAAGGCACGAAACACTGAGTTTTAATGTAATTTTCTTTCCTATTTACATGGTATCATGGCTTAGATACTCTTCCTTGGTTATTATGGACCTGTTAATCTCAATATCACACTTGCTTATTGTTACTTGTTAATATTATAAGCTAGGGAAATACACACTTGAGACTTGATCCTTGACTTTTATGGTTATGCGTGTTCCCACTTTTCTTTTTAGTTTATTATTTGACAAACTACACTTCCCCCCTCCTTGAATTGATTCTCTATTGCAACTACCCTCCAAATTGAAAAGGTGACAGCGCCATATATAAACTTTGTAGAACTGTTAGGGCATTCCTCAAGTAGCATTTTCTGTTAAGATTTAAATTTACAGTTACAGAATAAGTGTAGAAATAAAATTGTATCCCTTACATAAAACAAAAAAGAAAAAAAAAAAACGGGGGTTGAGAGGCCATGAAGGATAAATTCAATGGCTGGAGACTACAATCTACCCTTGCCATGGAGATCCAACGCTAGATTGTCAATCTCTTTCAGCCCACCACGAGGTTGTCTGTCTTTGGCCAGGTCACTTTGGTTAAAGATCTACGGTTGGGCCATGCGTTTAGCAGGGCATGAATCTCCATACTTAGAAGAGGTCCTGTGTCTCTGGCCATAGGGACCCACAATTATGCATGTGGAGTTTGGTCCTCCCTGACTCCTTGGCCTTTTATTTTCTTCTTTTATTTATTTATTCTCTTGGAACACAATTATGTATTCACAAATCTGATGTGGAGTATAATGGTTACTCTAAATCAAAATTAGTCACATAGAGAAATTCATTTTTACTACAAAATGTCCACGTGTATGATAAAAACCATTGTGTAGTTTGAGAGGATTTATTATCACTTTTTAATTAAAGAGTATTTGCATTTAAGGTATCACTTTAAGAGGGTTATATGCATTTTTTAGTTATTATCAATTTAAAAAATTCCAAAAGTTATTAGTGTTGTGTTGGTTTTGTCATTGTCTGGCCCATTTTTGGATCTTCAAATGAAGCAAATGATTGGTATGAGGCATGAGGTTAGAGGCCTTTATTGGTCTTGGGTACTTTCCTGTCATTTAAAACCATTGCATCACCTTCTTCCCTCTGAGCATGTTCCTATAGCTGCAGCCATCAACTCGTGCGTCTATACTGATTCTATTGCTATCCTTATATTACAGTGTATAAGCCAAAAAAGATTCTTTCCAATTGCTTTCTAGAAAGTTAACTATTCTTGTGTTATTAAGCATCTCGTTTGTCATTTTGTTTCGTCTCATATTTTCCCCTTCTTTTCAACTTCACTTGCTATCTCTCTAGTATCTCTATCTCTAAAACACTTAAATAGCTATTATCTGACTTGGTTGGAGGAACTTGATAATGATAGTTGGATTTTGCTCTACCACCTAGCACGGTGACTATAATTGCAAATGGGTAATATACAGCAAAGATTGATTTTAACTCTCTTAACCAGCATGGTTATTTGCCAGAGGTTACTTCTCTGGCCATTTATCTCGATTGGATGTTACAAATGCATTTTAGATGGGAACTCCTTGAAGAGGCAGAGATGGAGATACCACCAGGTTTGTTGCTTAAAGGGAGTATTGGAAAAGTGCTTCTAAGCTAAAGAAGGATTTGTATGGTCACAACCAATAATGAGGAGTACAATTTAAGAAATTCTTTAAGATATCATTGGAGGTTGGTCATTATAGACGCTAGATAGATTATTTAGTATTTCATTTGCATATGGATGTGGCGCCACATTCTACTTGTGGTTTTTTCAGATGAGATTGTTAGTATGAGACCCAAAGAGGTATTATTATGTCAAGACCAATTTTACACCATTGATATCGTACTAAAGACTTCTAGCGAACTTGGGTATTTCCTTAATGTTAAGTTTGATAGATCTTGAGCTTGTATGCTTTGTGTTTTAGAAGAAATTGGCATGTTGAATGCATGACTTCTTGATGTTCTTATGCAAAGCATAAACCTTTGAGAAAAGAGGAGTTTCAATGGTCATCACCAACTAGTTGGAACTTTGAGTTGTTGGGCAGTCACCAGACCATAGTTTTTCTATAGTCAGTGTAATGAACTAATTCTTTAGGGACTTATAATATCTTGTATCAGAATGCTTTTACTTGTAATGATTATTGTCTTAGCTCTGTCTTAGTATGTCAAATCAGTGAGATGAGTGTCTCAGATTAGAAGATTCTATTGCAATGGATTGTGCAGGTTTTTCCTTATTTGTAAAGTCTACCACATTGTGCTTCATATTTTAAGGGATAATCTACTCACATGGAAAAGTAAGAAGCAAATTGTGTATAATCTAATACCAATTGGAGTATGGAGCAATGACTTCTATTGTTAGTGACCTAACATGGTTATAGCACTTTCTTTAGGAAAATGCTCTTTTAGCTCCGACTATTTATTTGTTTTGTGATAACCAAGCTTCTTTACACATTGTCTCTAATAATTTTTTTTTAATGAAAAAACTAAGCATGCTGGTACCATTTGATTCAAGAAAAAAGAAATCCTTAGAGGAGTGTTTTTGTTTTGTAATAAGTTAGAGATCGTTTGTTCTAAGCTACATCATATAGATCCTTCAGCTTTAGGGGTAGTGTAAAATAGAAGAATGTGTTGAAAATCATATGATTGTATGTTTTGATTGGGAAAAATTTTATATTTATCTGAACATGTATTAAATAGTATATCATACTTGCATATATGATAGAAAATATGAGATCTTGTGTGCACATATCAAAACTCAAAGGAAGTAAAAGGTGTGTAAATTATAATATCAATTAATGATATTATAAAATAACCGGGTTCCTACATTTTATTACACAACATCAAATATGAAGCTAAGTTGTTTTAATCTTTGAATATTTTATTCCATAGATTAATTTACATTCTTGGTTATGTTAAAGGAACTTTGATACTTGGAATTGGTGTATGTATAGGTGTAATGGACTGACCATATATTTACATATGTACACATGAAGCTTATTTATCTAGCCCGTGAATAAGTGCTTCAGCCCGTGAATAAAAGCTTTAGCCCGTGAATGAAAGCTTCAGCCCGTGAATGAAAGCTTCAGCCCGTTAATGAAAGCTTCAGCTCGTGAATGAAAGCTCCAGCCCGTGAATGAAAGCTCCAGCCCGTGAATGAAAGCTCCAGCCCGTAAACGAAAAGATTCAGCCCGTGTTTATGAAGCATGAAACGGTAGCGTCCTGAGAAAAACCACTTATTCTAAACGGCAACGTCTGGAAGCAAATAAGAGCATAAGCTCTTATGACCAAAAGACGTAGCCCTAGCCGCACTCTGAAAACTCTTCTACTCTCGATCTCTCTCTCCTGCGACGACGGCTCCAACGGGAAGAATGGTGAGGCGACCTGATGTCAGAACGGCTCTTTTGCTGGAAAATCATCACCTGTTTCAGTACAATGTCGAATCCATCAAATCCCAACAGAAGGATTTCAAAAAAGGTTTAAATCGAAACCCTAATCTATTCAAGGTTCAAGTACCTACTATAAAAGAGGGATTCAGATGAAACATTGGTGCCTACTGAGACATATTCTTGCTGATCTGATTAAGAGAAACAAAAGCCCTCATCGATTTGTGCATATAGCTGTGTTCGGTATCGTTTGAAGGAAAAGAAAATCTTAGGTGACATTCTTCAAACTTGTTATTTCTTGAATATCATTTGACAGATTAATCTTTATATGTGCTAGATTGATTATAAAATTATTTACACATAAGGATTATTGTAAATCCGAAAACCCTAGATTTGTGAAATTGGAGTTTTTGAGATTAGAGCTAAAATTGATCTTGTATACATTCTATTAGCTCTTTGATAAGCTTGAATCCTCACTCATATCATATATTTAAGGAGTAAGCTTGATGTATTAAGGTCTCTGTAAACATAACTTTGTAACCGTGAACTATATAACTCTTTCTGAGGAGTTGTGAGGTGAAGGAAAGGTGCTCTCCTTGTTCGAAGTAAAGCAGATTTCAACTCGGTTTGAGTTGAAGGAGAAGAGGGTGGAAGTAGGTGAAAAAGGGCCGAACCACCGTGAAATATTTGTGTGTGAATTTCTCTAATTTAATTCTTCTATTAGATATTTCATTACTATTGTGATAATTTGTTTAACTGCATTCATTATAGAAAAACAACCTAAAAGAAAAGGCTTAAATTCATTAAACTTCCAGATATCCAATTCAACCCCCCCCTTCTTGGATAGCCATAAACCCAACGGAATGGATATGCATCTCTATTCTAGAAGAAAAGTAGGTATCTCTTTGAGCTGTCATTTTTTAGAATTTTGAATTTGTTCCTTTGTGTATCAATAAATCCTGAAAGCTAGAAATATTGTGTCTCACTTTTAAGTACTATATCTTTTATAACCTCAGCACATTCAATAGTTAAATTCTTCTAAATCCATTGAGAAGGACTTTAAGGCTTTAAAAGCTAAATTGAGTGATGAGGGAATGTTGGAGAAGTCACTTGAAGCAAAGCTGGTGGAACGACAGGGCAATGGTAGCTTCTTAACAAACTATGTTGTGTTATATCCTTCTCTGAATTGGTTTGTATTAGCCTAAATCTCTCTTTTCTCACCAGCTGAACAGTTGGAAGAATTAAGAAAGCAGTTAGAAAAGGAAAGAGATCTAAATTGTGAAAAGGCTACCAAAGAGTTCAATAATGTGAAATTAGAGGTGGACTCTGGGAGACATGATTTGGAAGCTAGGCAAAAGCATGTTAAAGCTATGGTTGTGGAGGTACTTTGAGTCTCCTACTAATTGTGGGCTAACACATTTGGTATGAGGTTTCAAATGTTTTAGCTTCTTCTATTTTTGGAAATTATAGGTGGATGTTGTAACTTCCAAGGCAAATTTGAGAAAAGAATCTGGAGCAGCTAAAGTACAGGAGTTAATTCATAAATCTGAAGAGATTATTCAAAAGGTGCAATTCTACACTTCCCTTCTTAATCCTATGTTTGTGTTTGTTTCTTATGTAATCGAACTAGCCCTTGTAATGCACGAGAAAAGATGAAACTGTGAATGTGAATTTAAGATAATTGATTCATAAAAGAAAAGAAATTAAGAGAAAAACTAAATTTATTTTCAACGAATAAGAAAAACATCATTGCTTATAACCGAACCTATTACATTTAATCACAGTGGAAAAATTTAAGTGATGCAGCGTATCCCTGACAAAAAAGAGATAACTATAATAGTAGCCACTCCTTTATGATGTAAGAGAAACTGATTGTTATCCTTACAATATGCTTGTGATACCTTCCCAAAGATTTGTATGTGGATCTTGTTTAATGATTGGTTTAGGTAAAATACATGCAAGACGGCTCTAAGAATCCATTGAAAATGATATCATAGACATTACTTTGTGAAATTAAATGTATGTAGTACTTTTTAAATGATAACCAGTATTAAAGTTTAGTATTAGCAACTCTTGTGATTAGAAGACGTGATTGGTGAAATTTCTCACATAAAACATGGGAGTTGGATCCTTGTGTATTATAAGTGAAAATAAAAAAAATGGCCCTTGAATTTTATTGTTTAAAATTATTCTATATCCTTCTAAATAAATAAAAATATTTGGTCCCAAAATTTTACCAAGTCTAAAAATAATTTCTTCTATTAGTTTTTCCATCTAAATTTTTGTTAGATTGTATGCCCCATGGATTCGGACAATCAATATTTCATGTCAGTGTACATGTTAGATATCTATTTGGTCTTAGGAAAACTTGGCTCCTTCAAAAGAAGCGGAAAAACAAGTAAAGAAAAAGGCTTACTGCATGTTGTTAGATATCTGGTGTTTTTTGGATTCTTTCTTCTGCTGTCCTACCACAATTGTTGGGAACCAAAAGCACATTGAGATGTTCTTTCCTTCATCTGATCGAGGATCAACTGTGCAATCAACATCTTGTGCAAGACACAAGCAACAGCCTCAAAAACCCAAGCAGCAACCATATTGTCAAGTTTAGTATGGCCCTCAATGCAATGCATCTACGAACTCTAGTGGATTGCCTCATGGAGGTGCTACTGACCTTGTTCTCTCAAAAGTCTTATGGTACCCAACCCCTGTATAAGGGTTAAGCTTTATCTAAATTGAACTTCAAACACAAAAGGTTTCTAAAGAGTAGCTACAAAATATGTTAAAAGATACATAGTGACAATGACTGCATTAGTTATCTGTATTTTAGTTCAAGTGAAAGCTAATGAGTGCAATGTACAAAAAAAAGAAGCTTGTTTGGAGAAAAGAGGGCCACATGCTTTCAACAATTATCATTTTATTTGATGTCTCTAATCGTGGTGTGATGGGGTGTTTACATTTTATTTTGAAGGTCATTTCATTATTAGTTAAATTGCTTTTAACTACAGTTGCATTCAATGAACTCTAACTCTTTACTTATAAACCCTTCATAGCTACTTTAGAGAAACAAATTTTAAGGACTTTAAGATCACAAATAAAATCACTTCTTGGAACTTAAATGAAATAAAATAACTAGGAGGGTTACCTAAGAAGACACAAGTGCAAGAGCGAGACATAAGATTTTGTGGAGCATATGGCCATATGCATGGGAAGATGGCATAATCAAAAACTTGTAAATGAGAAATGCCCAAAAAGTGATGAAATAAGACCTACCAAGGAGATAGATTACCAAGTACTATGGTGGGGTGCTGGTGAAGAGGAACATGGCTATTGCAAAGGCAAAATCCCATGAAATCCCAAAAGTGCAAAGGAATAGTTGCCTAAATGAGAAGAGTGAGGCTAGTTTCAACAAATGTGTGGTGCTAGCATTAGTAGCGCCATTCTTGAAGGAAGAATAAGGACAAAATACCTTTGGTGTATGCCATGGTGTTGAACGTAGATCTAAAAGGTAGAGGAGAGAAACTTTAAAGCACCATCATATTGAATTGCTTGTAATCTATAAAGAAGCTGATTCTTGACAAATTTATGGAAAATCAGGAATATATCTAGAAATTATAGACCAAGAGAATTGAAACAAATATTAATAAAACTTAAATAAAATTTATTTCAATTAAGTAACTTAATTGGAACACAATCTCATATATTAAAATGAACTAATTGAAGAGAAATAAATGATCTAATCTTAGTTAGGGGATGAGGATGATAATGACTCTTACTAAGAGTACACTTCGTACATAAGATAAATGACATGGAGGAATACAAAATATAGGTAGGCTCCAAAGGCTTAACGAGGGCTTTAGATGATGAATGACTAAGATGATAGTGCCATAGAAGTAGGGCAAGTGCGGAAGGCAAGGAAGGCACTAGGATAGGTGGAAATGCTAAAGGATGCCGCACAGTAAAGCCCACAATCAAGTGTTTTGTGGAGGATGACTTAGCTTGTGTGGTAAAAATAGTCCAAAAATGAGTAGACAAAAAAAGGAAATTCCAATTACTTTTCTAATGTAAATTAAGACACAAACAAAAAATATTTAGTGATAAATGAAACTATAAGAACACTAGACAACTAAAATGATAAGGTGAAAAAAGTACTAGTGTAAGTGATGGGAAGAGAGACTTCAACACCCACAATGAGCTATTGAGGACCTACAAATTTGAGACTAGGAATAGAAGCAATTGGGTGACAATCGTGTTCATGGAAGTGGCCAAAATCCATCTTAACACGATCTAGTTGTAAATTAACCAAATTATGTAAGCTAGATTGCAATGTTTGTTGTTATCACTATTGGAAATAGTGGTTGGTAGAGTAGTTTCAGTGCCTTTGAGGATATAGAGCAACTAACGTGAGACTAGGAATGGAAGAAATTGATTTTTCTATACAACATAGTTGGTGCCATCAAAATGTTTGTGGATTGTTAGGGAAGGAGTAGCGGTAGCAAAGGAGGTCAAGGCAGTAGGCACTATTAGAATAGTAGAGAGAAAGAGAGGTTTGAGACTTAGAATGAGACATAATGGAAGATGTAGCAAAGACATTGAGATCTAGCAACCAGTGCATTAGCTAGAGGCATTTGATACCATGAAAAAGGGAAGACTCCATAGCCAAAAAATTTGGGTTCACAAGAGAAATGAAAGAGAAAGATATTGGAACACTAGATTTGTGAAATTTCTTGAATCAATCTTTCCAATGATTCTAGAGATAAATTCATGTGTCTATATATGCACAAAACTTACAAGAATTACAATTGAAAAAAATCTACAAAACCAAATCAAATCTAATCTTTAGCAAACAAAGTCAAATCCAATCTAAAGAACTTTCCAATGGTGGTGTAAATAGATTCTCATAAGATTTTCATTTCATGATGGTTATAGTTGATGTGGCACTTCATGCTAAGGTGACTAGTGTGCTAGGTGTTGACTTGGCAAATGGTGCTGACATGGCATTTTTAATAATTAATACACTAGACTTTTTCTCTCTCTTTTTTCGTTGCCCTTACCCTATCTAGATATTAACATGTGTATATATTTATCTGTTAAGTGCTGATAACAATGGTTGCATCAACAAGTTACCTTTACTATATGACTTCAAGAAGTCTCTAATAAAAATGCACCTACCTTCAACCCCTCTCTTCCCCTTTCTCCTTATATTCACATAATAACAAATGCATATATTTTTTTGGATACATCATAATTGTCATGATACACAATTTTGAACTTTTAGATCATGAATTTGATAAAGAATTAATCGTGGTCCCATCATCCCATTTTATGTTTACCTTCACTTTCTTAACTTGAAATTTTTGTAATTTTTGTAATTTATGTTTTTTTCCTCTCATGGTGATTAGCTATAGTGATTTATCTTGTAAAAGTCCTTGAAAGAATTTTCTGAACTCATTGGTCTACATTATAACCAAACAAATGTCAAATGTTCTTCTCAGGGTATTAAAGCAAAACAACTTCTTATTTTAGATCACTCACCCTTTCCGAGGGGCATACTCCTTATTAGTTATCTTAGAGTTCCCTTGATTAAGAAAAAACTAACTTATGGTAATTGCAAGAGTCTAACAAATAAAACATTTGTTATGTAGGAAGGCTATAGTTGGCAAAATCAATCTTAATTTTCACATTTTTTTTGGATATAAGTATTTCTTCTACTAAAGTAAACAATTTATCATATCTAGAAAAAGTTTTATGAACTTTTTATGGGTAGGTAGGACAAGTATATGTCATTCTTATAAAATATTTTGGCAAAAAGTGTGATCGCCCAAGAAAGAAGAAGGACTAAGGCTATTGAAGCTTAAACTTTGGAATAAAGTCTTCTTAGAATATATGCTTTCGAATTCATTAATCTCTTAAACTATTCCTTATGAAGCAAGTGGATTCATAGTACAAAATATAAAAGAATTTGATATTGCAACTTGAGATAAAATGCTTCATGGCATGAAGTGCGATAGGTTTACTCAACCCAAGGCCCACTTTTGTCTCAATTTTTTATATATCTATATATTGTTGCAAAGAAATTAACAATAACTTTCAACTAGTTAATGAAGAAATGAATTGGTATAACCAAATTTGAATTGGTGGCATAAGCAAACATAATTTCATTAAATTGCTAGTTTGTTAAACTCAACATTCTATAGTTAAAAACATTGTATGATAGCTCCCTTTAGTTAACTTATATTGTAGTTTTTGTCAATCCTATTCAAAACAAGAATAATCTCTTTTTTAAATGTACATGAACAAAGATGATTTGGAAAACTATCCTTACTTAATATGAATATGACATCATATTGGAAGATGAAATAAAGAACTATAATAGATAATTAGAATAACTAAAGGAAGAGATTTGGCTGTAAAACTTTTTAAGATTTCTTTTTTAGTTTTGTATTTACTGTATATGGATTGAATGCAATAAAAGAAAATTTTAGAACAAAACCATTGACATCTAAATCTTGTTGGAAAAAATAAGAAAGATTATATAAGAGAGAGCTTTGTTTTAAAATAAAATTCTCTCAAGAAAATGTTATTTCGAGTGATATTTGAAGGCTTTTAAATAATTCTTATATTGTTGGGATATGCCATTATCATTTGTGTACACAATTTTATTAATGCAATTTCACCAAAAAACTTACATATATAAGAGGTAATTCTACATGATAAGATAAAGTATATATAAAAAATTAAGACTATATATAATATCACATTAATAAAATTCTTGTAGTCACCATTACTAGAAGTCAAAGGTGCAAGCTAGGAAAAGCACTTCACTACTACTTCGAGAAAAGTAGATACAATCACAATTAATTTCTTTGCAAAATTTGATGATAGCATTTCCTACGTAAGAGACCGACAATGTTACATGCACAAATCTAGGAGTACGTGATAGGGGCCAAAGAGTAGCCATTAGAATGACTACTTGATTTATGGGTGGGAAGATTTTAATTTGCTGGAGACTTGAACCTCGTCTCCACCATATGAAGGGTAAAGATAGGAGACATTGGGATTTTTGGATAATTCTAGCTGCTTTTCCAATTCATTCCTTCGCCTTTAATAGACATTTTACTAAATAAGGGAAATGACGTGCCTTATCAGGCAGGTGGAGGCTAAACAGGCCTGGGTTAGACCTTAGAAAGTCGACTAAGTCAGTCTGCCCAATTGAGTGAAACCCGGACGTAATAGACAGCAACTCATAACTCTTCACATAGCATCTGATTATGTTATAATAACCGTTTTCATTGGGCATCATGCTTTCATTTATCTCTTCTAATCAAGGATCATCATATCCTAGCCTCTAACCCGTACCATGCCATCGTTGAAATTTTGGAAAGAATCTCTAAAAAGGTCATTTAGTAAGATAATAAATATATAAATCCAAAAAGTCTCTCATAATAATTCACACATATTTTCAATCTCCCCAAGCTATTTGTCTCGTCTCTTTTGCATGCTGTCGTTGTGATAATTTGACAACAAAGGAACTAATGAGAAGCATTATTGAACTTTTCCAATGGTTTATTATTTAATAACACATATTTTTCCAATTATTCTCTTAGTATAATTATTTTTAAAGATAGCCAACAACATTCTTTCCCACTCGGAAGTTTTTGCTTGAAACATTAGGCTTGATGGAAAATAGTATTCATATAATATTTTGAAAACCTCCTCGATATGGTCCCTTGGTATTTCTCGTATTCTAAAAGATTAGGCTTAATTTATACTATGTTTCCTGAATTATCCAAAACACCCATCTAAGTTTTGATAAAACCTACATTTTGATCTTCTAATCTTATATCTCTTGATCATCATTGTAAAAATTTGGAAATAAAAATTTTTTCAAAAAAAAAAGGACATATATGCTTGTGGACCTTAAAATACTTAAATAAACAAGTCAATCAGTCGCTTTCTCTAAAGTTAATTCTTCCACCTCACCTACATTCTTCGTGGCTCATTTTTTATCAAAATCATATAATAGAGACGTAGACAATCTAATCAACATCGAAATATTACTGCATGATTAATCATTAAAGCAAAATGTTAAAAATGGCAAAAGTATGAGCGTTATGCATGGAGTTCTTTCCCTGTATTGGAATGGATCCTTAAGATGAGATACAAAAAAAAAAAAAAGCCCTAGTCCTACCTATGTCTATCTTTATATAGATGACTACATTATGTATTTTGTTAATAAACCAATTAATGAGTCAAAACGTCTAAGCCTATTAGCATTTTAAGCTCATTTCAATTAAATCATAACATTTCACCATGTTCAAATTTGATGTCTAAGCAATACAATTGAGGTGGCCTAGACCATTTGAAGTGTATTTGATTTATACAAATATTCAGGTTGAAGGGGTGTTGAAATGCATGATGTTGTGAGCCATTTAAGTCTCTTTTCTTGTTTTCTTACATTGGGCCATATGCCATCATGTGGGCCCATTTTCATTTCATTGTTGCACGAATTTAAGTGTAAAGATAGAAGAATTCTTGGAAATATAATTATGAATGCAAACCTGCTGGTAACTTCCCACAACTCAAAAGTTTCAAATCTCTAACTCTCGGTCCTCTATTTTTTAGGAACTTCAAGAATATCTCTTGCTTACGTGTAGGTAAATTGTGAGATTCGCGAATTTCCATTTTTGAACCATTACTTTCCAAATTCTTAGGTGGACGGCAATTTTTTTGTTTTGTTTTAAATTACTCTTTTTTCTTATAATTATGGTATTGAATTACTTTGGTTTTTCGTTAGCATCATTCTCCTTAGAGAAAATCATGATTTGAAGACAAGCACTATGGGGCCCTATGGCAAACAAGAAAAGCTATCTTTCTAAAGAAAGGAAGGGAAAAAAAAAAAAAAAAAACAACAACAACAACAACTAAGAGATACTTAGTGACAATTGTTGTATTACTTGTCCTTTTTTCGGTTGAAGTGAAAGCTACTGACCGTGACGAAATTTCTGGGGAGATTATCCAGTGCGTGAAGCAAAAAGAAATGAACTGTTATGCACAGAGAGGGCTACGTGCTTACAACAAGTTTCGTTTCTGGTGGTGCCTTTATGTTGATGTTCTTCGGTGTATTAAAATGCATGACGGTGATGTTGACATTGCCAGAAAATGCATTAGACCTTGCATAGGACTAGTGATGCGGATCTTCCCGCGTCGACCATTCCACGAGGAAGGTAGTTTTACAACTTGTTTAGTGGATAGCTTTAAACATCATATCGCCAAGGGCAAGAACCATTAGAGCTATTTCAGATGCAGATCCACAAGCTCCAAATCTAAGGCGATAAGTGCTGCCTAACTTTTCTCTTTCTATTGTGTTTACATACTCATCTTTTGCACATTAAAGTTATTTTTATTGTGATGCTATTCTTCCATTCATGTACTAACATGCATGCCCTTTCACTTTAATAATCAATTAAACAGTTTTTGCACTTGGTAATTATGGCCTCTTAATGTTTCAGATCTCAAATGGAAGCCATGTGCTGGAGTTAGACGCGCTTGTTCTCTATTCTTGATTGTCTACTATCTTGAATTATGTATTTTAGAGTTTTACAATAATATACATACGGATCTCATGCTACTTATTTAAAGATCCCATATCATTAGACCTAATATGATTGCATATTTAAGCTTTTATTTTCTGTTGAGTAGGTTATGGGGCTCGAAACTATGGTATCTTGGTATTTGAAATTTATATAAGACTTCTTCATCATGTTTTCTTGTATTTCGACTGTGCATGCAATTTAACAGGACACGTGATATATAGTTGCAAGTTTTAGAAGCTTGTCAAATCTCAATGATACTCGCATACATGCCAATATGTTTATTGCAAGATTGGTCACTTATTATTTCAAGAACATTTGGGCTCTTAACTCTTGTGGAATAGACTACATAATAGTTTATATTAGTATTAGATTTGTATATTATCATGCGGTATCCATTATATCATAATAATAATAAACCAAAGTAATAGTCTAGTGTTAGACCCAAGGGTTCCAATTTCAAGGCCAAAAACAATTGAAACTCCTTGAAGTATACCATACAACTTAAAAATACAAATTTGATTCTTGTACGAGACAAAGATATAAATTGTTTAAACTTTTCATAAAGGTATTCAATTTAGTAAAAGAAAAAAAAATTGTAATAATGCATAGCAAATGACCAAAATGGTTTATTATAAAAGATGGTTTGAAGGATAGTTCATGAATAGGAGGAAGATGTATAATGCTTAGGAAAAAGAAAAAAGGATTTGGGCAATTAGGCAAAGAAATGCATTCCTTAACTTCTTTGAATGTGTCCAAAAATATTGCAAGAAAAGATATTGAATTTTCTTAGCCACTTCATTCATGCAAATTAGTATGATTTAAGGTAGTGAAGAGTGAGATACTTAATGATTATTTCCAAATTTAGATGTTTACCAAAGGATAATGTTATCACAAATAAAATATACTTTGAGGAACTCACTTGACTTATCATTATTATTGTCATTTTATTTAAAGTTACCATCTACAAACCATTCATGTTTAAATAAATAAATTGTGATAAACTTATGTTATATTAGCACTTAGACTAACAAAAAAGGAAGATTAAAAGTGTGAAAACTACTTTTTCTTTTCCTCGTTACAGTCCTCAGTGTTATAACGGGCCAAAAGCTTAAGCTACTTCTTAACATGAAAGTCTGCTAGCCATGTTACGTAAGCAACCTCCACGAGTTCCACTTTCAGCAACATGGAACCTATATCCTAGTTGAATACTAATTGTTAAAAATCTCGAATGTTACTACAAAGCTAAAAAATTAAGTTAAGAATGAAAGCATATACTGTTTTATTAACATTCCATGACTTCTCCCACTAATTCTTCCACGTGGAAACAGAGGTCTTCCCCTTAGCTTTTTTACCATTACCGTCGTACCAGCCCCATTCACTTCTCTTCAATTGCTCTTGAAAACGACAACCAACCACTCTAAGTAGTATTTCTTAGCCACAAACACCAACAACCCCTCAAGCCAAAGCTAACCAAATCCTTTGCAACATATTTCAGCTTACAATCATTCAATCCACCATTTTTGAGGATTATGCAATCTTCCCTCGAGCAAGGAAAACTCTAAAAGTGACTATGATCGTCGACCAATTGGTCCATTAAAATGGGACGCAACACATACGAAAGAATTCTCGTGACATGTTAGGATTAGGTGCCCTGGGGCAAGAAAATATTCAACTCATATATGGATGGTTTGAGCCTTAGCTGCCAAGATGTTGGCACAGTGTTGTGGCAGTGCATAGAAGGTACAAGAAGCAAAAACCCCCCACCGTGCACGAGAAGCAGGATGGAATTTTGTAGTCGAATTCTGGACCTCGGATACGAAAATAAGAATAGATATATCAGGTTTCAATCGAATTATCATGTTTTTAGATTGTACCAAGTGAATTTTGTTATTGTCGATCTTTTAGTTTGATATCTTTATTTTATTTTATGTTGATATACTTTCCTATTTTAAAACTAAAAAAACATGTCTTTGTGGTGCGATAACAAAATCTAAATTCTTTTTTTTTTTTTTGGTGGAAAGGTAAATTGTATTAATACATATTAAAGTACAAAAGCACAAGGGCATACCCGAGTATTACAAAAGTCACTATATCTATGAAAAGATGGAAGTTGGAAGCCTCCAAATCTCACTCAAAATAACATTGCATTGAGAAGATTTTATATTTCTAAACAAAGAAGCTCTCCCTCATACTATCTTCTTTATTTTCGCTAAGAGAATAGGGATATCCATTGTTTTCCCTTGAAAACGTCTTCTATTTCGTTCAACCCATATACAATAAATACAAGCTAAGAAAGATATCTTGAGAAGTTTGGCAGCTAAATCCCTTCCTTTTATTGCTTTGATCATCCATTGTAGTTCTTCATTCCATCCTCCAATGTAACGTCGGATTCCATTTTGAGCAAGAATACTTTTCCAAATCATCCTTGTCCATGCACATTCAAAAAAGAGATGACTTCTATTTTCTAAATGAGATTGACAAAAATCACAATATATGTTTACCGAAGGAAGCCATTGTATAATTTCTATTGCTGTAGAAAGTCTATCCCTACAAACAAGCCATCCAATGAAATTATGTTTGCTAATGCCACCTATCCAAATTAAATTATACTAATCAACCGTTTCTCTAACTTGCCGAAGATCATTATAAATCTTTTGGCAACAATATGTAGGACTTGAGAGAACAAAGGTAAGTGTAGGCCTTAACTTGAGGAGACCCCGCCAACTCCAAGCCATGGTACCTTTTATGTCCAACTGCATTACTGGGGTTCTTTTACACTTTGTATTGTGAATCCATTTACTCCATAATGAGCCTTTTGGGAGATTAATGAGATTCTAAAGCATACATCCTAAAAGGACTTTATTCCAAATTTTAAGGTTCGGTAAACCTAATCCCCCTTCCTTCTTCGGTGAACAAACAGTTTGCCAAGCTACTTTGTGAGAACGATGCATATCTATATTACCTGTCCATAAAAATTTCCTTATCTTTTTCTCAATCTCATAAATAGTCTGCTAAAATCTAAATTCTTTTATAATACTCATTATTTGTTAATTTAGTTTCTATGATTTACCAACATTTAGAGTAATGAAATCTTATAAAAATAATAGTTGTTTTTACCACTATCTCATCCTTATACACGAAAATGATTCATTTTTTAATAAATAATCTATAAGAGGAATTGAATCTTTAGAACAATTTGGTTATGAATGAATTTTATTGTCATTGAAATCTTAGCAAGACTTAGTAAGTACCTCACCAAAATCAATTACCTTGGAAGTTAAGTTATGATCACAACCAAAGGGCACACTTCTAAATGACTATTGTTTAAATAACAATCTCCTTATGATAATATTTAAATACATGACTTATTTCTTAATTATTGTTAACCCCTAACTTTAAAACTAAAAAGCAATATGCTAAATATCTAAAGTAGTTGAAACTCTTAGAATGTAATCAATGAGTTTGAATGGTCATTATACCAACTTTCAAGTTATAATATAATGTATTTCAATGCGAAAATAACAATCACATTGTATCTTTGAAATCAAGTATTAAGCTAACTCTTAAAAAAGTAATAAGATTTTACTTTTTTGTTTGGTAGAAATGTAAGTTTATATTAATAAAATGTAGGATATAAAAGTATAAGGATATATTCTAGCATTACAAGAATTATGAAAACTACAAAAAAAAAAAAAAAGATTAAAAGCCTCCAAATTTTACTCAAAATGACATTTTCTTATGAAGATTTTATATTTTGAAATAAAGAAACTCTTTCCCATATAAGTTTTTCTTATTTTAACCAATAGGATTGAAATGTCAACAATTTTATTCTGAAATTATCTCTCACTTTGTTATATGAATATACAATAAATGCAAACTTAAAAAGATATCTTAAGAATTTCTGCAACAAAATTATTTCCTTTAGTTGCTCTAATCATCCATGACATTGAATTTTATTTTGAACAAGGATAGTCTTTCAAACTACCATTATCCATGTACATTAAAAAAAAAAGATGATTTTTGTTTTGAACCTAGGACTGATAAAATCATAGTATAGTTAATTGAAGGGAGTCATCATACCATTCATTTTGCTATCGAAAGTCAATCTTGACAAATTGGTTATCCAGTGAAATTATGTTTGCTAATGCCACAAATTTAAATTAGATCATATCAATCCACTTTTCCATTAAATGGTTGAAGATCTTGATAAATTTTTTCGTAGCAATAAGCAAAGCTATAAGTAACCTAAGTGTTGTCCTTAGTTCTAAATGCAAGTAAAAGAGAACAAGCAATGGAAAAATAATACAACAAAGTACGAAGGTTAAAGGGCTAGTCATCCATCCTTAGAAGGATAGTTTTAGTAACATATGCATCCTATAATTTGTTTTCTATACATTAAAATATAGGATCTTAATACAACCTGTCATTTCATCACCTTTATTGTTGTTGTTTTTTTTTTTAATTAAATCTTCTATTCATATAGTTAATGTTCTCCAAAAAAGAAACCTTTCATGAAAAAACGATTTGAAATATTTTCACCATGTTCAAAACACACCATTTAAAGTAAAGTTGCTTGAGTATGAAACCTCATAATCTCCACAAGTTATAATTATTAAGTAAAACTTATTTAATCAAAATAAATTTTATAGAAGTCATAGGTTATAAATCATATTTTTAGAGAAAATATGCCTAATCATTGAATTCCATAGAAAATATAAGGTTTCAAATCTAAATTATTATATAAATTAAACTTCAAAATCAATATCTTAAGGGAAGAAAAACAACGGCTAAACAATATAGTACAAAAACTATTTTCTAAAAAAATAAAAGCTTAATAAAAATATGGATTTAATAATTCATAGTTTAGCAACTCATATAACTAATTTATAAACAACCAATGCTTGTTAAAAATAGTACATTAACAAAATTTAAAGGCAACTGAGTCATGAATAGGCTTTTAAAGATTAGGTAGAAATTGATTGGAAGCTTTTTAACCTTGGCCAAAAGACATCATTTAAAGCAAAAGTCTCATAACTGTAAAATTTTGTAATCTCATAACTGTTTATATGAGTATCCCTTTGATCATTATAACATTTCTTTCACGCGATGTTATGCCTTGAACGAATATCCACATATTCCTATTTTATATCTTGTCTAAAAGAGTAGCTACGGTCTTAGGTTCCATTACATCTCTTAGATGCAAGATCTATAAATAAGCTCCAAATCTAGTCGTGGTAAGAGTTGCCTAACCTTCCTACTTTTATTCTTTTCTTCGCTTTGAGAATGAATAAATGCATGAATATATATATATATATATAGATATATCATGTGTAATACTTATTCGTCTTTCAATATTTTTAACAAGTTAAATCTTTAATGTCATCATTTTTACGGGGCATCAATTAAAAGAAAATCTAAAAAACTTATTTCTGCTTATTCATCATAAAATGTTGAAAATTCTTTCCTCCAATATGAATCTTCACTTCTACTTCAATTTGATACACACAAATTTGTGGATATTATTTTACAATTTTGTGAACATTTTTCATGCCTACAATGGTACGTAGGGAGAATGGTTTGTGGAAGTAGGAGAGATGACAAGATTTGAATAGACTACCTCACGATGGTTTGGTAAACATACTTAATGGTTATGGGGTATTTAGTAGTCATACATGCCAAATCCAACCATAATTAAAATAAGTTCTTTATATTTGCTTACTCATCTTTTGTAGATTAAAAGTTTTGTTTATTAGGATGTTATTCTTCCATTCATTTACTAACAAGCATGATTTTCCAAGTTTTCAATAATCAATTAATTTATTTATTGGACTTCATAATTATGGCCCTTTAATGTTTTAGCATTAACTGGAAGCCACTTAAGGCTGATACTGGAGTTAGACTTAATTGTTATTTTATCCACAATCTTAAATAATGTGTTTTAGACTTTTAGAATAATATACGTAAGGATCTCATGCTACTTGTTTAGAGATCCCCCATCATAGGTATTGACAAGGTTGCATATTTAAGCTTTTTATTTATTTTTTGGTTGATTAAACCTTGGGGCTTAGAACTAGTGTACTTTAGTATTTGAAATTTATGTAAGAGTTGTTGATCTTGTTTTCCTATATTTCAAGTGTGCATGCAAGTTTTAAAAGCTTGTCAAATCTAAATGATACCCATAAACATGCCAATATGTTTATTGCAAGATAGATCACTTATTCTTTCAAGAACATTAGGGTTCTTAGCTCTTGTGAAATAGACTACATAATGGTTGATATTATTAATAGACATGTATATTGTTGTATGGTATCCATTATGTTATAATAATAATAAACCAATATAATAGTCTAGTGTTACACTCAAGGGTTCCAATTTCAAAGCCAAAAACAATTGAGACCCCCTAAAGTATACCATACAACTTAAGAAGACCAATTTAATTCTTGTACAAAAGAAAAATATAAATGGTTTAAACTTTTCATAGAGGTACTTAAGGTAGTAAAGGGTGAAGAAAATTTTATACTCCACAAAATATGTCAAACATCATTTATTATAAAGATGATTTGAGGGATACTTCATGAATAAAAGAAATATGTATGATGGCTGGAAAAAAAAAAAAGAAAAAGATTTGGTCCATAAAAGAGACACATTCAACAATTTATTCCACAAGTCCAAAAACAATTGTAAGAAGAGGTGTTAAGTTTTCATAATCATTTGGTTGATTCAAATTACTATGATTTGAAGTAGTGGCCAAAAAAAAAAAATATTACTTGATGATTATTTCAAAACATAAATATTTACTAAATGATAATATTGTCTTAAATAAAATATAATATGTAAAACTCGTTTGACTTATGATTATTGGGGTTATACTATTTAATGTTGCCATATATAAAGCAAAGCTGTCCAGATAAAAGTTTTCTTATGAGAAGATTATATTATATAGCATTTAGACTAATAGACAAAGAAGATTAAAGGTTTAAAAACTAGTTTTTCTTTTTCTCATTATGATCCCTAGTGTTATTATGGGCCAAAAACCATATTCTATTTCTCAACTTAGATTTGTCAGCCATATTACTTGGGCAAGTTTGTGACATGTACCAATAGTTCCACTTCTAGAAACGTTGAACCTATAACCTACTTTGATAGTAATTATTAAAATCCTCAAATGTTACCACTAAACTAAATGTTTAGTTTAATAATTAAAACATATACTATATTTATTAACATTCCAACTATCCTAGCGCAAGCTTGATGCTCATATTACTAAGATAACCTCCTTTACCATATATACCAACATTTTACGTCAAAAGGCAGACCTAGAGGAAGAAAAGAAATCCTTTTATGAGCCACGAATTTTCCCACTAATTCCGGTGCGCGGAGACGGGTGTACCGACCCATCCAACCATCTTCAATTCCTTGTGAAAACACGAACAGACCACTCTAAGTGGTCTTTCTTAGCCACAAACACCAATACCGTCTCAAGCCAAAGCCTATCCAAATTCTTTGCAGCCGACCTTAGGTTACGATCATTTAATCCGCCATTTTCGATCGATTATGCAAAATGTTCTTTCCTGCAAGAAAAACTCTAAAAACGACTATGATCATTAAACCGCTTGGTCCTCAAGAATGGGACGCCAGACATCCGAAAGAATCCTCGTGACAAGCTAGGATTGGGTGCTCTGGGTCAAGTCTAGAGCGTAGACTTGATTTCAAGTGAGAAATAAAGAGTTTTTTTCGTCAGTTGCGTGCTTGAGCGTGATTGGATAAAACCTATCCCTGATAGAACCATTTGAGTTACGTTCGACAGCCCGTCCACATGCAATTCGAAGTATTTGGAAACAATGGATCCATTCAAAGTGATGAAACAAAAAAAACAATTTTAAATTGTTTGGATCCGCAGGTTTTCAAAGGACTTGTTAACGCGAAAGTTAAAAGTCTTATTAAAACTAAGGGTGTTCAAATTTTCAGATTCAGATTAGGATCCCTTTGGCTAGTGGGATCATTTCGTTGATTAAGGTTTAGATTAGAATGGTGAAGACCTGGGAGAGACGGAGGTGCATGTTCTGGAGTTGGGGTACCGAACAAGCACGAATCAACAAGAAGATTCATAGGACAACTTAATACAAGGTGGATCATGGTTATTAAGTCTTGTGTGCATGCGAAATGTTAGCTTTCGATGCTGTCCCCAACAAGAACAACTCCGAACATGCAACATGATCATTTATAACTTCATCTTTATTAGACAAATTTTATTTTGATTTAAAAGTGTTTTCTTATGACAATACTAACAAAATGTTATTTTAGTGTGATATTCAATCGAAAGCTATCATGTTTAAATAGCTATTCCTTCAAATAAAATAATAAGAGAGAAACTTATAAAGCCTTCGCATATATTCCAGTGAAACAAGTTTTAATGACTTTAAAATCATTAAATAAAAAGTATTCCTTGGAACTTAAATGCTAAACAAAGTTAATGTCTCAATTAAAACCAAATTTTGCTGACATAAAATAACATTGATAGAATATGCCCTTTTGAGTTGGTTAGCCATTAAATCAACATACTTTATTACAATTAAAATTTTATTTAAGTTTTAATAAGTAGCTCTTAGCTCTTCATGACTGAGTGTTTCCCTAAGATAATACTATACTATGCAATATATTATATGGATACTATATTTTATTATCTTCAATTTGCTCATAACTTTCAATTCCATATTTTTTGATACTTGTTTCTAGATGAATACAAATTATTTATTTGTGTAACCGTTTCATAAATAAGTAAAGGGATGGTTTGGATTCTACACATTATAATATGAGGTCTTTATATACAACTTTTTCTTTCATCACCCTCTCTAGTCATTGGTTTGAAATTAAATCTCCTACTCATATAGTTGATGTTCTCTAAACTCCAACCCTTTGTTCAAAACTAATCCGAAATCTTTTGATGATGGTCAAAAGACACATTCAACATAAAGGTGCCTAAGTATGAAACTTTGTGTTCTCCAAAAGCCATAATTATTAAGTAACACTTATTTAATCAAAATAAAATTTATAGAAGAAGTCATAGATAATAGATTATATTTTCAGAGAAAATGTACCTAATCATTCAATTCCATAGAAAATATAAGGGTTTAAAGCTACATTATTATCTAAATTAAACTTCAAAATCATTGGCTTAAGGAAAAGAAAATTATTATCTAAAAAATCAATGCATAGTAAAAATAACGGATTTAAGAATTCAAAGTTGAGCAACTAATTTAATGAATTTATAAAAAATCAATGATTATTAAAAATAGTACATTTACAAGACTTCAAAACAACAGAGTTACGACTAGGCTTTTGAAGTCTAGCTTGAAACAACTTGGAAGCCTTTTAGCCTTAGCCAAAAGACATCTCTTAAAGCAAAAGTCATTATAATTATAACCCCTCATAATCTCATACCTAAGAACGTTTGTGTAATGATAATTCAACTAGTATTATATTCAAAATAAGATGATTCGTAAATCCTTATTATCTTTAGAGAAAATATGTCTATATAAGGGTTTAAGCCTAACATAGAGTAAACGTCAAACACAAAAAATTTCTAAAGGAAGAGAAAATCAATGGCAATGAAGTATAGTAAGAGATACCTAGTGACAATTGTTGTATTACTTGTCCTTTTTTCAGTTGAAGTGAAAGCTACTGACCGTGGCGAAATTTCCGGGGAGATTATCCATTGCGTGGAGCAAAAAGAAACTAACTGTTATGTACAGAGAAGGCTACGTGCTTTCAACAAGTTTCGTTTCTGGTGGTGCCTTTATGTTGATGTTCGTCGGTGTTTTAAAATGCATGACGGTGATGTTGACATTGCCAGAAAATGCATTAGACCTTGCATAGGACTAGTGATGTCGTTCTTCCCGTATGTACCATCCCACGACGACAATACTTTTACAACTTGTTTGGTGGATTGCTTTAAACATCATATCGCCAAGGGCAAGAACCATTAGAGCTATTTCGGATGCAGATCCACAAGCTCCAAATCTAACGCGGTAAGTGCTGCCTTACTTTTCTCTTTCTATTGTGTTTACATACTCATCTTTTGTACATTAAAGTTATTTTTATTGTGATGCTATTCTTCCATTCATGTACTAACATGCATGCCTTTTCACTTTAATAATCAATTAAACAGTTCTTGCACTTGGTAATTATGGCCTCTTAATGTTTCAGATCTGAACTGGAAGCCATGTGCTGGAGTTAGATGCGCTTGTTCTCTATTCTTGATTGTCTACTATCTTGAATTATGTATTTTAGAGTTTTACAATAATATACATACGGATCTCATGCTACTTATTTAAAGATCCCATATCATTAGTCCTAAAATGATTGCATATTTAAGCTTTTATTTTCTGTTGAGTAAGTTATGGGACTCGAAACTATGGTATCCTGGTATTTGAAATTTATATAAGACTTCTTGATCATGTTTTCTTGTATTTCGACTGTGCATGCAATTTAACAGGACACGTTATATATAGCTGCAAGTTTTAGAAGCTTGTCAAATCTCAATGATACTCGTATACATGCCAATATGTTTATTGCAAGATTGGTCACTTATTATTTCAAGAACATTTGGGCTCTTAACTCTTGTGGAATAGACTACATAATAGTTGAAGACTTGGGATGAGATAATGGGCTCTTAACACTTATTACTTAACTATTATTAATAGATTTGTATATTATCACGCGGTATCCATTACGTCATAATAATAATAAACCAAAGTAATAGTCTAGTGTTAGACCCAAGGGTTCCAATTTCAAGGCCAAAAACAATTGAAGTATACCATACAACTTAAGGATACAAATTTGATTCTTGTACAAGACAAAGATATAAATGGTTTAAACTTTTCATAAAGGTATTCAATTTAGAAAAAGAAGAAGATATTGTAATAATGCATCACAAATGACCAAAATGGTTTATTATAAAAGATGGTTTGAAGGATAGTTCATGAATAGGAGGAAGATGTATAATGCTTAGGAAAAAGAAAAAAGGATACGAGCAATTAGGCAAAGAACTGCATTCCCTAACTTCTTTGAATGTGTCCAAAAATATTGCAAGAAGAAGAGATGTTGAATTTTCTTAGCCACTTCATTCATGCAAATTAGTATGATTTGAGGTAGTGGATAGTGAGATACTTAATGATTATTTCAAAATTTAGATGTTTACCAAAGGATAATGTTATCACAAATAAAATATACTTTGAGGAACTTACTTGACTTATAATTATTATTGTCATTTATTTAAAGTTGCCGTCTACAAACCATTAATGTTTAAATAAAAAAAATTGTGATAAACTTATGTCATATTAGCATTTAGACTAACAAAAATAGGAAGATTAGAAGTGTGAAAACTACTTTTTCTTTTCCTCGTTATAGTCCTCAGTGTTATGATGGGCCAAAAGCTTAAGCTACTTCTTGACATGAAAGTCTGCTAGCCATGTTACGTAAGCAACCTCCACGAGTTCCACTTTCATCAACATGGAACCTATATCCTAGTTTAATACTAATTGTTAAAACTCTCAAATGTTACTACAAAGCTAAAAAAATTAAGTTAAGAATGAAAACATATACTGTTTTATTAACATTCCATGACTTCTCCCACTAATTCTTCCACGTGGAAACAGAGGTCTTCCCCTTAGCTTTTTTACCACTACCGTCGTACCAGCCCCATTCACTTCTCTTCAATTGCTCTTGAAAACGACAACCAACCACTCTAAGTAGTATTTCTTAGCCACAAACACCAACAACCCCTCAAGCCAAAGCTAACCAAATCCTTTGGAACATATTTCAGCTTACAATCATTCAATCCACCATTTTTGAGGATTATGCAATCTTCCCTCGAGCAAGAAAAACTCTAAAAGTGACTATGATCGTCGACCAATTGGTCCACTAAAATGGGACGCAACACATACGAAAGAATTCTCGTGACACGTTAGGATTGGGTGCCGTGGGGCAAGACAATATTCAACTCATATATGGATGGTTTTAGCCTTAGCTGCCAAGATGTTGGCACAGTTTTGTGGCAGTGCATAGAAGGTACAAGAAGCAAAAACCCCCCACCGTGCACGAGAAGCAGGATGGAATTTTGTAGTCGAATTCTGGACCTCGGATACGAAAATATGGATAGATATATCAAGTTTCAATCGAATTATCATTTTTTTAGGTTGTACGAAGTGAATTTTGTTATCGTCAATGTTTTAGTTTGATATCTTTATTTTATGTTGATATACTTTCCTATTTTAAAACTAAAACATGTCTTTGTAGCCTGGTGACAAAATCTAAATTCTTATATGATACTCATTAATTGTTAATTTAGTTTCTATGATTTACCAACATTTTAGAGTAATGAAATCTAATAAAAATAATATTTTTTTATACCATTATCTCATCTTAAGAAGCTCTGCAAAAAAATCATTTCCTTTAGTTGATTTGATCATCTATTATAATTCTTCATTATATCTTCTAACATGACATTGAATTTATATTCTAAATAAAGATAGTCTTTCAAACTATCATTATCCATGTACATTAAAAAAATATATATATGATTCTTGTTTTCAACCTAGGATTAATAAAAATCATAGTATAAGTTAATTGAAAGGAGTCATCGTACCATTTCTTTTGCTATAGAAAGTCAATTTTGACAAATTGGTCATCTAGTGAAATTATATTTGTTAATGCCACAAATTTAAATTAGATTATACCAATTCACTTTTTCATTAATTGGTTGAAGATCTTGATAAATTTTTTTGTAGCAATA
Source organism: Casuarina glauca (assembly GCA_028551395.1). NCBI lineage: Eukaryota > Viridiplantae > Streptophyta > Magnoliopsida > Fagales > Casuarinaceae > Casuarina > Casuarina glauca. Next base: position 18,307,445 of record CM052351.1, read on the forward strand.
AGCAAACCTTTAAATAACCTAGGTAAGTGTAGGCCTTAGTTCTAAATGCAAGTAAAAGAGAACAAACAATGGAAAAATAATAAAACAAAGTAAGAAGGTTAAAAGGTTGTTCATCCATCCTTAAGAAGGCTAATTTTAGTACCATATGAATCCTATAATTTGTTTTCTATACATTAAAATATAGGGTCATAATACAACCTATCATTTTTACCACCCTTATTGTCATTTTTTTGAAATTAAATCTTCTATTCATATAGTTAATGTTCTCCAAAAAAGCAACCTATTAGTAAAAAATGATTTGAAATATTTTCACTATGTTCAAAACACACCATTTAAAGAAAAGTTGCTTGAGTATGAAGCCTCATCATCTCCACAAGTTATAATTATTAAGTAACACTTATTTAATCAAAATAAACTTTATAGAAGTCATAGATTACAAATCATATTTTTAGAGTAAATATGCCTAATCATTGAATTTCATAGAAAATATAAGGTTTCAAATCTAAATTATTATATAAATTAAACTTCAAAATCAATATCTTAAGGGAAGAAAAAAAATGGCTGAAAAATATAGTAAGAAAACTATTTTCTAAAAAAATAAAGAAAAGTAATGGATTTAAGAATTCACAATTTGCAACTGATATAATGAATTTATAAACAAGCAATGCTTGTTAAAAATAGTACATTAACAAATTTTAAAGGCAACTAAGTCATGATTAGGCTTTTAAAGATTAGGTAGAAATTGGTTGGAAGCTTTTTAACCTTGGCCAGAAGATATCATTTAAAGCAAAAATCTCATAACTGTAAAACCTTGTAATCTCATAATTGTTTATATGAGTATCCCTTAGATCTTTATAACATTTCTTTCGCACGATGTTATGCCTTGAACAAATATCCACCCATTCCTATTTTATATCTTGTCTAAAAGAGTAGCTACAGTCTTTGGTTTCATTACATCTCTCAGATGCAAGATCTATAAATATGCTCCAAATCTGGTCATGGTAAGAGTAGCATAACCTTCCTTTTTTTATTCTTTTCTTTGCTTAAAGAATGAATATATATATATATCATGTGTAATACTTATTCATCTTTCAATATTTTCAACAGAGAAATCTTTAATGTCATAATTTTTATGGGGCATCAATCAAAAGAAAATCTACTTTAATTTGATACACACAAATTTGTGGATATTATTTTACAATTTTGTGAACATTTTTCATGCCTACAATGGTACAGCGTCATGCTCCGACTGTATAAAATCCGTGTGCACTCAGATCTTAGAGCGCTCTAAGTAGACCAACAAACCAATGCTTGTCAAAACTACTGCAACTGCCAGAATGCCATAACGAAAGGATGCCCACCAAGATCTCTCCATCGTAGTCGTACACTTGCTTAATTCAGAGAAGTCCAGATGCAACCTTAAAACCTTAAGTCCCGCTAATGGAGCATGGCTGGTAGCAGCAACACGATCAGCAACAGTTGCAAGTAGAACTTTATCACCATCATCATCTTCATACAAAAGCTTAGGGCAATCGCCATAAATTATGTCAAAAATTACATATAGCTAACGTAACAAGGCTTTCTAAAACTTAAGCCTTCCAAAGAGCAATGTTGCAGTAGAAAAATGGTTTTAAGAGAGAATTACTTGATTTATCAATAGTACTATTTTGTATATATCATGATTGTAATGCCGTACATCAAGGAAAAATTACAACAAACTAAAATGTCGGGAGCTGGAGACTTGGTTGCGAGGGCCTGATCGAGAGCTACTTCTTACAGTCTAGGCCTTTTTCCTAGAAAGAAAAAAACAAAGATAAATAATAACGCTTCAAATTCGATAAAGCTCGTCCTTCCAATCCCGATCTGAAGTCAAAGTTTAACAATTTCCTTCCATAATCCGTAGCTTTCTGTTACATAGACTTGTATGATGAACCCTCATATCTGTGAACAGTTTTTGTTAATAACTTTTAGCCACCGCAGGTTGTGATGGAGTGGTGGGGATAGTACTCCCTAACCCGGCAAGGGAGGGGGTGTTGAAACTTAAGAAAGGAGACGTCATACCAATGCCATCATGATTAGTCTCATGGTGGTTCAACTATGAAGACTCCGAGTTGGGGATCATCTTCTTGGGGGAAACGTCCAGGAGCTTCATTCCCGAAGAATTTACCTACTTCTTTCTATGTGGGGTTCAAGGTATCATAGGAGGCTTCTCTCCAGAGTTTCCCAATAAGGCCTATGACACAAACACTGATGAGGCAAACAAACTTGCAAAAAGCTAGATTGCGATCCTGATATCTCAGCTTGCCTAAGCCCAATGTAGAAAGTACCCACAAAATGGTTTATGACATTGGTGGTGCGCAGCCTGATGTTCGTGTCAAAGGTGGTGGAGTAGTCACTACATTGACAGAGCATAAGTTTCCTTTCCTTGGAGAAGTTGATCTGAGCGCAAACCTCGTTAAACTTGATGCTAAAGCAATGCGTTCGCCATCATACACTGCTGATTTTGCAGTTCAAGTGATTTATGTTGTGAAAGGAAGCGGTCATGTTCAAATAGTGGACATTAATGGTAAGCGAACTAAAGCCCGGTCACTTGTTTGTTGTGCCCAGATTCTTCGTCATCGCTGAACTTGCAGGCGGAGATGGTCTGGAGTTTTTCTCTATGGTAACAAGCAAGCAGTTAAGTATCAGTTTGTTTTACTTTATCCTTGCCCATTGAATCATATAATTAATCCCGCAATTTTTATTTAATGTAGCTTGAATGATGTTCTTGATTTGTTGAATATTTAAAGAGTATTTACTTAGGGCACTATCTTGTTCTTCTAACTTTCTGTAGGCCTGCTCTGTTGTAGTCATACAAGCCTCGCTCAATGTTTCTGCAGAGTTTGGAGAATTAATTCTAGAACTTTCATTACAAAAGCAAACAAAAGTTAATGAAAATACAAAGGTTTGAAGTCTCTAAATCTTACCCTTGTTTTCTAAACATGGTCATAAAATTCCTAGGTGAAAACGTCAGCAACAAATTTAGCAACTCAAAATCTTTAGGTCAATGGAGCTTATTAACATTCTCTACAATTTGGAACTTGAAAAACCATAACTCAAAAATCTATTTATTCAGCCATGTAGAAACCGAGTTTGCTATGAGATCAACCCAAATTATTTTTCCAATAGCCAAGTCTTCATACTCGAATCCCCTGGTCGCTCTTCTTACTTTTTTCCTTCTTGTCCTCTTCATCATGGCTAGACTCAATTTCTGTTAAGAAAGATGAATATCAACTTGGTCTCAAAATTATCTTAAGCAACACCTAAATGCAATTGGTCTCAGAATTATCTTAAGTAACACCTAAATGCAATAAGTCTACTGACTACATATTCCTTTAAAGAACATTTGGCGGACATACAAAGGCAAGTAGCAATTGCGAACTTCGAAACAACGATTGCCGAGTGGAATACGAAATTAACCAACCAGACCTTCCTCTGGGAAATCTACAAGTTCTCATAAAACTAGAAAACAGCATATATGCAATAAAAAATAATGTGTTCATGGTTCAAACCTGAACAAATTCACCCTACACTCACATTAGATGGATTAAAATAGAATTACGAAGTAAGAAACAGAAAGATTAAACATATCAAAACATCATGAACAACAGAGTTTTGAAGGTCACGAAAAGAGAATATTCTGGAACTTTTTTCTTTTTTTTTTTAGCGCAACAAAATTAGATTTTGTTGTCTTTGAGGATATGTTAGGAATACAGATCCGATCATGCTTAATTTCTCCACCTCCATTCAATCCTTCCCATGGATTAAATCCAAGGAAATAAAGCAAAAGAAAACAGGTAAATTATAGAAGTAAACAAAGAGATTATCATGTCATTTGATTAAACAAAGGATTAGAAAATAAAAGTGCTAAGGCTACTACTAATTTATAAGTTGTTAAAACTTCTCTAAAAGTCAGGTTAAAGAATAAAGTACCTCATATTTGTCTTACGACTCCATATTTTGTATGAGGTATAACAAATATGTTAGTAGTGAATGTGTGAGAGAACTTAAAATTCAGTAGTGAATATTAGTGTTTCTTTTTTTATTTTTTGTTCTTTTTTAACAATGGTAATAAATTGCTTTAGAGTTACAATCATCCACAGTTGTGAAAGTACTGGGCCACACTAGTCATAAATAGAAGTACGTAGGACGGCAGTGATTCATGAACATACATTTATCCATGAGCGGCGGTCTCAGTTTCTCTTGTACTTGGGTGGCAAAATTTGTCACGTCGAAGGAACTGTCATGTTTGACTTTAACGTCTGAAACTTTAGCGTTTGTGTGATTAAGACGTTCACTGTTAAATCATCAATGCTCTGCATGTTCACCGTTAAAATGTGCAAGGTTTTTAACTTAAAATTCATGTTTTTTGTGCCGATGATAGAGACAAGAAAAGAGGCATCAATATCAATACCCACCAGCTACATCGCAGTAATAGCGGGTGTAATTCTGGGAAAAACTATCTCTTTTTTTCTTTTTTCTTTTTTTCCCAGAGCTACCACGTTTAACAAATTCTAAGACAAGCCTATGAATCTGTCAAGTGATTTTGAAAATCACAAAATACACTAGCAAAACATTAAGAGGAAAAAGACTCTAAATGCGGCGCTGGAGCAGCTCCCAAAAGTATATATATTTTAGAGCTCTGTATACTGGAAATTGCTACCCTCTTTCCCTGCTGAAGTATAGGGATACAACAGTACTCTCCCAAATTCCCTTTCTGATAATTACGCAAGTTACAATTCTTAGTTCTTACTTTTATTTTTCTAACGCAAAAGCTTAGGATTGCGAATCACTGCAAATACATTTACATGAACAACATGATAGATTATCAATTCAATGAGTTTAGACTTATAAAAGCAAGTATCATAAATGCTCGTTACGCGACTGGAAGACTAACCAATCGAGTGTGTTTCTGATGGCATTAGTTGAACTGCGAAACAGTAGATGGAATTTGACTTGACACCCAAGTTGATCCATTGTTTGGAACTTTCACCTAGTTTTAGGATACACTCTCTCTTTCATGTAAGCATTTTGAAGCCCTTCCATAAGGATATAAAAGATATTAGACAAAAAAAGTCATTAAAAATCTCTTAAATAATTGATGACCTCTTTTGGGAAAGAGGAGACAATCTTGGCTAATTAAGTAGTTTGGAAGAGAGCTCCTTTGAAACTATAGTACTTGATTAAGTGAAAGGGTTTGCTTGAGAGTTAGGTGGCGTGAGAATGTGAGAAAGATCTTTGGCAATTCAAAGATCTTATTGAACATTGCCATGAGGTGATGAGGGTGTCACTAAGTCAGGTAGGAAAAAATGTTCTAGATTGAAAATACAAGCCAATAGATTGGTTGGTCAAATACGAATCTTGTTTGTCTAGTTTTCCCTATGTTGATGTCACCATTCATGGGTAGTGTCTTTGTTTCTTTTTATGGATTTATTTTTAATTACAAATGTAATATCGTAGTGGATCATTTTAAACACTCTCTACACTATTCTTTCCATTCTCTCTAAACTCTCACATTTTCTCCTTATAAACCTCCCTTCATCTTGATCTTTGTTTAAAGGTTGACTTAGTTTTGAACTATTAGCTATGTGCTAAATGTGCTTACTCTAAGTGCATTACATCTTCACTAAAATTTGAAAGCATCCTCTAAGACTTAGAGCACCTCAATTTTTATTTATTGAATAGAAATTTATAATACATTTCACAACTAAGTCTAACATAACAATACAAGCTACCCACGACTGAATCATAATAACAATAAGCCACATGTAGTTTAATCACAAAACTAGTAAGCCACACAAGACTTGTTCACAAACTACACAAATAATAATGAAAGTTTACAAAATTTTGACTCCCGCACAACAAGATTGTTGAACAACCTTTGATTTAAATCTCCATTGGTCAAAGCAGCACGATCACAATCTATAAATCAAAAGCCCTAACTTTCACAAATTTGATCTCCCAAGTGTTCAAATGAGGTTGCACAAAAATATAGGATTATGAAACAATCAATAATGTAGATAATCACAAAAACATTAGCTCAAAACATATAGCAGTTTTGTCTAAAAAATCAATCAACAACCTTGATCGTTAACACAGCAAGCAACCAAAGAAAAGTGAGGAGCAATGTAGGATCAAATAAACATTGTATATTCATTCACAAATACATAGCAATATTCCACTACAATATTTCCCAATATGCTTTTCTATTTAGTTTTCGTTTTACTTTTATTCCCAGATATGGAAAATGCGTGTTTTGGCTTCTTTATTCCTGGAGAAATTGTCTGGGGAAGGTCACAGCATTCCTTCAAAATACGTTGTTCCAAATAATTTGTTGCTCTAGGAGGCATGCTCAAAGAGCACGCTACGTCACATCAGAATAGCTCGGAGGAAAGGAGAAGCAGAACAGGACACGGAAACTACAACGTAAGAAGTTTGGCTTCCGCTGCTTTGGTGTGGATCACGTGTCCAAAAACCGAGTCAGCAAATCTATCTCACGATTTTCAAAATCATGAGCTACACCTGGAAAAGGAAGCGGAAAAGGACTCTATAAATGTGGAGCTGGAGCTGGTCCCAAATGTATCAACCTTTTAGAGCTCTGTACACTGGTTGCAATTCTTTGTTCTCGTTTTTATTTTTCCATACGCAAAAACTTAGAATTGTGAATCACTGCGAATGCACTTAACTAGAAGACTAACCAATTGGCTTTGTTTCTGATGGCTTTAGCTGAAGTGCGAAACAACCGATGGAGTTTGACTTGACACCCAAGTTGGCGCAGACGGTATCAAAGGTAGATGGGGGAGCCTACTATAGTTGGTCAGTTGCTGAATCTCCTTCACTTCGTGAGGCCAACGTTGGTGCTGGAAAGCTTGTTCTGCAGCCACGCGGGTTTGCTCTTCCCCACTACCCCGATGACTCCAAACTTGGTTATGTTCTTCAAGGTTATGCCAGATACCTAATACTCGTATCTGTCCTTTCGTGTTTATATAATAAAATAATGCTGCATACCAGATTATAAGGCACAACACCTCCATAAGTTATAGTTTCTAATACATAGTTTTTGTCTTTTGATTTATGCGTTTGTGTACAAACACTAAATGAGATTCTCGTTATCATCATATGAATATAAAAGATAAGCGCAGAGATGAGAGGAGATGAATACTCCATGATGTGACAAATGTAGACAGTGTGGAAGTTTGGATACTACAAAACTAAGGGAGGTTTTGTATTTATAGCTAACCACATGGGAGTATTTTTTTTTCTAGTTTTCTAAAAATAATTGAAATTTTAAATTATATTATGGAACACGGTTTTAGTGCTTCAACAAAGAAATAATTAATTTAGTTTTACCAAGAACAGAAAACAAAAACCTTCTTTTAAGACAGAAAAACTCAATTAAAAAGGAAAAATATATTAAAAAACACTTGATGGTTTTTGTAGTTCTTCAAAGATTTTCTCTTTTTTTCAAAGTAACAAATGTCTAAGGTTAATATTAAATATTGGTGTGGAGGTCCCATATTGTTAGGATATGGGCTTATTGAGTAGTTAATATATAACAAAATATTCCATTATCTTGAACTAACTTTTCTAGAAGGATTGAGCTTTTTTAATATGGTATTAGAGCTCAATTCTTTCCATTTATGCAACAAAAATGGCACTACAATATAGTCTTAGTGGTCCATGTAGTAAGGAGATATGTTAAATATTGATGTGGGGTTGTCTCATGTTACTAGGATAGATTTGTGAAATGGTTTATATCTAAGGAAATACCTTTTACCCTTGAGCAAATTTTGTGAAAGCATTAGACTTTTTGATAGTTAACAATAATCAAAGTTTTCATATTCGGGTGAAATTGATGTCGAATATTGTACAAAGTACTCTTTTGTTAAAAAAAAAAAGTACTTTGCAAGAGTTTAGATATTTTTAAAATATAATTTTTAAGCTTAAATGATGATATTATAAATAAATAATTTCATATTTCATTTGATGATATATAATACTTGATATTTTACCAAAAAAAGGTACTTCTTAACTTCGAGAGAAGAATTTCTATCCCAGGCATGATTCCTGAACTAGCATGCGTAAACCCAATTCTAAACCCAAAAATGTTGATTATAAATAACTTTATATTTCCTAACATTCTGTAGCCACTTCATACTATTTTGTATATGTCACGTTTGTCATGCTGTATATTAGGGAAAAGTTACAACAAACTAAAATGTTGGGAGCTAGACACTAGGATGGGATGGTACTTGAAAGGGCCTGATCAAGAGCTACTTCTTTTAGTCTAGCCCTTTTTCCCATAAAGAAAAAAAAAAGAGATAAATAATAATTCTTCAAATTCGATAAAGCTAGTTCTTCCGATCCAAACTTGAAGTCAAAGTTTAACAAATTCCTTCCATAATCCATAGCTTTCTGTTACATAGACCTGTATAATGAACTCTCATCCGTGAACAGTTTTTGTTAATAACTTTTAGCCACTGCAGGTAGTGATGGAGTGGTGGGGATGGTACTCCCTAACTCGGCAAGGGAGGTGGTGTTGAAACTTAAGAAAGGAGACGTCATACCAGTGCCACCAGGATCAATCTCATGGTGGTTCAATGATGGAGACTCCGAGTTGGTGATCATCCTCTTGGGGGAAACGTCCAAGAGCTACACTCCTGGAGAATTCGCCTACTTCCTTCTATGTGGGGCTCAAGGTATCATAGGAGGCTTCTCGCCTGATTTTCTCAATAAAGCTTATAGCACAAACACTGATGAATCAAACAAACTCGCAAAAAGCCAAACTACGATCCTGATAACTCAGCTACCAGAAGGAACAAGCTTGCCTAAGCCCAGCGTGGAAAGTGCCCACAAAATGGTTTATAACATTGATGGTGCGCAGCCTGATGTTCGTGTCAAAGACGGAGGAGTAGTCACTACATTGACAGAGAACAAGTTTCCCTTCCTTGGAGAAGTTCAGCTGAGCGCAAACCTCGTTAAACTTGATGCTAATGCAATGTGTTCACCATCATACACTTCTGATTTTGCAGTTCAAGTGATTTATGTTGTGAAAGGAAGCGGTCATGTTCAAATAGTGGACATTAATGGTAAGCTCGTCTTGGACGCGGAACTGAAGCCCGGTCACCTGTTTGTTGTGCCAAGATTCTTTGTCGTCGCCGAACTTGCAGGTGGGGATGGTCTGGAGTTTTTCTCTATCACAACAAGCAAGCAGTTAAGTATCAATTTGTTCTACTTTATCCTTGCCCATTGAATCAGATAACTAATCCAGCTATTTAATCTAGCTTGAATGACGTTCTTGTTTTGTTGAATATTGAAAGAGTATTTACTTAAGGTGCTGTCTTGGTCTTCTAACCTTCTGTAGGCCTGCTCTTCAAGAGTTTGCTGGCCAGGGATCGGCATGGGAGGCATTCTCTCCTGCAATCATACAAGCCTCGCACAATGTTTCTGCGGAGTTTGGAGAACTACTCAAGTCAAAAATGTAAAGCGCCACAGTCCTTATCCCTCCACAGAACTAATCATGACATTGGACATGATGCTACGCCAATATATAGCACTTCAATTCACCACCAATAACTTCAGCCTATTGTGCCGTTGACAATTCACCACCAATAACTTCAGCCTATTGTGCCGTTGACTATCAATTGTGGTTGTTCTACTTAATTCTTGGTAACGTGTCTGTAGGACTCAATAGCAATCTTCTAAAGGGGCCATGTCGTCTCATTGGCAACACTTGTGACCTATTCAAGAACTACGATCATAGCTTCTTGAAATGCTTCTTCGAATGACATTGACAAATATAGTCCACATACTTTTTAGAAAGATAATTCCTTATGAGTTCAAGGGATTTACCTAATAAAGTTTAAACACAAGAAGTATTTATCATTTATCTCAATTAATTTGTCAAGGTAAAGAAGTCAATATTATTACAATTGAATCATTTACTTTTTGATAGAGATTTACTAGTTATAAAGTAGTTGTGATAATGGATAAACATCTTCAGGTATAAGAAATATATCATATTATTATACCAAAATTATAAAGACCATGGTTTCTTCTCTTAAGCATGAAGAATATATTCTAATCAAAGGTCATACTTAATTTGAATTGTAATATCATGTTAGAAAAATTACTTATTTTTTTAAAATTGATTACAAAGAGAAAGATATGTTTTATATATAACGAAAATATCATACCAAAATATTAATAAATATAAAAAAAATTCAAATTTTCAATCCTTTATGTCAACAAACCTGTTATTCACCAAAAAGGTCAGAAAGCGTGTTTGCCATTTGGAAGTTGCTTTAAAGAAAGAAAAAAAAAATAGGTACAACAAACAAGCACTTTAAAGTCATTCAACCAACATGCAAATCTAAAGATTACGTAGAGGGTGCCTCGTAGATTTGCTACTGGTCAACACAGTTCATGAAAATAGCCCCTTTTTGCATCTAAACCCAATGTGAGAATTATAGGATATATTCGACAGTAATATTGTGGCTAGCTTACTGAATTGAGCTCACGCAACGATCATCATGTAGGTCTGATATGCTTGTTATTTACCTTAATCAGCATACTAATTTATTTAGGACCTATCTAATGAAGTGCTTAAGATGCAATGTGCTTGGTGATTGAGATAGCAGACAAACCCATAACTGTTAGTTTGGTGCATCTATGAACAAAGAAGGCACTTGCATATTGCTTTTATCATTGCACACAAATAATGACTGAAGATTGAAGGAAATTCAAAAAACAAAAAAGCAAAAAAAATGTTTCACTTGTGCAAAAATTGACACTTACATGCGGTAGAAGTCGATAAATTGGTAGCTATAGAGCCTTGAGTGCTTCTTTTTTGTAATTTTTATACTAAAACCTGAGCTTGTAGGACATGCAATTATTGTTATTAGTTGTTTACTAGAGATCCATCAAGGCTTCCTTCAATCCACGGAAGACGTTACCATCAAGTCAAATGATATACAAAAATTTGTTATTAATAACAATAATAATAATAATAACAACACGACATTAGGAAGGGGATTGTGTCTTAAACTGCTCCCATGCTCCAATTGAGCTGCAGGGGCCGGACCTTATTAACCATTTTATGGAAACATTATCTAGTAAATATCTCATTCAATTTTTGTATGGCTAGTATATAAGGATAATATATTAGTCATCTCGTCAGTACCCAAAGAAGCGTTAGACAAAGAATCCCCAAATCTTCCATTGGAATCTTTAATATAATGCCAAAACAGGTCTTGACATGCGAAGGTATACTGAATTGAGCTTTAATTTGTGGGATTGAAGAAGATACATATGGCAACCCCATATGGTTAAAACAATTGTTTCTTTGATCTTAATGCATATTTTGAAATCTCTTTCTCTATCTCTCTCTCATTTTTCGGTCAATGGGTCGTGGTAGCCGTAGTGTGTTGGGGAACGGAGGAGACAGTGAAGGTGGAAGAGATACAAGTAGAGCCGCCAATATCATCTGAAGTTTGTGTCAAACTACTATATGCTAGTCTTTGCCACACGGACATCTTATGCAGCAGAGGGTTTCCAATTGTCAGTATCTTTCTCTGTTGCTCTATTTTGTTCTTATGCCTCCTGTTACTGTGATTTGATATCTCTTCCTCTAGATGGTTTCAGATTGTTGCTTGTTGGTCTACAGCCTATTTTCCCTCGAGTTTTGGGACATGAAGGTCTTGGGTAAGCTATCTCTTCTAAGTTTCTAACTAACAGTTATGACAAACTTTTTGAAGAATGGCCTTTCATCTTGTACCTTTGTTTGTTGCTTCTTCTTTCTCACACAAAACGAACAAAAAGCAGTGCACAACTTAACTAGTCTCATCAAATATTTTGATCCGCTTATATATATGAGTGAATTATGCAATTCTAGAGTGGTTAAGAGTGTTGGAGAGGAAGTAACAGGTCTAGAAGGAGGAGATCTTCTCATTCCAGGCCTCCTTGGTGAGTGCCAAGACTGTAGAAATTGTTTGTCTAGAAAGACCAACTTATACCTTAAATACCCAATCCCCTTCAGTGGTCTTATGTGCGATGGCACTTCAAGAATGTCTATTGGAGGCCAGAGGCTCTACCACGGTTTTACCTGCTAATTACATTCTGAAACTTGACCCGGTTATAGCTCCTCCACATGTTAGCTTCCTCTCATGTGGATTCTCGACTGGATTCGGGGGTGCATGGAAGGAAGCTAAGGTTGAAAAAGGATCAATGGTGGTTGTTCTTGGTCTAAGTGTTGTTGGGTTAGGGGTACGTCTGCCTTCTGAGCATAAGCTTTGCGAAAACAAATTGAAGTATAGAACTAGTTGGGTTGCTATGTGTTTTCTTTTTTATCAGAAGGTAAAAAAAATCAACTTCAATTCTTTTTCCATTTATTTTCTTGGTGGTGCTTAAGGAAGTTGAAAATTATGGCCTTCTAAATTGCAGGTTGTCGAGGGGGCTCGAATGCAAGGAGCAGCAAAGAGCAAAGATAATTAGTATTGAGAAAAATGAGAGGAAAAGAGTAAAGTACAAAGCTTTTGGAATGACGAACTTCATAGAGCCCAGTGAACATGATAAATCTATTTATGAGCTAGTTAAATAAATAATTGGTGGAATGGGTGTAGATTATTGCTTTGAGTGTACCGGTTGCGCCCTTGGTCAATGAAGCTCTCTAGCCACAAAAATGGTATGTCTATCAGTTCAATATTCATAATTTTACAAGACATACCTGTATAAATTAAAAATTATTTATTTATTTAGTCTATCTTTAACCTTTGTTGCTACTACTGGTGACAAGGGAGTATGAGAAATAATTATAATTCATGAAGGAAATCATGCAACTGTGGAGATCAATTTCCTTCGCCTGGTATTTGGTGGAAATTTGAAGGGCTCTATTTTTGGAGTGCTCAAACCCAGAATTGATCTTTCCTATCATAGTTGAAAAATGCAAAAATAAGGTGAGTTCTGATGGGGGGAGAGAGAGAATATGTGTTTTATACATTAAAATCTATTTTATTTCACTTTAAAAAGAGAAATGGTTGCAAACTTATTATATGTGCACAAAAACAAAAAAAAAAACTCCATTTTTGTTTTGGTAGAGATAGGACTAACTTATGCCTTCATGTTCCTAAAGGTTCAAATTATCATGAATATTAAGAACTTTGAAATGTTGTTGTATTATGTTCCACAGGAAATCAACGTGGATGAACTTCTGACTCACGAAGTTTCGTTGGAAGAAATAGATAGAGCATTTCAGATATGGGAGCAACCTGATTGTGTGAATGTTCTCACCAAGCTTTGATGGATCCTAGAAACGACAAGGCATATGTGGCCCAAAATAGATGCATTGAGCTAATGAACAATTGCATCTTTTCTTCACTTGCAAATCATTTATGTTTTGCTTATGATTTATTTCTCTTCTCTTATGGTGATGTGAACTCAGTCCTATGTTTTATAGAAGCTTTGGAGGAATTTGTTGATCTTACAGGCTTAAAGTATAACCCAAGTAAATGTCAAATTTTCTTTTCTAGGTTATCGGAGCAAGAACAACTTCTTATACTTGATCATACTCCTTTCCCGAAGGGTTCACTCCCTATTAGATATCTTGGAGTTCCTCTTATCACGAAAAGACTAACTCAAGTTGATTTTAAAGGTCTAACGGATAAAATATTTGGAAGAATAGAAGGTTAGGGAATGAAACATCTAAGCTATGCAGGAAGATTACAATTGGCAAAATTTGTCCTCATTTCTATTTGCACATTTTGGATGCAAGTCTTCCTATTGCCAAAGCAGACTATTTATGAGATTGAGAAAAAGATAAGGAAATTCTTATGGGCAGGTAATATAGATATGCATCGTCCTCACAAAGTAGCTTGGCAAATTGTTTGTTCACCGAAGAAGGAAAGGAGATTAGGTTTACTGAACCTCAAAATTTGGAATAAAGTCCTTTTCGGACGTATGCTTTGGAATCTCATTAATCTCCCAAAAGGCTTATTATGGAGTAAATGGATTCATAATACAAAGTGTAAAAGAACCTTAGTAATGCAGTTGGACATAAAAGGTACCATCTTGGAGTTGGCGGGGTCTCCTCAAGTTAAGGCCCACACTTACCTTTGTTCTCTCGAGTCCTACATATTGTTACCAAAAGATTTATAATGATCTTCGGCAAGTTGGAGAAATGGTGTATTGGTATAATTTAATTTGGACAGGTGGTATTAGCAAACATAATTTTATTGGATGGCTTGTTTGTAAGGACAGACTTTCTACAGCAATAGAAATTGTACGATGGCTTCCTTCGGTAAACATATATTGTGATTTTTGTCAATCTCATTTAGAAAATAGAAGTCATCTCTTTTTTGAATGTGCATGGACAAGGATGATTTGAAAAAGTATTCTTGCTCAAAATGGAATCCGACATAACATTGGAGGATGGAATGAAAAACTACAATCGATGATCAAAGCAATAAAAGGAAGGGATTTAGCTGCCAAACTTCTCAAGATATCTTTCTTAGTTTGTATTTATTGTATATGGGCTAAACGAAATAGAAGACGTTTTCAGGGGAAAACAATGGATATCCCTATTCTCTTAGCGAAAATAAAGAAGATAGTACGAGGGAGAGCTTCTTTGTTTAGAAATATAAAATCTTCTCAATGCAATGTTATTTTGAGTGAAATTTGGAGGCTTCCAACTTCCATCTTTTCATAGATATGGAAACTTTTGTAATACTGGGATATGCCCCTGTGCTTTTGTACTTTAATATGTATTAATACAATTTACCTTTCCACCAAAAAAACAAAAAGACTACTAGTCTTATATGTGGGATACACATAATTAATGGGCATTATAATAGGGCAAAAGATAAGATAATGGTCCCCTCAAAAATCACCATTTAAAGGATTTCCACCACAAGCTTTGTATCTGAAAACATCCATTCAAGTGAATTCCATTCTATGGAACAAGTCAGAAAATCCCCTATAGAACGAAAAAGAAAACAATATTCTATTATTTATAAATAAACGTAGATTTGGGACTAGTTAATTTTCATGAATTCCGTGGTTCCTACTAATCTAATTTTTATTTAAAGCCAATGAACAAACCTATGAAGAAGCATATGATTTGGATAAAAGTCTTGGTACATTACTATAAGCAAAACCAAATGACAAGAGAATATAAAGACATAGTGACCTCCTTACATCTTTCTAGTTTTTAGTGATACAAAGATGCACTTAACAACACACATATATAGAGAAAACATATACAAATTAACCCTAATTTGATTAGGTTAATATGTGGCACAAGGAGACTATACAATTATGCAAAATTATAATATTGCTTAAATGGACACACCGTAATACCCTTCCTTAATCTAATGGTCAATAGAAATTAAGAACACTAAAACTTTTTAAGAGATAAATATGTTGATTAGTGCCCAATGCTTTAGTTATCCATCAACAGATTAACCATTGGTTCTAATATGCACAATCTTTATCATTTGATGATGGTTTTCTCACAAATAAAATGGTAGCTCATGTGAATGTATTTGGCGTGCTAGTGAATAAAGGGGTTGGTTGTGAGCTCCATAAGGTCCATGTTGTCACAAAATAGCAAAATAGGTTGATGCATAATGATTTGCATTCACAAAGCAAACCCAACAACCATATTATCTCATAAGTGGTGGTGGCCATGACACGATATTATGTTTCACTAGATAATCTAGAGACAATATTTTGTTTCTTACTCTTTCAAAAGATTAAAGTGTTGCCAAGTAATACACAAAATCCAATGATTAATTTCCTCCCCCATCTTACACATAAGATAACTAGAATCATAATATACACACAACTAAAATCCCACTAAAAATGGAATAAACAAATCTAGACTTGGACAACTCTTCAATGTTTTTGTGCAATTTGCAAACCTTAACCCATCCATTACTCAAAGTACCAAGCATATTATGCATGTAAACCTTCTCATGAAGATCACCCTATAGAAAGGCATTATGCACACCCATTTGATAAATATCCCAATGTCTATAAGCAACCAATGAAACAACATTCCTTATAGTGTTGCACTTAACCCCTAGAGCAAAAGTCTTATGGAAATCAATATTTTCTTTCTAATTGAAACCCTTGGGCACTAATCTGGCCTTGTACCACTTAATGATCCACTTACATTATACTTGATCTGATAAACCCATTTGTAACTAATGGGTCTCCTAACTTGGGGCAGTTAACAATCTTCCAGGTGCCATTAGCTTCATAAGCTTGTGGTTCCTAATCCATAACATCTTTCCAACAAAGGTTCTTAATTACCTCATGGTAATAGATGATTTCAATAGCAACAAAAATAGAGGTAATGAAATGTTGGTTTGAAGGGGACAAATGCGCATAAGAGAGGTAGGCTAAAAATGGATATTGAGATGAGTCACTCTAGGTAGGCTAAAAGTAGATATTAAGAGTCACTCTTTACAATAGCAAAGGCAGGAGTGGTTCGAGTTGATTGGCAAGGTGGTGATGCAAAAGGCTTATCCAAAGAGGGAACAAGATATTTTGATTCATCATCAAAGAACATAGCATATGGGTAAGCAGATTGTGGAACTAAAGGTCTTCTTAATAGGAGTGGAGTTATCCTAGGGCTAAGGAGAAGGTTAAGTACCAAGGTAGAGGATAGTGGAGATAATATAGACTACTTGTGGTTTGTCATGAGTAGAGATGTGAAATCTAGTATAGGACCTTTATCAAGAGATGCAGTCAAAGGAAGTTACAAAGTAAAATGAGAGGCAAGCTTTATTTGGGCAAATGGAAAAAAAGTTCCTTACAAAAATATATATCCTTACTCACAAAGAAATGATGTCTCTCGGCATTATACAAGTGATAGTCCTTTTTTCCCCTGTGGATAATCCATAAAAATGCTAGGAATGACAAATGGGCCAAACTTATCTTTGGACCCTATAGTGATGGCATAGCAAAGAAAACTAAAGACCTTAACATAAGAAATGTTTGATACTTTACCAAATAATTTTTCAAAAAGGGTTACATCCATGTAAAATAGAAGATTGCATCCTATTGGTGAATGATAGTGAGTATGCTAGGAGCATTTATAAATGAGGAATGGTCTCACTTTTGTCTTTCAGTAAGAATGTCCAAGTCCTTTATAAAAGGCCATCAATGATAGTGAAAAAAATAATGTGATCCATCATGGTTAGAGATGCAATAAGGACCCTAAGCAACAACATAAATCAAACTAAAAATCAATTGTGTGATCATATCATGCATGGAAATGGTTTGTGAGTTTGTTTTATAAAAAGGCAAATGATACATTACGAATCATATGGGAAACTAGTATACTAAAATTTATTGAGCAATTTAAATTTTGTGTTGTACATATGTCTAAGTTTATAATGCTAGAGTTTGAAAATTGAAGAATTACATCCCAAAGATGATTTATAAAAATTGGGTGATGCCTAGACCATTGGTCAACTAATTTACCCTCAAAATGTACAGCAACATAATAAAGCTTATTTCTCATCCTAACGAGTCCTTTTTTTCACCATTGAAAGGTGTTGAAAAATACATAATTCATGATGAAAAGTATTGAGTAGTTATTCTTGAAACAAAATTTAAAAATAGAGATCAAATTGAATTTAAAAGTAGGAAAATAAAACACATGTAATTTCAAAGGGACAGAGATAGTAATATCACTAATTTGTGTTATTTCACCACTATCATCATTTGGGGATTTAGTCAACCTATGGCCAAAGGCACATGAAACAAGTAATTCCAAGTATTAGTGATGAGCAATTATATGGTCATTAGTCCCATTACCAATGATGTAACATCTATTAAAGAATTCAAAGTGTACTTGCCAAGTGTGTCTGGGCACTTCAAATAAGTCCACCCTAAGGAAATTCATAAAATGCTAATACTCAATCTTAGTGATGGACAACCACATGATTGACTATTAGGAAGGCTTTTTGGATGATTTGTAATGTTGAATACTATCATGAACTATTAGGGAAGACAATGGAATTAAGAGTTTTGTGGCAAATTCCATTGGCAATGTAACAAGTCAAGGGCACATTTAGAAACCTTTTAGGATTGGTTTGGATCATACAACCTTTGTTGACAATAGTCCTAAAAATGACATATTGTTTTTGTCAAAGGTGAACCAAAATGACTTGTCTTCTAGAAATGGGCTCAAAGGGCTACAGTGCAATTATTGTGGAAGAAAGAGGCATACTTAAGAGAATTACTAAAAATTTATAGTCCTTAGTGTGACTACTGCAAACTTTATAGACACAAGTACAAAGATTGCTACAAGCTCAATGGATTTCCATCAAGACATAAAAAACTACAAGGGAAATTCAAGTGTTAATTTAGTTGTGCCAAGCACCAATGCCATGAAACAACCAATGAAGAAACACAACTTGGATAAAGGGCTTGGTATATTACTACAAGTAAAGCCAAATTACAAGAAAACAAAGAGAGGTAGTGACCTCTTTCTTTTCAATGATACAAAGATGTGACAATCGACAGTACACATACATAGAGAAAAAAAGAAGAAGATAAAAATCAATCCTAATGTGATTAGGATAACATGTAACACAAGGACATTATAAAATATGAAAAGCTATAAGATTACTTAAATGAGCAGGCCATAATAATTATGTAAAGAGATAAACATTTTATGTATAAAGTAAAGAATATGTCAAGATATAAATAATATAAATAACATCTATTTTCGTTATGATTATGTATAATTATCACAGTCTTTAGGTTAATAGTTATTTTACGTAAACAAATTAGCCTTTGACTTAGAATGGAATTCGACGTCATATTGGAGGATAGAATGAAGAACTGCAATGGATGATTAGAACAACTAAAGGAAAGGATTTGGCTGCAAAGCTTCTTAAAATATCTTTTTTAGTTTGTATTTATTGCATATGTACAGAACGAAATAGAAGACGATTTCAACATAGAATAGTCGACATTCCTATTCTCTTGGCTAAAGTAAGGAAAACTATACGAATGAGAGCTTCTTTGTTTCAAAATGTAAAATCCTCACAGGGAAATGTCATTTTGAGTGAGATTTGGAGGCTTCCAACCTCTATCTTTTCATAGTTATTGAAAATTGTAATGGTGGGGTATGCCCCTCTACTTTTGTACACTACTTTATATTAATGCAAACTTACATTTCAACCAAAAAAAAAAAAAAAAAAAATATTAGCCTTTGACTCATGGTAAAAGCCATTTCTAAAGACTTGAGAGATTTAAGTGTCTCGCCACGTTGTCAAGAGCTTCCTTGTGTACGTTTCACAAGAAGAAGCATTTTTGAAAAGTGGTTTCACGCAGGATTCAATCTCTGAATCACACGGCTTTAGCAACTAACAGTGCATGCGGGTAGAAATTCAACCGTGATGCAGAGTCCTAAAATCGTGCGTGGGCTTTATACAACAAGTGAACGTGTGCGTCCAGCGGGTGAGCACAGTTCAGCCCGTAGTATGAGATCAGTAAGACTCCCAAGTCATTACTATTACTACATTATTGTTAGATTTTGATCTACTACTTCAACATATCAGGCCAATCAAACCAATCAACTCCATCAAAGGATAAGGATGTTAGTCCAAATAGTTGTCGTAAAGAGTAATTTTTAACGAGTGTCTAAAGTAGTTACACCTAAGAAAGTAACTTTAATTACATTTACTACTAATTCTTAGTTCCAAAAATATTGCACTTAGTGCTTTATTGACTTTTTTGATCACATTTAATGCTTTTTTTCTTTTCTTTTGGTGTGCCCTAACTCCCTATAAATAGAAGTTATAAACTCGTCTACAAATATGACTTTTGAAATAAGAAGAGTAGCTTTTTCTATCATTAAAATCCAAGAGCATTTTAATTCCTTAACCCTTAAATTCATATTGTTTTCTTCGTTTACATTCCTTGCAATTTATCTTTCTTGCATATCTTTTTAATTATAGCTACCAAAATAACACGTCATCTCAAGCATGTTTAGAATTACAAAAGATGACTGTTCACTTGCCCCATGTTGCCCTAGGTGCCGATGTTAGGTGAAATCAATCGCAGTCTATAGAAGTCTTCCAAAGGAGTCCTGTCATGTCGTCTTGATGAGCAACTCGCCTATGAATCACTCAAGATCCATCCAATGCTTATCCTGCTAACCCACATCTTTTAGAGCAGGGGATTTCCTTAAGATTTAAAGGGCCTAAATCGACAGGTACAGATTTTAGAAGTCTTTCACTTTTGCCTAATTTATTCGTTAAGATCAAAAAGTGAGTATCTTTCACCGCTTTCTGCTAATCCGATCAAATTTTGTGTTTATAAAGCTACGAGAAAGACAAAGAAGAAGGTAGATTGCTTTTCGTCCACATGATCATAGCTCATTAATTTCGCTTAAAAACTCATAATATCCCTATGTCCGGATAGGGACATGAATGGATAGATAGCCAATTATATAGTTTGACCCTAAATAAATCGATTTTCTTTTTCCATTTAATTTTCTTAATAATCGTTGAGGAAGATTGAGACTATGCCCTTGTTAATTGCAGCAAAGATAATAGGTATCAACAAAAATGAGAAGAAAAGAATAAAAGAAAAGCTTTTAAAAGAATCTTCTTTGTAAATCTTGATGGATTATGATAAATCTATTTTCAATCTAACAAATGACTAATAAGTGAAATGGGACTGTTGCTTTTAGTGCATAGCAATCTCTATCCATTTAAATATCTCGTTTAACAAAATTTATTAATTATTAGTACTATTTTTGCTACTGCTAATATGTGAAGAACGAACTCTGCAACTTGATATTTGAATATTAAAAGAAGCCTTAAAATTTGATGAACATTTAATTGACTTCTTGCTTGCAGTCCATCGTTGCATCCACCGATCAGTGATTTAAAATCCAAGTATGTAGACTTGATTAGGGAACAAAAATGGATAAATTTGTGTTGTATTCAACAAGAAACCATTTACAAAGAGAGAACAAAGTCTATGTGTAAAAGCTTAAAGAAAAAAAAAATTATGCTATAACATTAATGTATTTCCGACATTCAGGCCTTCCACCAAATAAACAAAACGACTCACATCATCATTTGAACCAAGGGATTGTGATTGAAAATAAATTTTTGCAGTTCAAGTGGACTACACATTCCTTATAATAATAAGCCCTATATTTTGTTTTGAGTTTTTTATGACAAAATTTACAAAATATCATGTCCTTTGTGACTTAACAAACTAAATAGGTCTAAGTGAGGGTAGCTCATGTTCTCTAGTTTTAATGGTGTGTCAAAATGTAATATAATAACCATTACAAATAAGGAAAGCATATGTAGGGTATAATATTAAGGATGAAAATCTATATTGAAAAGTATGATCTTAGAATAATATTTAAATGTAAAGAAGGTACTCTTAGCATGTGAGCAAATATTTAGTTTTTTTTTTTTATATAGGTAGTGGGGGAAAAGGGATATAGAATGTCTCAAACCCTAACCATTTATTCTAACATCTTATTAGAGTTTAAATAAGCCTATTTTACATTATTCAACATTAAGCTCAAGGTATACTTAATATGTGGAAGAGTGTTGAAAGCAAAAGGTCTCATATTAAAAAATATATAATCCTTAAATATAAAAATAATAAATAATAAAGTTCATCTTAACTAACCATGAGTTAGCTTTTAAAATAACCTTTTTAGTCTATTTATAACACTTATCCTAGCTTTCCTTGTCACAGGAACTTTATCTTTTGTCATTTTATTCATAGATAAAACTTTTAATTAAAAAGAAAATTATCTCGAATGGGAAAGCAGATTAAATAATTTACAATCAGATAACAAATTTTATTCAATATTTTAAAATTTTATATTAGATATGTTGTTGCCAGTCCTTTTCAACTCTTTCATCTTTTAAATTGTTTTCCTCTATGCATGCTACCTATACGTTTGATTTTATGTTTAAAGGGGATGCTCCACTTCACTGTTGTCTAAAAAGAGTTTGTCAACGATGATTTCACCCAGATTCTGTCCCAGGAAAGGAGCGAAGGAAGATGATGGAGGTGAAACATTTTCTTGTCCATGTGATACGAGTGGAGTCTGGAATCCAGAAACGATCAAATTGAGGAATTGCAGGCTATCAACGTGCCTTTCGAGTTGTCATTTTTCTCAAATAGCTACTGTCCCTATAGAGACAAGCTTCTTCTAAAAAGACAAAGAAATAGTTGTCTTGAAAATGTGCCAATAAAATGGTTGTCTTGGAGCAGGTGCCATAATTGTCCTCGACGGTGTGCCGTGCCTGGCTTGTAGCGGGGGATACGCAGCACCCATTAGTGTAAGAAGTTTGCCTACGCAGCTTTGGGTTGACACGTTACCAAAGCTGAATATAAATGCGGCGCTGAAAGTGCTCCCATGACTATCTCTCTTTGAGCTCCGAACACTAGAAATTGCTATCCCCGGTTTCTGCTGAAATAAACTCCCACTACTTTATTCTCTCATTCTTACACAAAGAGAAATCAATTGGTTTTGTTCGTGATGGCATTGGCTGAAGTGCGAAACAACAGATGGAGTTTGAATTGAAACCCAAGCTGGCACAGACGATATCAGAGGTAGATGTGTGGGGGGGGGGGGGGGGGGGGGGGGGGGGCGCCGCGCCTACAATAGTTGGTCAGTTGCAGAATCTCCTTCACTTCGTCAGGCCAACGTTGGTGCTGGAAAGCTTGTTCTGCAGCCACGCGGGTTTGCTCTTCCCCACTACGCCGATGGTTCCAAACTTGGTTATGTTCTTCAAGGTCATGCCAGATACCTAATACTCGTATCTGTCCTTTCGTGTTTATATAAGAAAATAATGCTGCATACCAGATTATAAGGCACAAAACCTCCATAAGTTATAGTTTCTAATACTTAGTTTTTGTCTTTTGATTTATGCATTTGTGTACAAACACTAAATGAGATTCTCGTTATCATCGTATGAATATAAAAGATAAGCACAGAGATAAGCACACAGTTTGAAAGTCTTGATACTACAAAACTAAGGGAGGTTATGTATTTACAGCAAACTACATGAGAGTATTTTTTTCTAGTTTTCTAAAAGTAATTGAAAATTTTGAATTGTATTACAAAAACACAGTTTTAGTACTTCAACAAATAAATAATTAATTTAGTTTTTTCAAAAACTGAAAACAAAAACCTCCTTCTGAAACACAAAAACTTAATTAAAAAGGAAAAGAAATTATAAAAGACTTTATCATTCTTGTATTTTTTCAGAGATTTTCTCCTTTTTTATGAGTATCAGATGTTTAAGGTGGTGTGAATCTCCCGTCTTGTTAGGATATGGGCTTGTTGAGTAGTTTATATTTAAAGAAATATTCCATTCTTTTATACAAGGATTGAGTTTTCTAATATAGTGTTAGAGCTCAATTCTTTTTTAGCACCCTTATAGATATGATATGGTCTACCTTAGATTTACACAATAAAAATGGCACTACAGTATAGTCTAAGTTGGACCACTGTGGTGAGAAAATGTGTTAGATATTGGTGTGGAGTTGTCCCATGTTGCTAAGATATAGATTTGTAAAATGATTTGTGTCTAAAGAAATATTTTTTATCCTTGGGTAATTTTTGTAAAAGGATTATACTTTTTGCTTGTTAACAATAATTAAAATTTTCATATTTTGCTCGTCAAATGTTGTACAAAGTACTTTTTTGTTAAAAATAAAAAATAAAAAAGTACTTTGAAAGAGTTCAGAAATTTTTAAAATATATTTTTTAAGCTTAAATGATGATGCTATAAATGAATAATTATATATTTCATTTTATGATATATAATACTTGACATTATATATATATATATATATATAAAAGGGTACTTTTCATTTTGAGAGAAGAATTTCCATCCCCATGCATAATTCCTGAACCACAATGCATAAACTCAATTCTAAACCCAAAAAAGTTGATTCTAGATAACTTTATATTTCCCAACATTCTGTGACCACTTCATAGTATTTTGTATATGTCATGTTTGTAATACCGTACATCAGGGAAGAATTACAACAAACTGGAATGTTGGGAGCTGGCGACTTGATTGGGATGTTACTTGAGAGGGCTTGATTGAGAACTACTTCTTACAGTCTAGCCCTTTCCCCCAGAATTCGATAAAGCTAGTTCTTCGAACAAAACTTGAAGTCAAAGTTTAACAATTTCCTTCCATAATCCATAGCTCTCTGTTACATAGACTTGTAAAATTAACTCTCATATCCGTGAACAATTTTTGTTAATAACTTTTAGCCACTGCAGGTAGTGATGGAGTGGTGGGGATGGTACTCCCCAACTCGGCAAGGGAGGTGGTGTTGAAACTTAAGAAAGGAGATGTCATACCAGTGCCATCAGGATCAGTCTCATGGTGGTTCAACGATGGAGACTCCGAGTTGCTGATCATCTTCTTGGGGGAAACGTCCAAGAGCTACACTCCCGGAGAATTTACCTACTTCTTTCTATGTGGGGTTCAAGGTATCATGGGAGGCTTCTCGCCTGAGTTTCTCAATAGAGCTTATAACACAAACACTGATGAATCAGACAAACTTGCAAAAAGCCAGACTAAGATCCTAATAACTCAGCTACCAGAAGGAACAAGCTTGCCCAAGCCTAGCGTGGAAAGTACCCACAAAATGGTTTATGACATTGATGGTGTACGGCCCGTGTTCGTGTCAAAGACGGTGGAGTAGTCACTACACTGACAGAGAATAAGTTTCCCTTCCTTGGAGAAGTTCAGCTGAGCGCCAACCTCGTCAAACTTGATGCGAAAGCAATGCGCTCGCCACCATACACTGCGGATTCTGCAGTTCAAGTGATTTATGTTGTTAAAGGAAGCGGTCATGTTCAAATAGTGGGCATTAATGGTAAGCGTGTCTTGGACGCGGAACTAAAGCCCGGTCACCTGCTTGTTGTACCAAGATTCTTCGTTGTCGCCGAACTTGCAGGTGGAGATGGTCTGGAGTGTTTCTCTATCATAACAAGCAAGCAGTTAAGTATCAGTTTGTTTTACTTTATCCTTGTCCTTCGAATCAGATAACTAAGCCAACGATTTAATGTAGCTTTGATGATGTTCTTGTTTTGTTAAATATTTAAAGAGTATTATTTACTTAAAGCTCTGTCTTGTTCTTCTAACTTTCTATAGGCTTGCTCTCCAAGAGTTTGCCAGCCAAGGATCGGCATGGGAGGCATTCTCTCCTGCAGTCATACAAGCCTCTCTTAATGTTTCTGCGGAGTTTGGAGAAGTTTTCAAGTCAAAAATGCAAAACGCCACAGTTCTTATCCTGCTGCAGAACTAATCAAAGGCTTTGCCAAGTAAACACTTGTTTTGAGAAGGCCCGTTGATAAATATTCTATATACTAGTTTTCTCATAGATGTCCCAAACTATCATTTACTTATTTATGTAAAATTTGGGATAGAGATAGTAGTATCACTAATATGTGTAACTGAAGCACTATCTCCATTTGAAAATTTATAGACCTATGGCTAGAGGCACATGAAATGAGCAATTCCAAGTTTTAGTAATGAGCAATTATATGGTCAATAGCTTCATTACCAATTATCTAACATTTATTCAAGAATTTAGGTGTACTTGCCAAGTGTGTCTTAGTGATGAACAGTTATTGACTATTAGGAAGGCTTTTTTGATGATTTGTAAGGTTGAATACCATTATGGACTGTTAGTAAAGATGATGGAATCCAGCGTTTTTGTGGCAAATTCCATTGACAACACAAGTAGTCAAAGGCTCGTTTTGAAACTTTCTAGGAAGGGTTCGGATCATACAACCATTGTTGACAATAGTCCTGAAAACGACATATCATTCTTGTCAAAGGTGGGCCAAAACAACTCGTCATCCTGAAATTGGCACAAAGGGCCAAAATGCAATTATTGTGGAAGAAAGAGGCATATTCGAGGGAATTACTACAAAATTACCGGTCCATAGTGTGACTACTGCAAACTTTATGTTCATGAGCACAAAGATTGCTACAAGCTCGATGGATTTCCACCAAGGTACAAAAAACTACAAGGGAAATTCAAATGCTAATTCAGCTACACCAAGCTCCAATAGCATGAAGTAACCAACAGAGAAACACAGTTTGGATAAAAGGCTTGGAATGTTACTACAAGCAAAACTAAATTACAAGAAAACAAAAAGATGTAGTGACCTCTTTGTTTTCAATGATACAAAGATGGCACTTGATGGTACACATACGTTGAGAAAAAAAAAAGATACAAATCATCCTAATGTGATTAGGTTAACATGCAACACAAGGAGACTATAAAATATGAAAAACTATAACATCACTTAAATTGGCACACTATGACAATTACATAAAGAGACAACTATTTTATATATAAAGTAAAGATTATATGAAGATATAAATACTATAAATAACATCTATTTTCGTTATGATTAGGTATATTTGTCACGATCTTTAGGTTAATAGTTATTTTATTTTTAGCATGGAGCTAACAAAATAGCCTTTAACGCATGGGAAAAGCCATTTATCAAGACTTGAGGGACTTAAGTGTCATGCCACGCTGCCTTATCAAGAGCTTCCTTATGTACGTGTCACAAGAAAAAGCATTTTTGACAAGTGGTTTCACGCAGGATTCAATCTCTGAATCGCGCGGCTTTAGCAACTAGCAGTGCATGCGAGTAGAAATTCATCCGTGAGGTTCAACTATTGATGCGGAGTCCTGAAATCGCGCGTGGGCTTTGTCCAACAAGCGAATTTGTGCGTCCAGCCATGAGTTTGTTCAGCACGGTTCGGGCCGTAGCATGAGATCTCAGTAAGACTCCAAGTCATTACTATTACTAAAATATTATTAGATTTTGATCTAATACTTCAACACATCAGCCCTATCAACCCAATCAACTCCATCAAAGGATAAGGATGTTAGTCCAAATAAGTTATACCTTAAAGAGTAATTTTTAACAAGTATCTAAAGTAGTCACACCAAAAAAAGTAACTTTAATTGCGTTTATTACTAGTTTGTTAGTTCTAAAAGAGCTGCACTTAGTACTTTATTGGATTTTTTTATCACATTTAATTCTTTACTTTCTTTTTGTGTGCCCTAACTCTCTATAAATAGAAATTATAAACTTATTTGTAAATATGACTTCTGAAATAAGAAAAGTAGTTTTTTCTATCATTTTAATTTTCTACATTTATTTTCTTTGTTCTTTACATTTAGGGTTTTCACTTTATGTCTTTACTTTCTTGCATTTTAATTTCTGCACCCCTTAAATTCACTTGTTTTTTGTCCTTTAAATTTCCTTGCAATTTATCTTTCTTGCATCTCTAAATTCACAAAACCTTGCAATTATCTTGTTATTTGCTTGTTGCAACTTGTTTAAGCCTCCAGCTCACTGATCGCCTATCACTAATCACATCAATAAATGTCCATTCTCAGTCACGATCACGTAACAGTTTCCAATATAACATTTCATCTCAAGTATGTTTAGAAGTACACAAGATCTAATTTACTGACTGATCACTCACACTATGTTGCTTCCGTTATTTGTTGGTGTGGTAGGTAACGCTGTTGGGTGAAATCAATTGCAGCCTACAGAAGTCTTCCAAAGGAGTCCTGTCATGTCATCTTGATGAGCAACACCCCTATGAATAATTCAAGATCCATCAATGCTTATCCTGCTAACCCACTTCACGACACACGTTCTCTCGTAGATATTTCGCCACATCTCTTAGAAAAGGGGATCCTCTAAAGATTTAAAGGGCCCACATAGACAAGTACAGCTTTCAAAAGTCCTTTTCAATTTTGCTTTATCGTTCACCGCATTCTTCTAACCGGTTCAAATTTTGTGTTCATGAAGCTACGAAAAAGACAAAGAAAAAGGTAGATTGCTTTTCATCCACAAAGTCATAGCTCATTACTTTCGCTTAAAAACCCATATTATCCCTATGTTCAGGATCAACAACCTATAGATAGCCAATTATATAGTTTGACCGTGTTGTCGTGTCCCGAATCCCAAAATGAATGACTTTAAGGAAAATAAAACAATTTTCTTTTTCCATTTAATTTTCTTAATAATCGTTAAGGATGATTGAAACTATGCCCTTGTAAATTGCAGCAAAGATAATAGGCATTGACAAAAATGAGAAGAAAAAAATAAAAGAATAAAAGAAAAGCTTTTTAAGGAATCTTCTTTATAAATCTTGATGGATTATGATAAACCCATGTTCAATCTAGCTAAGGTAGTGCATCGCTATCCATTTAAATGTCTAATTTAATGAAATTTATTAATTATTAGTACTGTTTTTGCTACTGTCAATCTATGAAAAACCAATTCCGACTTGATTATTAAAAGAAGCCTTAAAATTTGATGAACATTTAACTGACTTCTCGCTTGCACTCATCTTTGTGTCCGCCTATCAGTGATGTTGTGAAATCCGAGTATGTTAACTTGATTAAGGAATGAAAATTGATAAATTGCATTATTAAAAAAAATAAAATTATGCTATAACATTGATGTATTTCCGTCATTCATTCCTTGTCGTGAAGTCGCAGAAATAATGTCCCTAAAGAGATAGGGTTCTTTTAAAAAGACAAAGAAATAATTGTCTTGGGGCATGTGCCATATTTATCCTGGACGGCGCGCCATGCCTGACTTTTGAGCGGGATACGCATCACTGAAACTGCTCCCAAGACTATCGATCTCTTTGAGCGCTGAACACTAGAAATTGCTTTCCCCGGTTTCTGCTGAAGTATAGGTATAGAAATATACTCATCACTACTTTATTCTTACACAAACACTAATCAATTGGTTTTGTTTGTGATGGCATTAGCTGAAGTTTAAAACAACAGATGGAGTTTGACTTGACACCCAAGTTGGCGCAGACGATATCAGAGGTAGATGGGGGAGCCTGCTATAGCTGGTCAGACTTGACACCCAAGTTGGCGCAGACGATATCAGAGGTAGATGGGGGAGCCTGCTATAGCTGGTCAGTTGCTGAATCTCCTTCACTTCGTCAGGCCAACGTTGGCGCCGGAAAGCTTGTTCTGCAGCCACGCGGGTTTGCTCTTCCCCACTACGCCGATTCTTCCAAACTTGGTTGTGTTCTTCAAGGTTATGCCAGATAAGTATACTCCTATCTGTCCTTTCGTGTTTATATAAGAAAATAATACTGCAAACTAGATTATAAGGTACAAAACCTCCATAAGTTATAGTTTCTAATACTTAGTGATAACTCTATTTTTATAGAGTTATTTGACCTATTTTTTAGGCAATAAATAATGCAATGCTTATAAGAAAATATTTGAATTCCTCTTTATTTACCTAAATTTGTCTTGTTTATGTAGCGTAAGGAGGCATGGAGAAAAAGGATGAATAAGGAGAACCTGATGCTTATTGTGTGGCAAAATCGTAATATCAAGATCAAGAGAGTCATGATGGGCTTGGACTTTAGATTTTCCATTGTTATTAGGTTTTCTATTTATTTAGAAAACCCAATCATGTTAGGAATTCAAATCCTAATTAATTTAGAAGTTCAAAACCCAATTGTTTTAGATCTCTAAAACCCAATTCTACTAGGATAAGAGGTAGGTCTAAACCTAAACCTTATTTAAGAGAAGAGAAGAGGCCGCTGAAGGGGAGGAGGAAATTGAGCACAACTCAAGAAAGAGGCCAAGAATTCAAGGTTTTCTTAAAGAGAAGACAAAAAGGGTGACAGACTTCTTGTTCTTGGATTCAAGATGCCTTCTTTATTTCTTATTACTATTCTTCCTCATTATTTCTTTATGTTTTAGTATATTTTTGTTAGAGCTGCGATGTAACCTAATTATGATGGTATGAATCTTATAATTATTATGTTCTGCAAGATATTTTGTTTATGTGAAGTTACATATTACTGTGTTTAATGCTTTTAAGTGATTAGCTACCACTTGAATGATCTGATTTGCATGTTTGAGACCGACAGGAGATAACATGTAGTTGCTTCTTGTAATATATAACCATGAATTAAATATGGATAGACATATACCATGTTGTTTGTGTGGCTTTTGGTGATAAGATGATCGAAAGATTTATTGTAAACCAGGAATACTCACAGATCCTAATGCATTTGGTTTGTTTCAATTCATGTATAGAAATATAGTGAATTAATGAACTAAATAGGTTTGCTATACCTAGACATAGGATAGTAAATAAATTAGGAGATTCCGCCATCACATAGATATTATCCCTCTTGCAAACATAAATAATCAATATTAATACCTAGTAATTATGGTGAAATCATATGCTCTAACATATTTCTTGTATTTAATTTTCTTAGATTTAGTTAGTTAATCTATCATCTATCAATTTGGTTTGTTAGATAAATTCTAGGAGTTATTCACCGTTAGTAATTAGTTGGTCTAGTAATCACCAATCTCTGTGGGACGATATCTTTCTTATCATTATATTACTTGTTCGACATGTTCACTTGCATTTAGAATTTCACCGAACACTTAGTTTTTGTCTTTTGATTTATGCATTTGTCTACAAAAACTAAATGAAATTCTCTTTATCATCATATGAATATAAAACATAAGCGCAGAAATGAATACTCCATGATGTGACGAATGTAGACTGTGAAAGTCTCGATACAACAAAACTAAGGAAGGTTTTGTATTTACAGCTAACCACATGAGAGTATTTTTTTTTCTAATTTTCTAAAAATAATCGAAAATTTTGAATAGTATTACGGAGACACAGTTTTAGTGCTTCAACAAAGAAATAATCAATTTAGTTTTTTCAAAAACTGAAAACAAAAACCTTCTTTTAAAACAGAAAAACTCAATTAAAAAAAAAAGAAATTGTAAAAGACTTTATCACCATCATCATCTTCATACAAAAGCTTAGGGCAATCGCCATAAATTATTTCAAAAATTACATATAACTAATGTCGGGAGCTGGAGACTTGGTTGGGAGGGCCTGATCGAGAGCTACTTCTTACAGTCTAGCCCTTTTTCCTAGAAAGAAAAAAACAAAGATAAATAATAACTCTTCAAATTCGATAAAGCTCGTTCTTCCGATCCCGACCTGAAGTCAAAGTTTAACAAGTTCCTTCCATAATCCATAGCTTTCTGTTACATAGACTTGTATAATAAACTCTCATATCCGTGAACAGTTTTTGTTAATAACTTTTAGCCCCTGCAGGTAATGATGGAGTGGTGGGGAAGGTACTCCCTAACTCGGCAAGTGAGGTGGTGTTGAAACTTAAGAAAGGAGACGTCATACCGGTGCCATCAGGATCAGTCTCATGGTGGTTCAACGATGGAGACTCCGAGCTGGTGATCATCTTCTTGGGCGAAACGTCCAAGAGCTACATTCCCGGAGAATTTACCTACTTCTTTCTATGTGGGGTTCAAGGTATCACGGGAGGCTTCTCGCCTGAGTTTCTCAGTAGAGCTTATAACACAAACACTGATGAAGCAAACAGACTCGCAAAAAGCCAGACTGCGATCCTAATAACTCAGCTACCAGAAGGAACAAGCTTGCCTAAGCCCAATGTGGAAAGTACTCACAAAATGGTTTATGACATTGATGGTACGCGGCCCGATGTTCGTGTCAAAGACGGTGGAGTAATCACCACATTGACAGAGAACAAGTTTCCCTTCCTTGGAGAAGTTGAGCTGAGCGCAAACCTCATGAAACTTGATGCTAAAGCAATGCGTTCGCCATCATACACTACTGATTCTGCAGTTCAAGTGATTTATGTTGTGAAAGGAAGCGGTCATGTTCAAATGGTGGGCACTAACGGTAAGCGCGTCTTGGACGCGGAACTAAAGCCCGCTCACCTGTTTGTCGTGCCAAGATTCTTCGTCGTCGCCGAACTTGCAGGTGGAGATGGCTTGGAGTGTTTCTCTATCATAACAAGCAAGCAGTTAAGTATCAGTTTGTTCTACTTTATCCTTGCCCATTGAATCAGATAACTAAGCCAGTGATTTGATCTAGCTTGAATGTGTTCCTGTTTTGTTGAATATTTAAAGAGTGTTTACTTAAAGCTCTGTCTTGTTCTTCTAACTTTCTGTACGCCTGTTCTCCAAGAGTTTGCTGACCAGGGATCGGCATGGGAGGCATTCTCTCCTGCAGTCATACGAGCCTCGCTCAATGTTTCTGCGGAGTTTGGAGAACTACTCAAGTCAAAAATGCGAAGCGCCACAGTCCTTATCCCTCCACAGAACTAATCATGACGTTGGACATGATGCTACGCCAATATTTAGTACTTCAATTCATCACCAATCACTTCAGCCTATTCCGTTGTTGACTATCAATTCTAGTTGTTCTACTTAATTCTTGGTAATGTGTCTACGGGAGTCAATAGCAATCTTCTAAAGGGGCCATGTTGTCTCACTGGCAACATTTGTGACCTATTCAAGAACTACGATCATAGCTTCTTGAAATGCTTCTTGGAATGACATTGACAAATATAGTCCACATACTTTTTAGAAAGATAATTCCTTAAGAGTTCAAGGGACTTACCTAATAAAGTTTAAGTGCAAGAAGTCTTTATCATTTACCTCAATTAATTTGTCAAGATAAAGAAGTCAATATTATTACGATCGAGTCATTTACTTTTTGATAGAGAGATTTACTAATTATAAAGTAGTTGTGATAAGGGATAAACATCTTCAGGTATAAGAAATATATCATATTATTATACCAAAAATATAAAGTCCATTGTTATTTTCAACATGATTTCTCTCTTAAGCATGAAGAATGTATTCTAATCAAAGGTCATGCTTAATTTGAATTTTTATGTCATGTTAGAAAAATCACTTCTGTTAAAATTGATTACAAAGAGAGATATGTTTTATATATCAACAAAATATCATACCAAAATATTAATAAATTTAAAAAAAAAATCAAATTTTCAACCCTTTAGATCATCAAACCTATTATTCATCAAAAAGACCAGAAAACGTGTTTGTCATTCGTAAGTTGCTTTAAAAGAAAGAAAAAAATAGGTACAACAAACAAGCACTTTAAAGTCATTCAACCAACTGGTGACCAACATGCAAATCTCAAGATTACGCAGAGGGTGCCTCGTAGATTTGCTACTCTTCAACACAATTCATGAAAATAGCCCCTTTTTGCATCTAAACCCAATGTGAGTATTATAGGATATATTCGACAGTCATATTGTGGCTAGCTTATAGTTTCAATGCTCACGCAACGATCGTCTTTTAGGTCTGATATGCTTGTTATTTACCTTAATCAGCATACTAATTTATTTAGGATCTATCTAATGAAGTGCTTAAGATGCAATGTGCGTGATGGTTGAGATGGCGGACAAACCCACAGCTGTTAGTCTGGTGCATCTATGAACAAAGAAGGCACTTGCATATTGCTTTTATCATAGCACACAAATAATGGCAGAAGATTGAAGGAAATTCAAAAAAAAAAAAAAAAAGTGTCACTTGTGCAAAAATTGACACTTACATAGAGGTAGAAGTCGATGAATTGGTAGCTATAGAGCCTTGAGTGCTTCTTTTTTGTAATTTTTATACTAAAACCTGAGCTTGTAGGACATGCAATTATTGTTATTAGTTGTTTGCTAGAGATCCATCAAGGCTTCCCTCAATCCACAAAAGACTTTACCATCAAGTCAAATACTATACAAAAACTTGTTATTAATAACAATAATAATCATAATAACGACACGACATTAAGAAGGAGGATTATGTCTTAAACTGCCCCCGCGCTCCAAGTGAGCTGCGGGGGCCGGACCTTATTTACCATTTTATGCAAACATTATCTAGTAAATATCTCATTCAATTTTTGTATTAGCTGGTATATAACGATAATATATCAGTCATCTCGCCAACACCCAAAGAGGCGTTAGACAAAGAATCCCTAAATCTTCCATTGGAAACTTTAATATAATGCCAAAACAGGTCTTGACATGCAAAGGTATACTAAATTGAGCTTTTATTTGTGGGATTGAAGAAGATACATATGGCAACCCCATATGGTTAAAACAATTGTTTCTTTGATCTTAATGCTATTTTGAAATCTCTTTCTCTATCTCTCTCTCATTTTTCGGTCAATGGGTCATGGTAGCCGCGGTGTGTTGGGGAACTAAGGAGACAGTGAAGGTGGAAGAGATACAAGTAGAGCCGCCAATATCATCTGAAGTTTGCGTCAAACTCCTATATGCTAGTCTTTGCCACACGGAAATCTTATGCAGCAGAGGGTTCCCAATTGTCAATATCTTTCTCCCTTGCTCTATTTTGTTCTTGTGCCTCCTGTTACTTTGATTTGATATCTATTCCTCTAGATGGTTTGATATTGTTGCTTGTTGGTCTACAGCCTGTTTTCCCTCGAGTTCTGGAACATGAAGGTGTTGGGTAAGCTATCTCTTCTAAGTTTCTAACTAACAATTATGACAAACTCCTTGAAGAATGGCCTTTCATCTTGTACCTTTGTTTGTTGCTTCTTCTTTCTCACACAAAACGAACAAAAAGCAGTGCACAACTTAACTAGTCTCATCAAATATTTTGATCAGCTTATATATATGAGTGAATTATGCAATTGTAGAGTGGTTAAGAGTGGTTAAGAGTGTTGGCGAGGAAGTAACAGGTCTAGAAGGAGGAGATCTTGTCATTCCAGCCCTCCTTGGCGAGTGCCAAGACTGTAAAAATTGTTTGTCTAGAAAGACCAACTTATACCTTAAATACCCAATCCCCCTTAGTGGTCTTATGCGCGATGGCACTTCAAGAATGTCTATTGGAGGCCTGAGGCTTTACCACGCGTTTACCTACTCAACATGGTCCGAGTACACGGTTGTCAATGCTGATTACATTCTGAAACTTGACCTGGGTATAGCTCTTCCACATGTTAGCTTTCTCTCATGTGGATTCTCGACTGGATTTTGGGGGTGCATGGAGGAAGCTAAGGTTGAAAAAGGATCAACGGTGGTTGTTCTTGGTCTTGGTGCTGTTGGGTTAGGGGTACGTCTGCCTTCTGAGCATAAGCTTTGCGAAAAAAAATTGAAGGATTGAACTAGTTGGGTTTCTATGTGTTTTCTTTTTTATCAAAAGGGCAGAAAAAATCGACTTCAATTCTTTTTCCATTTATTTTCTTGGTGGTGCTTAAGGAAGATGGAAATTATGGCCTTCTAAATTGCAGGTCGTCGAGGGGGCTCGAATGCAAGGAGCAGCAAAGATAATTGGTATTGACAAAAAGTGAGAGGAAGAGAGTAAAGGGCAAAGCTTTTAAAATGACCAACTTCATAGAGCCAAATGAACATGATAAATCTATTTCTGAGCTAGTTAAAGAAATAATTGGTGGAATGGGTGTAGATTATTGCTTTGAGTGTACCGGGGTTGCGCCCTTGGTTAATGAAGCTCTCCTAGCCACAAAAATGGTATGTCTATCAGTTCAATATTCATAATTTTACAAGACATACCTGTATACATTAAAAATTATTTATTTATTTAGTCTATCTTTAACCTTTGTTGCTACTGCTGGTGACAAGGGAGTGGGAGAAACAATTATAATTCGTGAAGGAAATCATGCAACTATGGAGATCAATTTCCTTCGCTTGGTATTTGGTGGAAGTTTGAAAGGCTTTATTTTTGGAGGGCTCAAACCTAGAACTGATCTTCCTATCATAGTTGAAAAATGCAAAAATAAGTTGAGTTCTGATGGTGGGGAATATGTACTTTAAACATCTATTTTATTTATCTTAAAAAAGAGAAATGGTTGCAAAATTATTATATTTAAACAAAAAAAAAACTCAATTTTTGTTTTGGCAAAGATAGGACTAACTTATGCCTTCATGTTCCTAAAGGTTCAAATTATCCTGAATATTAAGAACTTTGAAATGCTGCTATATTCTATTCCGTAGGAAATCAACTTGGATGAACTGCTGACTCACGAAGTTTCGTTCGAAGAAATAGAAAAAGCATTTCAGATATTGGAGCAACCTAATTGTGTGAATGTTCTCATCAAGCTTTGATGGATCCTAGAAACAACAAGACGTATGTGGCCCAAAATAGATGCATTGAGCTGATGAACAATTGATCTTTTCTTCACTTGCAAATTGTGATAACTATAAAGGACTGCTAGTCTTATATGTGGGATCCATGTAATTAATGGGTGTTATAATAGGGCAAAAGATAAGATAATGGTCCCCACGAAAATCACCATTTAAAGGATTTCCACCACAAGCTTTATATCTGAAAACATCCATTCAAGTGAATTCCACTCTATGGAACAAGTTAGAAAATCCCCTATTGAAAGAAAAAGAAATCAATATTCTATTATTTATAAATAAACGTAGATTTGGGACTAGTTAATTTTCATGAATTCCGTGGTTCCTACTAATCTAATTTTTATTTAAAGCCAATGAAGAAACTGATGAAGAAGCATATGATTTGGATAAAAGTCTTGGTACATTACTATAAGAAAAACCAAATTACAAGAGAATAGAGAGACATAGTGACCTCTCTACATCTTTCTAGTTTTTAGTGATAAAAAGATGCACTTAACAACACACATATATAGAGAAAAAAAAAGATACAAATCAACCCTAATTTGATTAGGTTAATGTGTAACACAAGGAGACTATACAGTTATGGAAAATTATAATATTGCTTAAATGGACACACCGTAATGCCCTCCCTCAATCTAATGGTCAATAGAAATTAAGAACACTAAACTTTTTTAAGAGATAGAAATGTTGACTAGTACCCAATGCTTTAGTTAACACATCAACAAACTAACCATTGGTTCTAATTTGCACAATCTTTATCATTCAATGATGGATTTTCTCATAAATAAAATGGTAGTCAATGTAAATGTGTTTTGTGTGCTAGTGAGTAAGGGGGTTGGTCGTGAGCTCCATAGGGTCCATGTTTTCTTAAAATAGCATAATAGGTTGATGCATAATGATTTGCAATCACAAAGCAAACCCAACAACCATATTATCTCATAAGTGGTGGTGGCCATGACACAATATTCTACTTCACTAGAGAATCTAGAGACAATATTTTGATTCTTACTCTTTCAAGAGATTAAAGTGCTGCCAAGTAATACACAAAATCCAATGATTAATTTCCTCCTCCATCTTACACGTAAGATAACTAGAATCACGATATACGCATAACTAAAATCCCACTAAAAATGGAATAAACAA
Organism: Casuarina glauca; assembly: GCA_028551395.1. Lineage (NCBI taxonomy): Eukaryota > Viridiplantae > Streptophyta > Magnoliopsida > Fagales > Casuarinaceae > Casuarina > Casuarina glauca. Next base: position 18,344,668 of record CM052351.1, read on the forward strand.
ATCTAGACTTGGACAACTCTTTAAGGTTTTTGTGTAATTTGCAAATCTTAATCCATCCATTGCTCAAAGTACCAAGCAAAAGATGTATGTAAACCTCTTCATGAAGATAACCCTATAGAAAGGCATTATGCACACCCATTTGATGAATATCCCAATGTCTATGAGCAATTAATGAAACAACATCCCTTATAGTGATATGCTTGACCCCTAGAGCAAAAGTCTTATGGAAATCAATATTTTCCTTCTAATGGAAACCCTTGGCCACTAATATGGCCTTGTACCACTTAATGCTCCACTTACATTATACTTTATCTGATAAATGCATTTGCAACTGATGGGTCTCCTAACTTGGGGCAATTAACAATCTTCTAGGTGCCATTAGCTTTGTAAGCTTGTAGTTCCTAATCCAAAACATTTTTCCAACAAAGGTTCTTAATTACCTCATGATAATAGATGAGTTCAATAGCAACAAAAAGGAGGTAGTGAAATGTTGGTTGGAAGGGGACAATTATCATAGATGAGTTCAATAGCAACAAAAAGGAGGTAGTGAAATGTTGGTTGGAAGGGGACAAATGTGTATAAGAGAGGTAGGCTAAAAGTGGATATTGAGATGAGTCACTCTTTACAATAGCAAAGGCAGGAGTGGTGCAAAAGGCTTATCCAAAGAGGGAACAAGACATTTTTATTCATAAACAAACATTTGTCCATGAGCGGCGGTCTCAGTTTCTCTTGTACTTGGGCGGCAAAATTTGTCACGTCGAAGGAACTGTAGTGGAGTGGTAGTGTCTACCTAATACCTACTCTCACTAGCCACGTGAAAATCGCGTTAGGCGTTAACAAAGTATTTATCAGCGGCTCCTGTTACAAGTTTGACAAACTTGAGTTGCCCCACAGCTTTGTGTTTGGAATTTCAGCATCAATGAACTCTAGCGTTTGTGTGATTAAGACGTTCACTGTTAAAATGTGCAAGGCTTTTAACTTAAAATTCATTTTTTTTATGCTGATGATAAAGACAAGAAAAGAGGCATCAATATCAATCCCCACCAGCTACATCGCATTAATAGAGGGTGTAATTCTGGGAATAACTATCTCTCTTTTCTTTTATTTTATTTTATTTTTTTTTCCTGAGAGCTACCACGTTTTAACAAATTCTTAGACAAACTTATGAATCTGTCAATGATTTTGAAAATCATGAGATACACTAGCAAAATTAATCATTACTTGATTAAGGAACGAAAATGGATAAATTTGTATAAAACAATTATGGTATAATATTGATGTATTTCCGACGTTCATTCCTTGTTGTGATGTTGCAGAAATAATGTCCCTAAAGAGATAAGGTTCTTTGAAAAAGACAGAAATAATTGTCCTGGACGGCTCGCCGTGCCTGACTTGTGAGCGGGATACGCATCACCCATTCGTGTAAACATCCAAACTTAAGCACGAAAGCAGCTTGGCCTACGCAACTCTGCTATCCTGAAATTGGCCTACGCAACTCTGCTATCCTGAAACTGCTCCCAAGACTATCGATCTCTTTGAGTTTTGAACACCAGAAATTGCTTTCCCCGGTTTCTGCTGAAGTATAGGTATAGAAATATACTCATCGCTACTTTATTCCTACAGAAAGACTAATCAATTGGTTTTGTTTGTGATGGCATTAGCTGAAGTGCAAAACAACAGATGGAAGTGCAAAACTCTAGGAGGGCATACTCAAAGAGCACGCTACGTCACATCAGAATAGCTCGAAGGAAAGGAGAACCCGAACAAGACACGGAAACTACAGCGTAAGAAGTTTGGCTTCCGCTGCTTTGGTGTGGATCACATGTCCAAAACCCGAGCCAGCAAATCTATCACATGATTTTCAAAATCATGAGCTACACCTGGAAAAGGAAGAGGAGAAGGACTCTATAAATGTGGCGCTGGAGCTGCTCCCAAATGTATCGACCTTTTAGAGCTCTGTACACCGGAAATTGCTATCCCCGATTGCTGCTGAAGAATAGGTATCCAGATGTACTCTCCCTCGTTTCTTTTCTGACAATCACACTGGTCGCAATTCTTTGTTCTCTTTTTTATTTTTCCATACGCAAGAACTTAGAATTGCGAATCACTGCGAATGCAATTAACTCGAAGACTAACCAATTGGCTTTGTTTCTGATGGCTTTAGCTGAAGTGCGAAACAACCGATGGAGTTTGACTTGACACCCAAGTTGGCGCAGACGATATCAGAGGTAGATGGGGGAGCCTACTATAGTTGGTCAGTTGCTGAATCTCCTTCACTTCGTCAGGCCAACGTTGGTGCCGGAAAGCTTGTTCTGCAGCCACGCGGGTTTGCTCTTCCCCACTACGCCGATGCTTCCAAACTTGGTTCTGTTCTTCAAGGTTATGCCAGATACCTATACTCCTATCGGTCCTTTCGTATTTATATAAGAAAATAATACTGTATACTAGATTATAAGGTACAAAACCTCCATAAGTTATAGTTTCTAATACTTAGTTCTCGTCTTTTGATTTATGCATTTGTATACAAAAACTAAATGAAATTCTCTTTATCATCATATGAATATAAAAGATAAGCGCAGAGATGAATACTCCATGACGTGATGAATGTAGACAGTGTGAAAGTCTCGATACAACAAAACTAGAGGAGGGTTTGTATTTACAACTAATCACATGGGAATATTTTTTTTCTAGTTTTCTAAAAATAATAAAAAAATTTGAATTGTATTACCGAAACATAGTTTTAGTGCTTCAACAAAGAAATAATCAATTTAGTACTTTCAAAAATTGAAAACAAAAATCTTCTTTTAAAATGGAAAAACTCAATTAAAAAGGAAAAAGAAATTATAAAAGACTTGATTGTTCTTGTAGTTCTTCAAAGATTTTCTCCTTTATTACAAGTAACGGATGTCAAAGGTTAATATTAAATATTAGTGTGGATGTCCCATATTATTGGGATACAAGCTTGTTAAGTAGTTTATATCATGATAAATATTTCATTTTCTTGAACTAACTTTCATAGAAGGATTGAGCTTTTCTAATATAATATTAAAGCTCAATTCTTTCTTAGCACCTTTACAATATGGGTATGTTCTAGCTTAGATTTATACAATAAAAATGACACTACAATATGGTCTAAGTTGGACTACTGTAGTGAGGAGGTGTGTTAAATATTGGTGTAAAGTTGTATCATGTTACTAAAATATAAATTTATAAAATAGCTTATATCTAAAGAACCACTTTTTACCCTTAAGCTAACTTTTGTTAAAGGATTAGACTTTTTGATAGTTAACAATAATTGAAGTTTTCATATTTGGGTGAAATTGATGTTGATGTCGTACAAAGTACTTTTTTGTTAAATAAAAATAAAGTACTTTACAAGACTTTAGAAATTTTTAAAATATAATTTTTAAGCTTGAATGATGATATTGTAAATAAATAATTTTAGATTTCATTTTACCCCCAAAAAAGGTACTTTTTCGTTTCAATAGAAGAATTTCCATCGCTATGCATGATTCCTGAACTACAATGCGTAAACCCAATTCTAAACCCAAAAATGTTGATTCTAAATAACTTTATATTTCCTGACATTCTGTGGCCACTTCATACTATTTTGTATATGTCATGTTTGTAATGCCATACATCAGGGAAAAATTACAACAAACTAAAATGTCGGGAACTGGAGACTTGGTTGGCATGGTACTTGAGAGGGCCTGACAAGAGCTACTTCTTACAGTCTAGCCCCTTTTCCCCAAAAGAAAAAAAAAATAGAGATAAATAATAACTCTTCAAATTCGATAAAGCTCGTTCTTCCGATCCAGACTTGAAGTCAAAGTTTAACAATTTCCTTGCATAATCCGTAGCTTTCTATTACATAGACTTGTATGATGAACTCTCATATCAGTGAACAGTTTTTGTTAATAACTTTTAGCCACCGCAGGCCGTGATGGAGTGGTGGGGATGGTACTCCCCAACTCGGCAAGGGAGGTGGTGTTGAAACTTAAGAAAGGAGACGTCATACCAGTGTCATCAGGATCAGTCTCATGGTGGTTCAACGATGGAGACTCCGAGCTGGTGATCGTCTTCTTAGGGGAAACGTCCAAGAGCTACATTCCCGGAGAATTTACCTACTTCTTTCTATGTGGGGTTCAAGGTATCATGGGAGGCTTCTCGCCTGAGTTTCTCAGTAGAGCTTATAACACAAACACTGATGAAGCAAACAAACTCACAAAAAGCCAGACTGCGATCCTTATAACTCAACTACCAGAAGGAACAAGCTTGCCCAAGCCCAGCGTGGAAAGTACCCAAAAAATGGTTTATGACATTGATGGTGCGCGGCCTGACGTTCGCGTCAAAGACGGTGGAGTAGTCACTACATTGACAGAGAAGAAGTTTCCCTTCCTTAGAGAAGTTGAGCTGAGCGCCAACCTCGTTAAACTTGATGCTAAAGCAATGCGCTCGCCATCATACACTGCGGATTCTGCAGTTCAAGTGATTTATGTTGTTAAAGGAAGCGGTCATGTTCAAATAGTGGGCATTAATGGTAAGCGCGTCTTGGACGCGGAACTAAAGCCCGGTCACCTGTTTGTTGTGCCAAGATTCTTCGTTGTCGCCGAACTTGCAGGTGGAGATGGTCTGGAGTGTTTCTCTATCATAACAAGCAAGCAGTTAAGTATCAGTTTTTTATACTCTATCCTTGTCCTTCGAATCAGATAACTAAGCCAATGATTTAATGTAGCTTTAATGATGTTCTTGTTTTGTTAAATATTTAAAAGAGTATTATTTACTTAAAGCTCTGTCTTATTCTTCTAACTTTCTGTAGGCCTGCTCTCCAAGAGTTTGCTGGCCAAGGATCCGCATGGGAGGCATTCTCTCCTGCAGTCATACAAGCCTCGCTTAATGTTTCTGCGGAGTTTGGAGAAGTTTTCAAGTCAAAAATGCAAAACGCCACAGTTCTTATCCCTCCACAGAACTAATCAAAGGCTTTGCCAAGTAAACACTTGTTTTGAGAAGCCCCGTTGATAAATATTCTATATACTAGTTTTCTCATGGATGTCCCAAACTATCCTTTACTTATTTATGTACAATTTGGGATAGAGATAGTAGTATCACTAATATGTGTAACTGAAGCACTAAGGCACATGAAACAAGCAATTCCAAGTTTTAGTAATGAGCAATTATATGGTCACTAGCTTCATTACCAATGATCTAACATTTACTCAAGAATTTAGGTGTACTTGCCAAGTGTGTCTAGGTTCCTAAGATAAGTCCACATTGAGGAAATTCATAAAACGCTAGTACTCAGTCTTAGTGATGAACACGTGATTGACTATTAGGAAGGCTTTTTTGATTATTTGTAAGGTTGAATACCATCATGGACTGTTAGGAAAGATGATGGAATCAAGAGTTTTTGTGGCAAATTCCATTGGCAACACAAGTAGTCAAAGGCATGTTTTGAAACTTTTTAGGATGGGTTCGGATCATACAACCATTGTTGACAATAGTCCTAAAAATGACATATTGTTTTTGTCAAAGGTGAGCCAAAACGACTCGTCTTCCATAAATGGGCTCAAAGGGCTAAAGTGCAATTATTGTGGAAGAAAGAGGCATACTTCAGGGAATTACTACAAAATTACCACTCCTTAGTGTGACTAGTGCAAACTTTATGGACATGAGGGCAAAGATTGCTACAAGCTCGATGAATTTCCACCAAGGCATAAAAAACTACAAGGGAAATTCAAATGCTAATTTAGCTACGCCAAGCTCCAATAGCATGAAGTAACCAACGGAGAAACACAGTTTGGATAAAAGGCTTGGAATATTACTACAAGCAAAACTAAATTACAAGAAAACAAAGAGATGTAGTGACCTCTTTGTTTTCAATGATACAAAGATGGCACTTGATGGTACACATAAGTTGAGAAAAAAAAAAGATACAAATCAATCCTAATGTGATTAGGTTAACATACAACACAAGGAGACTATAAAATATGAAAACTATAATATTACTTAAATTGGCAGCTATAATAATTACATAAAGAGACAACTATTTTATATATAAAGCAAAGATTATGTGAAGATATAAATACTATAAATAACATCTATTTTCGTTATGATTAGGTATATTTGTCATGATCTTTAGGTTAATAGTTATTTAATTTTTAGCATGGAGAAAACAAATTAGCCTTTGACTCATGGTAAAAGCCATTTATCAAGACTTGAGAGATTGAAGTGTCACGCCACGCTGCCTTGTCAAGAGCTTCCTTATGTACGTGTCACAAGAAGAAGCATTTTTGAAAAGTGGTTTCACGCAGGAATCAATCTCTGGGTCACGCGGCTTTAGCAACTAACAGTGCATGCGAGTAGAAATTTGAACCGTGAGGTTCAACTACTGATGCGGAGTCCTGAAATCGTGCGTGGGCTTTATCCAACAAGTGAATGTGAGATCAGTAAGACTCCAATCAATTCCATAAAAGGATGAGGATGTTAGTCCAAATAGTTATGTCATATAGAGTAATTTTTAACAAGTGTCTAAAGTAGTTACACCTAAGAAAGTAACTTTAATTACATTTACTATCAATTCTTAGTTCCAAAAAGATTGCATTTAGTGCTTTATTGACTTTGTTGATCACATTTAATGCTTTTTTTTTTCTTTTGGTATGCCCTAACTCTCTACAAATAGAAATTATAAACTCATTTGTAAATATGACTTTTGAAATAAGAAGAGTAGCTTTTTCTATCATTAAAATGCAAGAGCATTTTAATTCCTTAACCCTTAAATTCTTTTTTTTTTTTAAATTCCTTGCAATTTACTTGCATCTCTTTACAATTACAGTTTCCAATATAACACGTCATCTCAAGCATGTTTAGAATTACAAAAGATGACTGTTCACTTGCCCTATGTTGCCCTAGGTGCCGATGTTAGGTGAAATCAATCGCAGTCTACAGAAGTCTTCCAAAGGAGTCTTGTCATGTCGTCTTGATGAGCAACTCGCCTATGAATCACTCAAGAGCCATCAATGCTTGTCCTGCTAACCCACTTCCAAAGGAGTCCTGTCATAGATATTTCAATGTCTGCCAATTTAGCCACATCTTTTAGAAAAGGGGATTCTCTTAAGATTTAAAGGGTCTAAATCGACAGGTACAGAATTTTAAAAGTCTTTTTCAATTTTGTTTAATTTATTCGATAATATCAAAAAGTAACCATCGTTCACCGCATCTGCTAAACGGTTCAAATTTTGTGTTTATGAAGCTACGAAAAAGACAAAGAAAAAGGTAGATTGCTTTTCATCCACATAATCATAGCTCATTACTTTCGCTTAAAAACCCATAATATCCCTATGTTCAGGATCAACAACCTAAAGAATTTAAAGTCCGGATAGGGATAGGAATGAATAGATAGCCAATTATATAGTTTGACCGTGTTGTCGTGTCCCCAATCCCAAAATGAATGATTTTAAGGAAAATAAAACAATTTTCTTTTTTCATTTAATTTTCTTAATAATCATTAAGGATGATTGAAACTATGCCCTTATAAAGTGCAGCAAAGATAATAGGTACTGACAAAAATGAGAAGAAAAGAATAAAAGAAAAACTTTTTTTAAAGAATCTTCTTTATAAATCTTGATGGATTATGATAAACCCATGTTCAATCTAGCTAAGGACTAACCCATGCTTTTAGTGCATCGCTATCCATTTAAATATCTAATTCAATGAAATTTATTAATTATTAGTACAGTTTCAGCTCTGCTTTCCTGAAAGTGCTCCCAAGACTATCGATCTCTTTGAGCTCTGACCACTGGAAATTGCTATCCCCGGTTTCTGCAGAAGTATAGGTATAGAAATATACTCATCACTACTTTATTCTTACACAAACACTAATCAATTGGTTTTGTTTTAGCTGAAGTGCGAAACAACAGATGGAGTTTGACTTGACACCCAAGTTGGCGCAGACGATAGCAGAGGTAGATGGGGGAGCCTACTATAGTTGGTCAGTTGCTGAATCTCCTTCACTTCGTCAGGCCAACGTTGGTGCCGGAAAGCTTGTTCTGCAGCCACGCGGGTTTGCTCTTCCCCACTACGCCGATTCTTCCAAACTTGGCTATGTTCTTCAAGGTTATGCCAGATAACTATACTCCTATCTGTCCTTTCGTGTTTATATAAGAAAATAATACTGCATACTAGATTATAAGGTACATAACCTCCATAAGTTATAGTTTTCGTCTTTTGATTTATGCATTTGTACACAAAAATCAAATGAAATTCTCTTTATCATCATATAAATATAAAAGATAAGCACAGAGATGAATACTCCATGACGTGATGAATATGGACAGCGTGAAAGTCTCGATACAACAAAACTAAGGGAGGATTTTATTTACAGCTAATCACATGGGAATTTTTTTTCTAGTTTTCTAAAAATAACAAAAAAATTTGAATTGTATTAGGGAAACATAGTTTTAGTGCTTCAACAAAGAAATAATCAATTTAGCTTTTTTAAAACAAAAAAACTCAATTAAAAAAGAAAAAGAAATTATAAAAGACTTGATGGTTCTTGTAGTTCTTCAAAGATTTTCTCCTTTATTACAAGTAACGGATATCTAAGGTTAATATTAAATATTAGTGTGGATATCCCATATTGTTGGGATACAAGCTTGTTAAGTAGTTTATATCTAAATAACTATTTCATTCTCTTGAACTAACTTTCATAAAAGGATTGAGCTTTTCTAATACAATATTAAAGTTCAATTCTTTCTTAATACTCTTATAGATATGGGTATGGTTTAACTTAGATTTATACAATAAAAATGACACTACGATATGGTCTAAGTTGGACTACTGTAATGAGGAGGTGTGTTAAATATTACTGTAAAGTTGTCTCATGTTACTGAGATATAAATTTACAAAATAGTTTATATCTAAAGAACTACTTTTTACCCTTAAGCTAATTTTTGTGAAAGAATTAGAATTTTTGATAGTTAACAATAATTGAAGTTTTCATATTTGGGTGAAATTGATGTTGATGTCATACAAAGTACTTTTTTGTTAAATAAAATAAAGTACTTTACAAGACTTTAGAAATTTTTAAAATATAATTTTTAAGCTTAAATGATGATATTGTTAATAAATAATTTTATATTTCATTTTACCCCCAAAAAAGGTACTTTTTCGTTTCAATAGAAGAATTTCCATCACTATGCATGATTCCTGAACCACAATGCGTAAACCCAAATTTTAAACCCAAAAATGTTGATTCTAAATAACTTTATATTTCCTGACATTCTTGACATTCTGTGGCCACTTCATACTATTTTGTAAATGTAATGTTTGTAATGCCATGCATCAGAGAAAAATTACAACAAACTAAAATGTCGGGAACAGGAGACTTGGTTGGCATGGTACTTGAGAGGGCCTGACAAGAGCTACTTCTTACAGTCTAGCCCTTTTTCCCCAAAAAGAAAAAAAAATAGAGATAAATAATAACTCTTCAAATTCGATAAAGCTAGTTCTTCCGATCCAGACTTGAAGTCAAAGTTTAACAATTTCCTTCCATAATCCGTAGCTTTCTGTTAAATAGACTTGTATGATGAACTCTCATATCCGTGAACAGTTTTTGTTAATAACTTTTAGCCACCGCAGGTTGTGATGGAGTGGTGGGGATGGTACTCCCCAACTCGGCAAGGGAGGTGGTGTTGAAACTTAAGAAAGGAGACGTCATACCAGTGTCATCAGGAGCAGTCTCATGGTGGTTCAACGATGGAGACTCCGAGCTGGTGATCGTCTTCTTGGGGGAAACGTCCAAGAGCTACATTCCCGGAGAATTTACCTACTTCTTTCTATGTGGGGTTCAAAGTATCATGGGAGGCTTCTCGCCTGAGTTTCTCAGTAGAGCTTATAACACAAACACTGATGAAGCAAACAAACTCGCAAAAAGCCAGACTGCCGTCCTGATAACTCAGCTACCAGAAGGAACAAGCTTGCCTAAGCCCAGTGTGGAAAGTACCCAAAAAATGGTTTATGACATTGATGGTGCGCAGCCTGATGTTCGTGTCAAAGACGGTGGAGTAGTCACCACATTGACAGAGAACAAGTTTCCCTTCCTTGGAGAAGTTCAGCTGAGCACCAACCTCATGAAACTTGATGCTAAAGCAATGCGTTCGCCATCATACACTGCTGATTCTGCAGATCAAGTGATTTATGTTGTGAAAGGAAGCGGTCATGTTCAAATAGTGGGCACTAATGGTAAGCGCGTCTTGGACGCGGAACTAAAGCCCGGTCACCTGTTTGTCGTGCCAAAATTCTTCGTCGTCGCCGAACTTGCAGGTGGAGATGGTTTGGAGTGTTTCTCTATCATAACAAGCAAGCAGTTAAGTATCAGTTTGTTCTACTTTATCCTTGCCCATTGAATCAGACAACTAAGCCAGCGATTTAATCTAGCTTGAATGTGTTCTTGTTTTGTTAAATACTTAAAGAGTGTTTACTTAAAGCTTTGTCTTGTTCTTCTAACTTTCTGTAGGCCTGCTCTCCAAGAGTTTGCTGGCCAGGGATCGGCATGGGAGGCATTCTCTCCGGCAGTCATACAAGCCTCGCTTAATGTTTCTGCAGAGTTTGGAGAAGTTTTCAAGTCAAAAATGCAAAACGCCAAAGTTCTTATCCCTCCACAGAATTAATCAAAGGCTTTGCCAATTAAACACTTGTTTTGAGAAGCCCCGTTAATCTATATTCTATATGCTAGTTTTCTCATGGATGTCCCAAACTATCCTATGCTTATTTATGTACAATTTGTATCACTATTGGAAGTTTTACATATTTGCATGATTTTTAAATCTTCAGTTCGTATATTAAAGATCTAACGAATGAGGAAATACGAGTGCATGGAAGGTTTAAACTGTCCCTTTTCTCTCCCTCTTTTTACAATATGGCATGAATAATATTTGATATATGGTATTTATTATCCCTCTATAAAAGATATAGATCTTAAAATGTAATCAAATTAATTGTTACGTTTTTTAAATTTATCAATTTGATATTTTTGTTCGTTTACATTTTAAAATCCTAAAGGAATTTCTCATGTGTGTCAAACGCTAAAATCAATAAAATGTTGTCAAATATTTTCAAAATGTCACTCCAACTCAACACCTCAAAAAAATTAGAAAGAATTTGACATTTCTTGACCTCCTTAATTCAACAACACCAAAGGAGCATAAAAATGAACATGGTAAATAAACATAGTTGAAAATTTTCCAATAGAGCCAACTCATAGATAACGTTATAAAGACATATTTGAATGTCATCAACTTAAAATAATGGCTAATGTTAGTATCATCCTCAACGGACTTCCTAATAAGTGAGGTACATTGGGTCCATTGTTGTAAATATTAATAAGAATCTTTTTGAAAAAAAAAAAGATTTTGTTGTCATTTCTACTCCTAAAATTTTGTACTAGTTTAATACATTTTTTTTTTTTTCTATTACAACTCAAACACAAGGAGTAAAGGGAGATTTGAAACCCCAATTGGATGGATTCGTTGGGTCTTAACTCAGTTACCACTAGCCCAAGGAAGTCTCCTGCTAATACATTTTCAACAATTAGCTTAACAAATCGTTGTAAAAATCTATTTGTTGGTTTAATCTAAAGGTTTCTTCTTCTTTTTTTCTTTTGGGCAATTCCAATATTTTTGGGATATTTGCATCACATAAAGAAAAAGTCAAAGAAGAGCATTAACTGTCTTAATTTAATAAAACCAAAGTGGATATATATATAAATATGAGAAGTAACTTGGTTATATCGGTAGCATAAAAGAACAATTCTACGATAATAGTGCATTTGGAATTTGGTTTAATAAGCAAACAACGCCAAAATGACATGGAAATGAATTTGAGGGGTAACAAAGTGAAGAATTTGATGAGTAACAACAAATCATTCGTGAAATTAAACCTCATTATCATAGGCTTAGTAATATTGGCCTATGCAGATGTCATCCCCAATGGATTTTTTAAAAAATGTTGTAGATTTTACTCACTGTAGTACACATTAATTAAATCCTTCGTTAATTCATATATTGCTTTATCCATAAGTTCTCTAACATTTTTGACAAGGTAACCCCATAATTTGATTTAATAAATTTATTTAAGCTGATTCAAGTATATAATATGACGTCAGAAGTTCATGAATGCCCCTGCGTACGAGGGCACAAGACTCTTCGTCCCAGGGCTCTTTCTAACTTCTGTTGGGCGGGAAAACCACGAAGTGTCTCTTAATGTACCAGAGAAGTGTGGAATCACTGAGAAATTTGAAAAATGTCCAAGTTCGCTTACCCACTACTGTCACGCAGCGAGATGGTGGCAATCTTGGAGGAGTCCCAGATTGCCAGCATATCGGAGCAGGATCTCATCAACCCCCATCCGGATTTCATTTCGGAACTCTACACTCGTCTTCTCTCCCACATCGACGCTCTCCACGAGTAATGTCCCCGGCACTTTCAAATTTGTTTTTTTTCTTCGGATGATTGTTCATAGTGGTATCGACTATTTTGATGGTTTAATTATTGATCATTTTGTGATTCTTATTCCAAAATGTACTGTTTGGTTGCCGAGAAAAAGCGGAAGAAAGTGGAAGGGAATTAAGGATTAGAGAGTCTCTAGGTTATTTAACTGTTTCAGATGAGGAAAATTAAAAAGTGCCGGAAAACTGGGGCGGTAAAGAGAACGAGAAAATGACAACCCGCATCTGCTTTCTTCAGCTTCTGAGACCTCGAAGTGAACGTTACAAAATTATTTCTTCTTTTCTTAGTTTGGTAAATTGCATTTTCAAACTTACTTTTGTTTTATTTAGGTGCATAACCCTTTTCCTTTATCGGGTCTCTGATTCGTACAGGGAAGATGATGGACAATTGGAGTTCTCAGCACTCGAGCAGCTTGAGAACCCAGACTTTCATGTTGAGTCGGCCCGGACCGTAAGGCTATACAACAGAATAAAGGAGGTGCTTGAATCAACCGAATTCCCGAAGAGAATTACCCTTAAAGACCTGATAAGGCCGGATAATGAAAGGACTGAGTTTTTCCTTAGCGCAATCATCAATTTTGGACTTCACAGGTAAGTTCTTTGTTCTTTATGTGTTTCAGCTTGTATGGTGCCCCTAGTTGTTTGTCACAAAAACAACAAAAAGATCTTTTACGTGTCTTTGACTGAGTCGGTTTCTTAGAGTAAACATCCGTGGAGGAGAAATGATTTCTTAACTGTTGTTGAGGTTAGTAAAACAATAAAGAGAATTGGCACGTTTGCATTCAGATACGGTGATTAATAGCAATTCTCTTCTAAGTTCTTCAGCTGGTTGTTGATCACCACTTGGATTGGTTGTGACAAATTCTATGATCAAATTTGGGAGATGAGTCACTTCAACGGGGCTGCATTATAAGCAGGGGTGTGAGCAAAATTGGAAAAACTGCTAGAACTATTTCCTACATTCCAAAAGGAAGGGTCAATAGCACTGCTTGGCTTAAACCTGAACTCGAACTTTTCTGGCAATAGTGAATGGAAGTTACTCTGGAGATCCATTTGAGAAAAGCCATCTAGTTTTATTGGATGCTGACTGCTAGGAAGAGTTCATTTAGCATATGTTCTCCAACGTTTACAATTTTAAGAGTTCTTGTGGATTTTAGTGTTAAGGCATTGCATTTTCATCTTAGTTATTCAATATTGGTCATGAAGATGTCTGAAACCTAGGAGTTCTATGCAAATCCTTAATTAGTTCCCATCATCTCTTTGCAAATATCTATAACATCTTTCCTCTGACCTGCTTTTTGAGGTATTGAATGCATTTTATATGTTTTAACCCACTTCTGATGATGCTTCTGCGTTATTTTTTCATGTCAAGGGAAATAATTAAGTCCATAAAACCCTAGTCCAAATAAAGCATTAGTGACATTTGCCTAGTTTTGGGAATAAATGGACAAACAGACTATACGGAGAGCTAGAGCATATTTTGCTAAACAACAGATGACTTAATGTTTGAACGTTCTACAAAGGATTAGAAGTTGTTCTGCTATTTGAACATTAATGGAATGGCTTTGTTTCTCTTTAGGATGTAAATGTAGTTTTGTAGTTTTATGAATGAACTATCTACCAATGAATTTTACTTTTGTTCTATCGTCTTGGCTTCTGTTATATGTTACTTCATCGTTTGCAATCTCAGACGGGCAAAACTGGATTTTCTCCGTCCAATTGTGGATGAATTCAACCTTCTTGAGGAGCAGCAAAGAGAATGGGAGGCTAAGATTTCCCAGGTTACTATAATAGGTCAAGAAGGAAAAAGGAAATGCTTAAACTAGGCATTCGCTTATGCTCTTTTTTTTTTTTTTTTTTATGCAGTTAAATGAAGAGATTGAGGGCCACAATGAAGCAAGAGAGAGGGAGTTGCCTCTTGTTCAGGAGCTAGATGCTAAAGTCAAAGAATTACGTCAAACCATTGGAGGCCTCAACAATCATCAAATGTCATTGAGAGCTTCTTTTCGCAAGCTCAAGGAGAAGACTGGAGAAATGGATGAGAAGGTCAGACTACTGAAATGGTGGATGTATTGCTTTAAACCTGTAGATGATAATAAGTTTAAATTTCGAGTCTCTTGGTGGTGACTTCCATAGTTGCTCGTAGTTAGATTTTAAGTTATGAATTTGGTGGTTCTTTAAAGTCAATCCAAAGAAAGAAATTTGGTAGTTGAATTTATAGCATCGATGCAACTTATGTTTAGCAAAGAGTTTAGCTTGAACAAATGCACGCACTCTCACACCCCGCATGAAGTCCACATGTACTGTGTGAGTTGTGCATGTGTCTTGTCTATGTTGATTGCATGATATGTTTTGAAGGTTCTATTTTCATATTACCAAATTATCATGTTGTTATTAGGTTTGTTCATAAAGCTGAGATATGCTGATTTATTACTGAACCATGACTTCTCTTGTTGTTGTTGTTGTTGTAACCTTTTCTATTTTTTGTTACAAGCTCCTTTATATCCAGATTTCTAGGTACGAGTTTCTTCTTTTAAATACTTGGTTTATTCCAGGCCATTATGCTTTCTTTATATAGAGTTGGTTGTTTCTCTGTTTGAACTTCATTTTGAGATCTAATAGTGTAATTGAATTGAAAGATTTCTATTTTAAGTTATCATGTAGGGTGGTTAGTCAATTATGAATAATTTATTTGTAACTTCTATTGTTCTCACTGTTTCAATTTTCCTTTTTTTTTTTTTTTTTCAGATTTCTAATGCTGAATTTGCTCTGGTACAAAGTGTTCAAGAAAATGCAAATTTACGTTCAAAAATTGTCCAATCTCCAGATAAGTTGCAGGTATTTCTTTTCTTTTCATCAAGTTGGCTATAGTAATTCAAAAAATTGATACATCATTGATTATAGTGAAAATTTCAAAACTTACTGGATAATGAAGTTACTTGGACACAAGTGCTACAGTAAGACAAGTGAGAGGGCGTGGGTTAAACTTTCTGGTCTGTGTGCTAAGTTTAAAAATAATATGTTTTATATCAACTAAATTCATTGTAGCATGAAGACTACGATATGATTATATAGGAAGAACATGTGGTTGAGTTTCAGTGAAACTGCAGAATAACCTAGTTTCCTCAGTCATTAGATGGGAAACTTATGCAATTGTAATGTCTGAGTCAGACAGAGCAACTACAGCTGCTCTTTACGTCTGTTAATCTTAGTCATAAATATTAGCCACTAGTATATACACAGCAGGTAATGAACGAGTATGGAAGTTAACGTATCTTGTGGAAGAAGCTCCTATAATTTAGTCTTAGTGCCTATAGCATTGAAACATGAGCTTATGACTTTAGTCCCGGAAAACAAGTTGTAATCACTAGATGATTTGTTAGTTGAATCCAACAAATCAGTTCTATCAATTGAACTGTTATGCCTGCTCAATTGGTGCTTAATGGTTGTATTATATTTGTGGTTCAACAAGAATACTGAATCAAAAATCTCTTGGCTTTAGTTTTACCTATACAACAGTTGATTTGATCTGGTTCTGATAACTATGCCCCCAACCACTTTCCACTCACACCACCATCAGCTAGTGATGAGCACTTTTTTAAGTCATGACTATCATCTCTGCTGCTAACTAAGACCCCCAGGTGTTAGGAATTATCACCATTGGCCTGTTTCAGTGCCATAATTTAGATAAGGAGCCAAAGCAGTATCCTGCTGGTTGTTGGTGACCTCAGCTGTTATAGGAGTACCTTTTAGTCTCTGGCAATCATTGTGCTGCTACTTCAATCCCCAAGCAGTACGGATTCTCATCTTTGGCCAGTTTCTGTGGCCAGAAATTCAAAAGAAGTGTATAGAGTTTTCAAATTCTTGGAAACAATTACTTGAAAGAAGGTAACATTCAGCAAAAAATAAGCCATCCAAATCAAAGATGGTCTTTGTCAGATTAGATTTTCTAGGTCTTATAATGATGGGTCTGTAACTACTGGTTAGATATCTGAAAAGATACCATTTATTTGTTACTCTGATGCTGGTATCCAAGACTAAACTCAGACTGAAATAACTTGTATCACTTGGCTGTTTAGTTTCCTAAATGGTGTTTGACATGCTTGCCCAAGTGTGCATGATGTGAATAAATGTTAAGATAAGTATTATGGAGGTATTTTAGTAACTTTCTGTTACAGTCAAACGCCACATAGGCGCTGATGGGGAGTAATTCGTGCCTAGAGCTAGGGGTGGGTGTAGACCAGGTGAAACAAGTTAAGAAGGGGCGACGCAGGAATTAGTGGACTCTGGTGAACTCTTAGGCAAGAACTCTGGACCCCAGAACCACTTGAGTACTGCTCATCATCCTCTTGAACTCGGTCAACTGTCTGCAAGTGTGGTCTAGGCTCTAACATTCATCTCAAAATAGCTAGGGTCTGTGTAACAGAGTACTCTGCAACCAGGGAAGGCAGAGGACTGGGGTTAGATAAATAAAGGGAGATGCGACCATAGATGGGAGCTTGGAAAACACTATTTTGTACCTCTTGAGTTTCTGAGAATGGAACAGATTTCCCACTATCCTCATCTCTACTCTTGTTAACAACTACCACGAATCTGTTCCCTTAGTCAAGTCTAAGAAGGATTATCACCAGATTGATTGGTAGGATTTTGTCATAGAAGGGTCAGTTCTGTTGCCTTGAGCTCGTAACACTATCACTTCACTTGGAGTTATTCATTTGGTGAGTTTCATTTGTAGATTGCTAATGCATGAATACCAAAGGAAGCAATTTCGGTAGCACTCAATTCATATTCAAGGTCGTATTATCTGTTTTTCTTACAACTGCTCATCTTAAATTTTCCTTTCTGTACATTTTCTGACTCTTATATTATATTTACCTCTTGTGTTAGAAGTAATACCTTTTCTCCCCTTAGTAGTTTGACATGATGTTTTTATAAGTCTGACGTGAGGTGTCCAACACTGTGAGCTCAAACTGAAATGACTTGAAATATCCATCTGCTGTTTAGTTTCCTAGATGGTGTCTAACAGGCTTGCCCCAAGTGTGTGTAATGGTGTAAATGACAAGTTAAGGATCATGCTGTTATCTAGCAATCATCACTTTGGTTAGAGTTATTCATCTAGAATCTTATTTGAATGTCTCTAATTCCACTTTGGTTGTTATCCTCTTCCCACCATGTTTCTTATCTTGAACACGAGGCTAAATTTACAAGTACTGAAATCAAAAATGTTGTTGGCATATTGGTGCCTGACCTTGGAACCTATCATTCTTCCTGTATGTTTAGCATGGTAGCACTGTTCAATGCCAAAATTTGTTGGCTGCCGTTCCTTGTGTCCCCACTCTCCCCCACCCCAAACTTCCTCCTCTCCCTCCCTTCCTTCCCCCATATCCTACTTTCGTTTCCATATTTTTGCAAGCTACTCTTTATTTTATCTGCATTACCAGGTACTTATTTGACTATATATTGTTTGGTGTCTGCAAACATGGTTAAACACGTTGCAACTTGCATACAAAGTATGCAGTTCCTCTTCTACTTACAAATCAAGCAGTGGTGATACTGCACTGGGGCCTTCCATTTCATGGTGTAGTTTGGTTCTTTGATATCATTCTCTGAATGGCTTTTTGATAAAGTATTTTGATTCATTTCTGTTATGGGTAGTTTGGAAAATCTATATGTAGTGTGGTCTATTAATTTTGTGATGTTTTTGTCTTTCTAGTTGGCGCTTGTTTCTGTAGTTCTTACATAAAATATTTTCTCTCTGCTTTTCTTATCACAATATAAGTAATTTCTTCACATAATTGCTTAAAGAGGGCATTGGAGGAGAAGAAATCAGTTCGAGAGGCAGCAAAGAATGCTGAAAAAATCGCTTTACAATCTTATCAGGATAAAAATGCAATTGTTGAGCTTTATACAAAGGTATGCTATTATAACCTTCTATGTTAAATAATTTATTCTCATTCATTTGCCTGCTGGACATTTTCATGAACCTATTTGTAAATGCACTTTTGCCTTCTAAGGTTGGAATTTTAAAATTTGCTTTAGTTCCTGGGGTACGTTCATTGAGTTAAATTGCCTCTTCTGCCTATTCCCTGTAAAACATAGAAAATTTAACGCCTCACTGAAGAAAACGGGTGTTAACAACATGGTACAACATAAGCTTCCATCAGTTTCTTAGACAACGCAAAATTGTCTTAATTCTGATTCACAAGATTACATTTTTCACGTTGCTGTTGGTTCTTTGTAAAGTTTATGTAAACGCAGAAGCTAGTTTTCTTTACTGATGGCTAAATTCTGTAACCTATTTCTTCAAGCCAAACATAGCTAGGCACACAGAATTTAGTCTCTTTGGGGGTATTGCTGTCTTAGTTCACGGGGGGCCAAGTAGTGCAACACTAAGCAGAATGATTCTTGGTAAACTTGAATGCACAGAAAGCACATACAAAATTTACTAGCTTAAACAAAGGGTACAATGATATTGTCTTGTATCATTTTGCAGGTTTCGAAGAAACTGTCGAAACATTTTGCTCAGATGCAGGCTATACAAGAACAGGTGAGCATATGCTTTGGCTGGTTGTCTTATGCTCTGTGGTTGACTAGTATGATCTGGCTGGTTCTATGTTGGTGGACATGGGAAAGAATTTTTGCTATCTGTATGAATTCTTGATTTGACTTCTGTGTAGAAATCTTCTAATACATCGAACCCTTTTTGAGTTTTTCTATGCTTAAGATATATTCATTATTTGATTTGATTGTTTTAAGAAAGAAAAGGGGACAGATGCACCTGTTCTAGAAGAAGAACAAGGTCTCTGTTGTAGCTGTCCCTACTTATACAATATTGTATTATTTTTATTTATCTTTAGGTCATGAAGGCACAAAACACTGAGTTTTAATGTAATTTTCTTTCATATTTACATGGTATCACGGCATAGATACTCTCCCTTGGTGATTATGGACCTGTTAATCTCAATATCACGCTTGCTAATTGTTACTTGTTAATGTTCTAAGCTAGGGAAATACACACCTGAGACTTGATCCTTGACTTTTATGGTTATGTATGTTCATTTTTCCTCTTAGTTTATTATTTGACAAACTACACTTCCTCTCCCCCCTGAATTGATTCTCTATTGCAAATACCCTCTAAATTGAAAAGGTGACAACGGCACATATAAACTTTGTAGGACTATTAGAGCATTCCTCAAGTAGTATTTTCTGTTAAGATTTAAATTTCCAGTTACAGAATAAGAAGTGTAAAAATAAAATTGTATCCCTTACATAAAAATAAATAAATAAATAAAGGTTGAGAGGCTATGAAGGATAACATCAATGGCTAGAGACTACAATCTACCCTTGCCATGGAGATCCAAGGCTATATTGTCAATCTCTTTCAGCCCACCACGAGGTTGTCTGTCTTTGGCTAGGTCACTTTGGTTAAAGACTTACGGTTGGGTTATGCGTTTAGCCGGGCATGAATTTCCATACTTAGAAGAGGTGCTGCGTCTCTGGCCATAGAGACCCACAATTATGCACGTGTAGTGTGGTCCTTCCCCACCTCCTCGACCTTTTTTTTTTCTTTCTTTTATTTATTTATTTATTCTTTGTCTTGGAACATAATTATGTATTCACACATCTGATGTGGAGTATTATGGTTATTCTAAATCAAAATTAGTCACCTAGAGAAATTCATTTTTACTGGAAAATGTCCACGTGTATGATAAAAACCTGTGTAGTTTGAGAGGATTGATTATAACTTTTGAATTAAGGAGTATTTGCATTTAAGGTATCACTTCGAGAGGGTTATATGCATTTTATAGTTATTATCAATTTAAAAAATTCCAAAAGTTATCTGTGTTGTGTTGGTTTTGTCATTGTCTGGGCCCATTTTAGGATCTTCAAATGAAGCAAATGATTGGTATGGGGCATGAAGTTAGAGGCCTTTATTGGTCTTGGGTACTTTCCTGTCATTTAAAATCATTGCATCACCTTCTTCCATCTGAGCATGTTCCTATAACTGCAGCCATCAACTCCTGCGTCTGTACTTATTCTATTGCTGTCCTTATATTGCAGTGTATAAGCCAAAAAAAATTATTGCCAATTGCTTCCTAGAAAGTTAACTGTTCTTGTGTTATTAAGCATCTCGTTTGTCATTTTGTTTCATCTCATATTTTCCCCTTCTTTTCAGCTTCACTTGCTAACTCTCTAGTATCTCTATCTCTGAAACACTTAAATAGCTATTATCTGACCTGGTTGGAGGAACGTGATAATGATAGTTGGATTTTGGTCTACCATCTAGCACGGTGACTATAATTGCAAATGGGTAATATACGGCTAAGATTGATTTTAACTCTCTTGACCAGCATGGTTATTTGCCAAAGGTTACTTCTCTGGCTATTTCTCTCGATTGGATGTTACAAATGCATTTTAGGTGGGGACTCCTTGAAGAGGTAGACATGGAGATACCACCTGGGTTGTTGCTTAAAGGGAGTATTGGAGAAGTGCTTCTAAGCTAAAGAAGGATTTGTATGGTCTCAAATAGTAATCAAGAGTACAGTTTAAGAAATTCTTTGAGATATCATTGGAGGTTGGTCATTATATTTGCCAGATAGCTTATTTAGTATTTCATTTTCATATGGATGTGGTGCCACATTCTACTTGTCCTTTTAGATGAGATTATCAGTATGAGACTCAAAGAGGTATTGTTATGTCGAGACCAATTTTACACCATTGATATCATACTAAAGACTTCTAGCGAACTTGGGTATTTCCTTGATGTTAAGTTTGATAGATCTTGAGCTTGTATACTTTGTGTTTTAGAAGAAATTGGCCTGTTGAATGCCTGACTTCTTGATGTTTTTATGTATACGAAGCATAAACCTTTGAGAAAAGAGGAGTTCCAATGGTCATCATCAACTAGTTGGAAATTTGAGTTGTTGGGCAGTTACCAGACCATAGTCTTTCTGTATTCAGTGTAATGAACCAATTCTTAGGGACTTCTAATGTCTTGTATCAGGATGCTTTTACTTGTAGTGATTATTGTCTTAGCTCTGTCTTAGTATGTCAAATCAGCGAGATGGGTGTATCAGTTTAGAAGATTCTATTGCAATGGATTGCGCAGGTTTTTCCTTATATAAAGTTTAACATACTTACTTCACATTTTAGGGGATAATCTACTCACATGGAAAAGTAAGAAGCAAATTGTGTATAATCTAGTTCCAGTTGGAGGATGGAGCAATGACTTCTATTGTTAGTGACCTAACATGGTTATAGCACTTTCTTTAGGAAAATGCTCTTTTAGCTCCTACTATTTATCTGTTTTGTGATAACCAAGCTTCTTTACAAATTGCCTCTGATAAATTTTTTTTCATGAAAAAACTAAGCATATGGGTACCATTTGATTTAAGAAAAAAGAAATCCTTAGAGGAGTGTTTTTGTTTCGTAATAAGTTAGAGATCATTTGTTCTAAGCTTACATCATATAGATCCTTCAGCTTGAGGGGCAGTGTAAAATAGAAAAATGGATGTGCATCTCTATTCTAGAAGAAGAGTAAGATATCTCTTTGAGCTGTCTTTTTTCAAAATTTTGAATTTGTTCCTTTGTGTATCAATAAATCCTGAAAGTTAGAAATACTGTGTCTCGCTTTTATAATTCTCTATCTGATTTACAGTTCTTAATAAAGGCTTTTGAGTACTGTATCTTTTATAACCTCAGCACATTCAATAGGTAAATTCTTCTAAATCCATTGAGAAGGACTTTAAGGCTTTAAAAGCAAAATTGAGTGATGAGGGAATGCTGGAGAAGTCACTTGAAGCAAAGCTGGTGGAACGGCAGGGCAAAGGTAGCTTCTTAACAAACTATGTTGTGTTATATCCTTCTCTGAAGTGGTATATATTAGCTTAAATCTTTCTTTTCTCGCCAGCTGAACAGTTGGATGAATTAAGAAAGCAGTTGGAAAAGGAAAGAGATCTAAAGTGTGAAGAGGCTACCAAAGAGTTCAATAATGTGAAATTAGACGCGGACTCTAGGAGACATGATCTGGAAGCTAGGCAAAAGCATGTTGAAGCTGTGGTTGTGGAGGTACTTTGAGCCTCCTTCCAATTGTGGGCTAACACATTTCGTGTGAGGTTTCTAATGTTTTAGCTTCTTCTATTTCTGGAATTTATAGGTAGATGCTCTAACTTCAAAGGCAAATTCAATAAAAGAATCTGGAGCAGCTAAAGTACAGGAGTTAATTCATAAATCTGAAGAGATTGTGAAAGAGGTGCAATTCTACACATCCCTTCTTAATCCTATGTTTGTCTTTGCTTCTTATGTAATCGAACTAGCTCCTTCAATGTACGGGAAAAGATGAAACTGTGAATGTGAATTTAAGATAATTGATTCATAAAAGAAATTAAGAGAAAAAACTAAATTTATTTTCAATGAATAAGAAAAACATCATTTCTTACAACAGAACCTATTACATTTAATCACAGATGAAACATTAAAGTGATGCAGCGTGTCCTTGACAAAAAAGAGATAACTGTAACAGTAGCTACTCCTTTATGATGTAAGAGAAACTGATTGTTATCCCTACAATATGCTTGTGATACCTTCCCAAAGATTTGTATGTGTATCTTGTTTAATGATTGTTTTAGGTAAAATACGTGCAAGATGGCTCTAAGAATCCTTTGAAAATGATATCATAGACATTATTCCTGAAATTAAATGTATGTAGTTACTTTTTCAATGATAACTGGATCTAAAGTCTAGTATTAGCAACTCTTGTAATTAGAAGACATGTGATTGGTGAAATTTCTCACATAAAACATGATTTAGATCCCTGTGTATTATAAGCGAAAATAAAAAAAACTGGCCCTGAATTTTACTGTTTAAAAATTACTCGATATCTTTCTGAATAAATAAAAATATTTGGTCCCAGGATTTTACCAAGTCGAAAAATAATTTCTTCTATAGTTTTTCCATCTAAATTGTTGTTAGAATGTATGCCTCATGGATTTGGACAATCAATATTTCATGTCAGTGTACATATTACATATCTATCTAGTCTCAGGAAAACTTGGCTCCTTCAAAAGAAGCGGAAAAACAAATAAAAGCAAAGGCTTACTGCATATTGTTAGATATCTGGTGTTTTTTGGATTCTTTCTTCTGTTGTCCTGCCACAGTTGCTGGGAACCAAAAGCACGTAGAGATGTTCTTTCCTTCATCTGGTTGAGGATCAACTGTGCAATCAACATCTTGTGGCCCTTCACGCAATGCACCTTCGGACTCTGGTGGATTGCCTCATGGAGGTGCTACTGACCTTGTTCTCTCAAAAGCGCTATGGTACCCAGCCCCATTACTAACCTCCTGGTCTCCTCATCAAAGTTGAGGTATTTGTTGCCGCTGAAGGCTTTTTTTCTACAAGGAGGATGGTGTTGAGATCCTCACTATGAGGAATCAGTCACTGCGTGCCCAACGCTATCAATGGTGCAGCAGAGTATGAGCAACAGCCCTCTTCTTTTCATCAGTCTTGCCTAACTTGACTCACTTATACCTGAATCCAACTGCCCGTAGCTAGATTCCTCCACCGACACTATCACCATCCTCTAATTGCACTCCATAAACTCCTCATTCGACAAAACCCATAGCTTCCTTTCAACTTCGGGTTCCAAAGTTGTTGCTCTTAGGGTGAAGACTTGACTTCCGTTGTTCGCATTGGGAACTGAAGTTGCATTCCTTTTGGTTGCCCAAGGCAGGGGTTATAATCCGCCAGGTGGTTCTTGTTTATTTCTGGGTTGGTACGTTTGGTTTTTGCATGAGAGCAAGATAGAACTTTGACGTTGACGCTCCACTGCACAAAGAGAAGGCCTCAACTTGCTTTTGGTTCCTAGTGACTGAAGAAAATGATAAAGGAAAACAAAGAAGGTGTTTATCTGACAACAGGCAGTAGTTCCCCTCCCCCCCCAAACCCCCCCCCCCCCCCCCCCCCCGGCCCCCCAAGTTTGACACTATAAGTTTTTCCTGACACCTATTGCGTTAAGTTGTTATATGATGTCTATGTTGACATAGATAGTAATTTGCACATTGTGGTATTAATATTACATGGCAGTTGATGGCTTATAAAATGGTTGATCTTACACAAACTTATTCACTTTCGAATACAAAACCTAAAAGAATCATGTGTAGTTTCTAATTAAGTTGAAGATTTTTTTTTTTTTTCCCTTCAAAACTTGACGTTTTAGCAAGTATCTTTAGGAGGTTTTCAAAGATATTTCCAGGTTTTTTCTAACATGTTTTTATAGTATTGCTTTTATTTCTTTAACATTCAGCAAACATCTTAGACAATTTGCCTTTTGAAGTTCCATGACAAATTTTAACCAAATGGACCCTAAGCTTTTCAAATTAGTCATGTGCGACCATCTTAAATTTGAGTAGATTAAGCGTTTTCAATAAGTTTTTCAGTTTCAGTCAGGAATATTGGAAGTGTGCTTGCTTTCTTGCTTGATTTGGTGTCTTCAACTTCTAGTTGTTGAACTGACAATGGTCCAATGCCTTATGGCTTGTTGCAGTTTCAGCAGTATGCAAAATCTATTGATGTCCTGCTGCCAACTATAGAAATGGAACAAAGTTTTGATTGAGTTGGTCATAATAGAATTCAACTCCTACCAGTTCTACTTCCAAGGCTGGTTTGACTGTGAATTGCATCTTGGCTCCTGTTGGAAATCGTCCATTCCCCAATCTGAAGTTATCATGCGCTTTAAGTTGTGTATTCATGTTGTAATATCATGTTTCTTAGCCTTTTTGCTTGTTACAATCCCAGAAGGCGCTTATTAGATATAGGCACAGCTACATTGAGCTTTGAACAATGTTTCTTCTAAGCTATACTATGTTTCAGGCTCTATTCATGTATAGATTTATCAACGTTGAGGTTTATCTGTTTTTTCATTATGCTATCAAACCATGGATACTTTTCTGAAGGGTACCTCAACTCATGTTATTTTTTCATCTCTCCATATGCAAGCGAAAAAAGTCCCCTATTCCTTCGATCGGAACTGGCAACTTAACGTGTTCCCCCCTCCCTGGAGTTATGTATTTTTTCAAGTCTTTGCAGCCAAT
Organism: Casuarina glauca; assembly: GCA_028551395.1. Taxonomy (NCBI): domain Eukaryota; kingdom Viridiplantae; phylum Streptophyta; class Magnoliopsida; order Fagales; family Casuarinaceae; genus Casuarina; species Casuarina glauca. The sequence goes on from CM052351.1 coordinate 18,370,259, forward strand.
GCTGTTGAAGCTCGAATAATTACTGTTTATTGGTTGAGTTAATAGTGTTTTTCCATGATAAATCAGATTGCACATGTGGTACTGATTGGAGGGTTCCATCAACTTAAAACAGCTTCATGAATAGGGTCAAATTTGTTCCCTAACTAATTTTCAGCGTTGCAAGTTTTTTCATCGCCAGTGGTCACCTTTCAAGTCATGAGTAGGCTCAAATTTTTCTACTTAGTGTTGAAATGATTAAATTACAATGGTAACCGAGCCATGTTCTATAGGCATGAAATGATTCCAATCCAAAATCTGTAGTAAATAGATTTGTAATTGCCTAGATTTTGAACTGAGGATTTATATCCTCATCTTTCCTTTTTATGCAATTTGAGTGCCCTGAAGTTGGTAACAATACCCGCCGAAAATGCAAGTTGATGGCACGTATCTTGCTTAACTAACAACATTTGCCAATTGCCAATTTGAAAAAACTTTTTCAGGCACTTGGACCTGTAATTTGTCGATTAAATACCTCAGGAAGTAGCAAATAAATCCAAAATGCAATATCCTAAATGTTATACAAGTACTGAGGAGCATGCAGAAAGGTACAATGAGACTCCTGAAACACTTTACAAGAAGTTCAAAGGAGAACGTCGATGATTGCATGCGAAACCTGCCCTTCGGCCGGCATAAAATTGGCAAACAATTTATTGGGCCAAACAAACAAAGAAGCAATAAAATTAAGTAATGATATGCATGTCATTTGACCGTATTTTTTGGACCAAAAAAACCATGCTTGGTTTGGTTTACGATATGCATGTCATTTGACGATATTTTTCAAGGGTTCTATGCATAAACTAACATACTTCCATTTCCAAGATAAAGTGAAATAGCAACAATTTAAGAATACACAACCTGCATACCCTTGGCTATACGGAAACATAACTGAGGTTATTGCAGGAAATTAGTTAGTTATAGAAGAATGAATGATTTTACCCCCTTTGCTTTTAAGAGAATGATTTTAAAACCTTAAGCTTGACATAAACCCTTCTAGATAAGCTTCAGCAGAGTCGCCTTTGATGATTGGTCTTCGATTCTTTCCCATCTCTTCTGCTATTTCCATTTGTTTCGTTAGATGAAAGTCACGCGTGTGCCAAACCTGGTGAGTTGTTGATTATCTACTGTATGTTTCTAAATGGGTAAACGAATGCTTCTTTATCATCCGCTTCCTTGTTTCATTCTTTCTATATCTAAGTAGAAAGATAATAATTAGAAAGTCTCCTAAATAAGACCTTGATACAGCATCATAAAGTGATTTTTAAGACAACTTTGGATCTACTAGATCATTTTATCAACTCGACCTTACGTTTTATTTGTTGAATTTTAGATCTTTTTTAAATTTTATTAAAAAGTTCGAAGTCCAATACAAAAGCTAACTCATGAATTAATGAGATAAATTTTACATTTAAACATTACCTGAGAATGATTTCTTTTTAATGTGTGAATTTAATATTTAACATTTTCCTCAAGTATATCTTGAGATTAAAGTTGAATGAGCTGGAATAAATACTTCAACACACTAAGTACATCTAATAGACTCAAAGTTAAACATATATGAATCAACCTAAGTTCTCATATTATGTCAAAAAATTCAAAGTCCAATTTAAAAACTAGCTTATGGGTTAAGAGAATAATTTTACATTTAACCATTGTTCAATGATTGTAGACTTTTAATGTGACACTTTCATCTTTAATACATCTATATACAAGTTTTCATTGTTAAAACTTTTATAGATTTGTTTTCTATAATCAAGACAATTATTTGGGTCAATTTTGTCTAGGTTGCATTTTTTTAACCAAAAAGAAAAAAGCTTTTCACACAAAAAGAGAAAAATTGGATTTGATATCATTATGTTTTTCTTTCAATTGTTTTACTATATTTCTTTCAAGAAAAGATATGTTTGTTATTTTATGTGAATAGATATTTACAATTCAATGATTTATGACAGTATAATTGACCGGATTTTATAGACAAAGAAACAATCTACAAAGAAGGAAAAATGAAATTAAATGAGGATTATCAATGAATGGGGATCATTGAAGAATCTCGAAAGAAACTTCAATTCCATGATCAATGATTTTGATTCTTCTTGTATTTTCCTTCTAAGTTGGATTTTTGTCGATGATGGTTGTCTCCGAAAGGAAAGAGTTCCTTTCTTGGCCGGAATCATATCTTCTGTGGGTAGGAACGCCAGCTGCACATGGAGAGACGATGTGGCATGCCGATGAGGTACCATGACATGGCAAGCTGGCGTGGAAGAGAGAGAAATTTTCTTCTAATATTTATGATCACTGGAAATTTTCCTCAATTCTCAAACCCTAGAGGATTATTTTTTTTACGATACTTGGCCAACATTGATGTTACTTAACTTGACCCTACATCTTATTTCTCCAATCTTTAGTGTTCCTAATGACTTTTTTAAAATTATGATGCTCTTGCATTCCTTTTCCGGTCTTAAGTACCCTATCTTATCATTTAAAATCACTGCATCCACGTTCCCCCGTACAAGAACACTGCTGTTACCCGCAGCTATCACTCCTAAGTTTATACCAAAATTGTTGTTTTCTTTATAATGCAGTGTCTGAGCCCAAAAAGATCACTGCCAATTTCCACCCAGAAAGTTATTGTTCTTTTGTTATTAAGCACTTTACTGGTAACATTGTTTCATCTCACTGGTTGTAACAGTGTTCCCATTGCATTATGGAATCTCAATAGATGGTGAATAAGCTGATTATAGTTGAGTCGTGAAGTAGTGCACGGCCTTTCTTTGGATCGAACCTACCTAGGCTTTGGTTAGGTTGCGGTAACGGTGCGGAAAAACTCATGGATTGTGTCAACGGAAGGCCACGCTTGTCAGAATGCTTGGGCTCCCTTACCCCTTCGCCTCTTCAGTAGGCCGCATTTCTTCCATCTGAAAGCCTAAACAAAGGTATGTGGGCCTCCTTACTGTGACACAGACGGAGACCTTGAGGGTGCAATCCCAGTAGAAATGCGATTGCTAGAATCCAGATTGACAGAACCAGTAGCTATACAGAGTCCAAACAAAACCAGATATATGTATTGCCAAATGGGGACAGATACAAATGTGAGGAAAGTATCGTCACAGCCCTCCTAAGATGTAGAAAGGTTAACAATTGGATATAACAAGTCCATCAATCTCAATCCTTAAAAGAGTAGAAAAGGTATGAAATGAAAGGCAACTGCTGACTTCAAAAATTTAATGCTCTAGCATATAAACGGAGATCACACCACTTGGTAATTCTCTGTCAACAACTGTGTTCTCTGCGCATACTTCGGAGGGGCTCCACCCTTCAGTGGTATGACATTTACAACCTGCAAAAGGAATTTAAAGACAAGTTTACACAGGGCATAAACCATAAGTGACGGGCGAGTTGTTCTATAGAGATCTAAGCGTCCCATCATCTCTTCAATGCCCAACACCATGCACATGGTATTTTAAGAAGTGAAAATGAAATTATAGAGAGACACCAATGAAACTGGTGTCACCGGATTAGTTCAAATTTGACATGTTGTAGCCAATTCTCCTTCCACTCATCACCGTCATTTTTCATAGTAGCCACATTTAAAGAAAGACCTCTGCAGGTTTGCAGGATGCTCACCAACAGCATATATGTTTTAAGGACATAGTTCCAAGTAACATAAAAGGCCATTCCTTATGGTTTGAAACTCAGCAAAGAAGATGGTTATATACAGTTCAAGCAAACTAAACTGCGTGCCTTCTATCGAGAAAGCTACAAAAGGGTTCAATCTCGTAGACAGATGATTTTTTCCTGTTCAGTTTGTACAATGTCCAATTTTAACACAATCTTATATAAAGTTCTATATTAGAGAGCCTGCAGGTGCCTAAAGTATCTGAATTCCTTTTCAGTAAATGCGAGCAAACAGGAAAGGACATCTAATGTCCCTACGTTGATATAAATTAAAGTAGGAACTTGATAAGAAAATTAGCCTAAGAACAATATAAAGGATGAAGGAAGAGCAAACCTTTAGTTCGCTGAAGGTGCTAGTAGCTGCGAAACGCACAGAAATGGGGAAAAATACAGATGAATCTGTTGGAGGAACAACAAACTCCATGGATCCACTGTCAAGGATTCAGTGATGAAATTCAATAAGAGAGTCAGCACTGATTTCAAATAAGAAAATCTAGCACTGAAGATTTTGAAGATAAAATGATCCAACGTTTACAGACCTTCTGTTTGAGTTATCAATAAGAAGAATGGACCACTCCAATACAGAATTCCTCGAGTCATACCTACAAGTCAAAAATGGTGCAAAAGGTAATAATAACAGACACAAGTCAAGAGAAGGAGAGAAGTCAAAATGTTCTAATCACGTTGTCACCAAAATATAAAGTAAATTCAAATTGCAGTTACAACGGGTGACTTTGTCAACTTGTAGCAGATACAAACATGGCTTGACTTATTAAAGATAATTATAAAGTGTCTTTATGATTCTAGACGACGTGATGGTTGCTTGAGTTTTCTGTGAGTAGACTAGACCACGAAGACCAAGACCTTAATAACCAGTCCCTTGAATTTTTTCCCCTCCCAATATCGTGGTAATTGTACCCCTCTATTCATACATTTTCAGTCTATGCATTGATTTTTTCATGGTTAAAACACCAAAAGTAATCAGGCAAAAATTTTTAGCATACAATAATGTTCATCAAGTCTGTGCATACACGATTGCAAATGTGAATTTCAAATGGAAACCATCGTATCTCATGTGATGTAAATTTATAGACCATATATGCATCCAACGGCTTCATAATCCATAAGCAAAGTTATGGGAATCCTCAATAGCTATTGATAAACTAGATGCTAAAATAAAGAAAAAGGAATAAAATTCAACTTCTCACCTCCATTCCCCATCAATCTGCCTGACATTTGGTGCCTCTCTAAGAGCAGGAAGAGGTACTGAGATTACAACATTCCGCAGATCAAACATTGATGAAGCTTCATATTCAATGCTGACATAGGTCTCATTACCAGAGACAGAGGGCCAGCAGTTGACTGCAACATAAATTAAAGTTTATAGCACAGTACTTAACTCATATAAAAGGAAGATGAGAGATCAGAAGTGTTGATTTTAACCCACTTGTCAATGGCACCATTGACTCGTCTGTACTTTGCATTCTCCACTTCAACAGACCAACACCTCCTGCATCACCACCCTGGCCAGTGGGGAAAGGCCTATTTGGGTCCTTAAGGCCTAGAATATTTTCACTGGAAAATAGTTCTTTGTTCATGTTAGGGTGAGTCTTGAAAAGGATGCCCGGATTCCCACCAGTTTCAATCTGGAAAATTGGTAATAACTTATCATAAATGCAGCGAAGAAAAGTAATAAACCTACGGCAGCATGCAGATAGAAATAGATTTTACATGAAGACAATACCTTAATTAAAACATTAGTAAAGCTATCAAAGAAGTGATTCAACTAGGACTATACAATTATAGAAAGTTAACTAGGCTACGATTCACATCAATCTCAAGAGATTTCAGACTTTAATAATGAGACATGATATTTGGGTATTAAGACAAGATTGCCAAGGGTCTTCTCTCTTCTTCTCTCAATGTCCATTGTTACAATCATGGATACTATTTTTGAGCATTGTTCACAACACCTGGTCAGCCTACAAACTCCTCACCTTTTCTTCTCTATTTGCAACTGCAAACCCAGCATTTCTTATCGTAAACCTAGAAGCCCACATATTTTCTATACACGAGCCACCAAATAACTCATCCAGACCTGCCTTATAAACGACAACCAAAGAAATCCTGTGACCTGCATGTTCTCCTATCTTTTCAATTCACAAAAATAAAATAAAATACAAGTCCAAATCCATAGCCAAATCCAAATCCATAGCCCAAAAACCTGAAGTTTTAAACCATAAGCCACTACAAGCACATAGTTTCCGAGACGCCAACAAAAAGAACAACCCTATTTCCTAATGTTGGTAATTGTTTTTTAATTTTTGTCAGAGAAGAAAGTCCCATCCTCACATGTAAAAGAACAACAAAGTAGTTCAGGGACAGACAACCTGGTTATGCACATGCAGCCAAACAGGCACAAGCACTTGCAGAAGCAATTGTAAACAAGAGAAAGAGAGAGACAGAGACGGAGGAAGGGAGTACCTGAACTTGGATATGTCCATCTTCTTCATTAAGAATTTGAAGTGACAATGTTCCTTGAACATCGAAGTTACTAACTCCACCATCTCGTTTCAGTGTCACATTGAGTTTCTCCTCAGCTGTCAAAGTGATGGGATCAGTTAGTGGTGGGGCAGCTGTTCTAGACTGGCCTGCTTTTGGCTGCACATCCTCAAGAATTACTTCTCCTTCTGCTTTCAAGGACTCCAAGAACTGGTTCGTCCTTTGAGATTTACCAAGCTGCATGCCGAGGCCTTTAGGAGGAGCAGTGGCAGATGAAGGTGGACGACCTAGGGATGGGCAACAGAATCATAAATGTTAAATAGATCCAACAAGAAAAAATAATGATAGAGAAAATAAACAAATGTTCTGCAAAGGGGCAACAATTCAAACCTTAATGAAAAAGCATTAAGTGGATCTATTAAGATTATAAAACCTGTTTCTACAAGTTGACAACACATCCAACATATTTTCTTATGAATGACATACAAGAACTAATTATTGCAATGCATAAATAAAATATTCAAGTCATCAAAAACATAAGCACCCGTGTAGACCGTTCATATGGACAAACAGGCACAAACCTTTAGACTTGGTAGAAAAGGATTCAATATCAGTGGTCAAACCAAAGCCAGAACCACTTCCAAAGCCACCTCCGCCACCACTAGAAATGCTCATATCACTAAAGCTACTTTCAATTCTTCCAGAGCCCATTGACTGTAAAGACATAAACCCTCCTTTATCACTTCTGCCCCTTTCGATCTGTAGAATACATAACAATAATTTCACAAGTGATATTGACAACAGGGGAAAAAATGGAAGAAAAAACATATAGAAGTCATTGCAGATCATCTAAAATACCTTGCTTTTGTCAATCTCACTAGCTTTGCGCTTCATTATGTCCTTGGTTTCATTGATCTTGCTTTGCAATACCAGCTTGTGCAGTTTCTCTTCATGACTCTCCATCTCACAGTACTGCTTAACCTGAGCAACAGTTACATTTTCCTTGTGCCCAAGAGAGATGACTTCATCAAAAGCAAAAATCAGCTCAAAAGCTGTCTTGCAAATACCCTCTTCATCAAGAGAATAAGAATATTCGGGTACCTAAAACATTTAAGGAACAAACACAATGCCTCCACTTGAGATGTTCAACATACATGTATCCTCCAATGGACATCTTGAAATGTATTTTATGAAACACTACAGACCTCAGTGACTTCTGACATGGTAAGAAAAAAAAAAAGGGAACGAAAAGGGAATCCAAAAAAAAGGAAGATATTATGGGGAATGCAAGTACTCAAGAAGAAGATATTTAGAGAGCAAATGAATCTGGAATGATGGTCCAGTCTAGCTGACAGATTGCGATTGTACTTTTATACTTTCCAAGATGGTATGCCACTGATATGGCTTTATTTACATTTGAATGCAGCAAATTTTCTCAGATAGTATTCATAATTTCAAGATCTGGTGCAATTAGTCATAGTGGCAGCCATTGCTGCGGCCATGAGCAAAAGTGCAACTGGGGATTTCTTTTGACCTTTCTATTTTGCAGAATTTTCAACTTGTACAGCGTTAACTCATGAATGAAATAAGCTTGGACTAGGATTATAAGGATTTAAAGGCTATATCATAAATGGTGAGATTTGGCCTGTTAACTTAATAGAGCCAACTATAAGAATTTTCAGAAGCTTTGAAGCACGTCTGAGAGGGCATGATTAATTTCTTTCCTCTGTCATTGCTATGCGAAATTGAGCGGGCTTCAATTTTTTTCCTTTTCTTCCAGTCTATTTCTCTAATCTAAATCTATATAACCTCACCTTAAACCATTTCAGTTAAGTCTCCAAAAAAGAGGGAAAACGTAATTAACCTCTATACACAAAATCAATTCCCTGCCAAAATAAAGATGAAAAAATAGTTCCTAAGCAGAAAAAACTAACTAAAAGATAAAGCATACGTGGTATGCACTGAAAAACCTTCAGATACAGAAGGGAGTAGGACAAAAGAAATGAAGGGAAACAATATTTGAACTCACAGCAAAAACTTCACATATCTCTAAATTATCCAGACTAATTCAATCCAAGAAACAATAAAGTGAGACCATGAAACAGAACAATCAGCCACTGATAAAAGGATACAAGCTTAGAGAGCAGCCTCAAAGTCTCCAAATCTTCAAGAATGTTGCTCTGTTTATTTGTCACAAGAAGCAAGTACAGAGCTTCGATTGGCTGGTAAACATATCGCACATTCTCTGTCTCAACATATGTATGTTGTTTTCCAGTTCCTACCAACTTCGGAAAAGCTGCAAGAAGACCTTCAATTCTTATGCGAGACATGTCCACGAACTGCCTCGAAACAAGCACTGCAAAGGATTAAAACAAGAAAAAAAAACACAATGTCATCAGGAAAAATCCAAAAATGCCCCATATAATACACAGCGAATAACAAAGGATAAGAAAGAGAACACATGGTAATCAACGATGAATACTACTCTGGAAATACCACATATAAGAAAAAAAATCATCAATGATTTAAAAAGGAATTCAAAAACAAATACATGGCAATTGAATACAGAGATGTCAGTCGACAGCAACATTGAATCAAATCATGGTCAGAAAGAATTGCATAACTTAGAATTCAAATAAGCATATGGGAAACGTGCAATTTTCCAAGCCTCAAAATATATTAAAATATAAAAAAGAATAAGTAATAACAAATCGTGAAATGAAACATGTGGAATTGTTTGCTGAGATCAACAGCAAGTAAATTAAGATTTTTTGATCATCAACCAAAAGAAAAACTGCAAGACAAGCAAAGAACTCACCTTTACCAGACTTGCTTATGATAGAAGCAGCAAGAACAACCTATATCAAAAGTAAATTTAATTATGAAGCAATATACATTCCAAAATTTAAAGCCTCATTCAGAAGTATACTTCAAGTGAAAGAAAAGATATAAGCAATACATGACAAAATGAACTAAATCAGTGACCAAACTAGATTGAATTTTGAATAAAAAGTATACAGAACGCTTAATGGGGACAAACCATAGAGAACCCTAGTACCAAGGTTCAGACTCTCTTCCATACTACTGATAGGTGTAGAATGAGTTCTAAACATGAGATCTGTCATAAGTTGGTTCCAGATTTTAATTTTCAATGGAGGATTTGAGAATTTCACTTGTACATGATCAGTGTAAATAAAAATATCAATCTGATGAACATATGCAATAGTCAGCAACTAGCACACAGTTCTATGATCTTAGATTTTTCTCTTAGGGAATTCATCTGTAGTTCATTCAAGTGACCAGAAGAAGCACAACTTAACAAACTACTTAGAGATAATAGTTAAACAGTCCTTGTAAATTTATCCCAAAAGATATTTAATTGATTTTCTAAACGAACACAAATTACATGGTCTGCGAAAGTGACTCATTCCAGATACTGAATTATGCTACGATATTATTTCCCGACCCCATAGCTCCGCTAAGAATAACACTCAGGACATGGGAAGAAAAAATAAAAGATGAAGGGTATGTTAGTACAGGCTCTTACCATCGTGATTTATTGAAAAATGAGAGCCAACAAAGACCAGCTGGAAAGGCCGCAAATAAACGGTATCTGTATCAAACACCTAAAAAGAATGAAAAAGCAAAAATATGAATATCCATGAACACTCCAATCATAGAACCAATTATCATCCAAAAAGTGGCAAAGAGCATAATTACCATACCCATCCACCCACAACACCCCAAACCCACTCCCCCCCCGGGCGCGGGGGCGCCCCCCACGCACGCATTCACAAACTCAACTAAAAGCTCGATCTTTTGACACAAATCCAAGTCCATTATCTAATGACTCAGACGAATACGGGAATTGCAAATCAGATCAGATGCATTCTGCAACTAATGAAATCACGAAAATCCAGAGGAACAATACATTAACACCGGATCTCGCATAGAAGATCCATCGGAAAGTTCTGATCTTTCAGGTGAGAATAGGGTGGAACTTAAAAGAAGCAGGGGCGATGTACCAAAGAAATTACTGAACCCTGGGAATTCAACAAGCAGTTTTGCTACTGAGAAAACCCGGAAAAACCAATGACATTACAAAGAACCGCAAATACCATACCTGACAGCCCCAATTGAATCACACACGAATTTTACGTCTTTGAGAAACCAAAATTGCGTATTCAGAAAAAGATCTGAATCGATTATATTCTTCTTACTACAGATGAGAGTATACTGAATTTGAAGACACGACTATGCTAACTCGAATCTAAGAATTAAAGAAAAGAATTTCAGAGACAACGACGGCTGAGATCTGATCTGGGAAGGAGCTTACCCGCCTCGATCTACCAGTTGTTCTTCTGATGAAGAAAAGGAACGGAAGAGCAGCGGTATAGATTTTATGAAGAAAACAGTTTTAATGATTTGGCGGGCCAAGTGCCGAATGGGTTTTCTTGGGCCGCTTTGTTTGCAATAGAAGAAGACTAAACATGATAATACATTGTCCGGACAAACACACCTTGATTTAACCTAATTATATTATGCCATCATGCCCTACATAAATAATCACACTTTATGCAACTTCTCTGTTCTTTTACTCTTTTAAAGTTGAAAGTTGAAACCCATTTTTTGCAAGCCATTATTAATCTCATCAATTAGTTGTGAATACCAATAAAAAGTTATTGCCAAATTAGCTTTGGCTGATTTTTAACTTACGAAGGCAGAAAACCTTGATTTTTGAAATGAGCAAAAGCTTTTTCGGTTGATGCCTTTCTCATCTTGTGCAAAAAGTAAAACATGCATGTTATTTGTAGATATAAACAAGAGGAAAATTACATTTTACTTGTAGGAAAAAAGAAGGTAATGGAGTTTCAGAACACTTCACATTTAAGAAATTATATAGCTTGGCCTCAATCATAAAATAATTCACTATTATTTCCCTTGTCCTTACTTTAAATGGTCCTAAGTCTTAGCCTAACATGATTGGATCTTGGAATCTTAAAGTGATTGGACTTTGATCACTAAAACCTTATCTTATTTAAAAGAACAACAATTAAATGACAATTTTAAACTAATCTTATCAATTAGGGACATAAGATATAGTAAAAGTATACATATATAAGTATATTTTATTACCAAAGCATCATAACAAAGTTGATCTATGTTTAAAGAAATTAGGAGAATAAACAGTTCTTACTGATATAACTTAGAATGCAAAAGTAAGGTCCAAATCTATATTCTATACCATCGTGTTAATCTAATTAATAAAAAAAAACTAAAGAAAACATTATTTTAAAAAATAGTGAATTTGGTGCATGAGGATAAGTAACATACATATGTTTTTCCAATTCAAATCTACCGAAATGATAGAGAATTTGTAAGGATGAAGAATCCTTGAGTAAATGGCTTGAGGATTTTCCATTCTTGGTTTGATTTAAATTTCTGTGATGTGGGGGTCTACTCTTTTTTTTTTTTTTTTGAAAACCAAAATAAACTTAAAAAAAATTAAATTAAAAACCCAAAATAACTTATTCAAGTTAGTCTAATTCCCTTACTGGGTCGTCCCATCATTTCATTTTGGCTTAAGACAAAATCACATCCTCATTCTGCTTTTTTAAGGAAGGGAATTCTTACCCAGCAATCATAATGTTAGCTCTTAGAATACATGTCATAACCTCGAACTTTAGCCTTGCCTTGAAAAAACATATATAAGAAAAGGATATTTTTCAATGATTTTTCTTCCCATACACACTACAACAAGGCTTATAACAAAGAACTACTGAATTGCTAACTTTCCGAAACTCAGTAGTACTCCCAGATTTCCTCTGGGTCATTGATGATGCCATCCACAGATAATCTTGCTTCAATACTTCTGGCAACTATGGCATATGAACAGAAAAATCCAGACTAAGGCCGCATCTGCAAGGGTAATCAATGGTCTGACACTTCCGGTACCTCAACTGGATATGAATGGATTCTGTCGGACCATGCATTTCTTACTGTAGGATCAATATCTGAAATGCATTTCCAGACAGCACTATTGCACTTGAAGCCGCTTCCGAATGCAATCTGCCAAACCCGATGACCCTTCTTTACTCTTCCTTTTGCCTCCAGATAGCAGAGCTCATACCAAAGTGAAGAAGATGAAGTATTGCCGAACCTGTACAAGGTCATTCTTGATGCTTCTGAGTCTTCCTTTGACAATCTTAGATTATCCTCTATGGCTTCGATTACTCCCTTTCCACCAGCATGTATACAGAAATGCTCGAAAGCCCTTTTGAAATTTGGCACGTATATTTCCTTTCGGCCTGCTGATGTCCATATTTTCTGCCTGATCAGCGACCAACCATACCGGAGCTGCTCGGAGTATGGCAACACAAGGGGCCCTAGTTTGGATATGTTCATCCTTAAAGCATTGGCTGCCACATGCAGAAGCGCCCGTGACAAAGACACTCCAACGTGCCCTTCATCGTCGGGCTCTTGGAAAACAGATCGGTATGCCTGCTCATTGGCGCCCATGTGCGTTCGGACAAGGCTCTGGAGTTTGTACTTGGACCGTTGCTTGTCTTGATCCCTATTAGATAGCAAAATAGCTGCTCCTCCCATTCGAAACAAGGCGTTGGCAATACCCATGGACCTGACCTTGCCTTCATAACCATTGGGAGTTATAGCTTCCATGCTAAGAATCAAAGCTACTGAGTTTTTGTGAACTTTCAAAAGATCTTTTACCAGACTCACGGATAAGATCCCAGCACTGCAACCCATTCCACTAAGGCTGACGGTCTTTATATTGCTCCTGAATCCAAACTTGTTTATGATCATGGATGTGAAGGATGGTGTAGGGCAGAAGAGGCTACAGTTGGATACAAGAATGTCGATACTCTTGGGATTTATTTTGTGCTTGGAGAAAAGGTCCTCCACAACAGTGAAGAGAACCATTTTAGTCTCCTCCAGGCTGAAGTCAAATGAAGAATTCGGCGGCATCTCATGCACTGAAACAGGTACGCAAGCCTCACCTCCAATGCCTGATCTTTCTAGTACTTTCGTCATGAACTCTAAATGGTCCCGATCAAAGACATTGCATACTGCGAGGTGTTCGAGGAAATGGGAATGTGTAGCTCGCAAGGAATCTGGGGGCAGATAACAGGAAAAGTCGACAAGGTAAACACAATTGGATCTGAAACTAAAGTAGATAACTGCGATTACTAGAGCAGTTGCTAAGAACTGGGTCAGGGAGATTGGAGACTCTCTTAGGATAGATAGGAATGTAAAAGAGATATATCTATGTAGCTCGGAATCCATTCTCCAACTACTGATATAATGAGATATAATGAGTTTTTTTATTTTATACTTTGGGTTATATACAAAGAAGAAAGTAGGAAAGATCAAAATGAAACTCTTATTACACACACAACTCTCTCTCTCTCATGCTAATTGAGTGGAAAATTTGCAGTTAACTGACATCAATATTTAAGAATTGTTTCTTTCTCATATAAGACTCTTGTCTATGATACACGTACCTAAGGAATTATAAATCAACCTTACACTAATACTATATAGATAAGGCATAAAGTTAAGCTCATGAATTTAAAAAAATAAATTTATATTCAAGTTATTCAGGAACAGCTTCTTTTCACATCTTTAGTAACACTCCTTGAAACCCATTTCTTATAACTTTTTAGTGCTTCTAAACAACAAGACTCTTGTGAAAATCAAGTGATTAGAATTATTATTATTATTTCTTTTTGTCTTCCTCCCTCTTTCCTTTTTTCTTTTGTTCATCTTCACATAATTATGAAGAGGCTAAGGTGTTTGTTTCCCACTGGCCCATCTCTCTTCTTGATGATTGTATTCAACAGGGAAACACAACCTCATTCGTTTGGTCACACAATTTAAATGTATTCAACTGGAAAACACAACCTCATTCATTTGATCACACAGTTTGAATGTACAAACTACTAAGTTTTTGGCGTCACGCCATTGTTGTGGTCTTAATGTTGTGTTTCTTAGTGTATGAGTTCATCGGCTACTACTCATTTTCAATCAATAAGAGCCACTTTATTGAATTTGAGTTGTCCACTGCCATAGACCTTATGAAGTTTCTACTAAGTAACGGAAATAGCAACAGCTTACTCAATTCCTGCGTATATCCCACTCAGCTTAAAAACAGCTCAATGGAAGGATTTAAAAGCAAGACATTTTGGTCTGCTTTTTTCTTTATTTACATACAAATACATGTAGAAGAAGAACATAGACCGTTTCAATAAGTTATGGACTAGGCTATGGCAAGGTCATCCCCTCGAACCACTGCCAGGATCTGCAAAAATTACAATTTTAACTATTGTGACTATATATATATATATATATAGAGAGAGAGAGAGAGAGAGAGAGAGAGAGAATAAAAAACTGAAAGAAAAAAAAAAAAGTTACAAAAACCAGCTAAAGAGGAGTAGAAAAAAGTGCCCTGCTACTATAGAGATAGTAAAGTTACCCCAGCCCCTCAATGTGAAATGAAGTAAATTATGGAAATCAGCAGGCTAATTGATGAACAGTTCATAAAGGAAATTGGAAAGGCATGCTCAGCTTGTATCCTGATTTTCTGGAAGGATTAGATCAAGGAGTCAACCGAGTTTTAGGAAGCTCATTACCATTCAAATTTAAGGCCATTCTAAATATTTGCAATTGCTATTTCTATCTTCTGCGCTGGATTAAGGTGATGTCTTTTTCTTACACTACATTAACTTTGTCGCTAGAGAAGATTACGTTCCATGCAAAGTTTAGAAGAAAGAAATCATAGGTATCTTCCCACATCAAATGTGATCAAGGGTAAGCGATCTTACCTCACTGATAGACTGTCTGTGACCTTCAACATTTTTCAGGCAACACAATGCAGCATTAGCCATATGACGAACCAACTTCGTGTCACTTGAATCAGCCAGTCTTGAATCCATCAGTTCAGCAAATGAATCATTTTCTAGAAGAGGGAATGCCTGTTTTCAAGAGAGGAAAAAACCAACTCAATGAGATTTTTCTTAAGTCTGTCCCTTACACAGTAAGAAGTAAACCATTAACAGTGCCTTTGGCCACTGAAAAAAACATTAGTCAATTATAATCCTGGCATGCAAGGGAGATACTTCTTTAGGATTCTTTGAAGCGATTTAATTCCTTAGTCATACTTCCTGAAAATAACCAACATGAATCTCCAAGGTACTAGGTATTATGGATTGATTAGAACTTTCCTATTAGTTGCTTTTAAACACATCTGAGAAATCACTATATGCAGGTTAGCCCAAATGGCTCCTACATACCCAGTCAACAAATGACTGAGCCTCGCCTTGAGCTTTGAAACAACGGCTGCTCTTTCCAGCAATGAGCTCGAGGAGGAGAATCCCATAATCACGTATATCTGTTGAAACGCCTTCGTCTTCCTCCAGATTTTTGCAACTACAACCATCAAACAGCTTATAAGTGAATTGAATCGCTTAGTAGTACTATTATTTTCGCTACATTGCTTTTCCTATTGTCGTTAGTGTTACTATTTTAATGTGTAAGAGATTTGCAGTCACTCATGTTCTTGAAGATTCGTAATAACATTAAAAAGGTTCCTTACTCAGCTGGTGAACCTTCTTTACAGGCGCCATTATCTGTAAGCATCTTAGCAGTTGCAATGTTGCCAATCTTCAATGCAAGTCAAACAAAACATTCAGTTTTAGGCAAGAAGCTGTTGGCACAAAAAGTAAGGGGAACCAAGAAATTCTGCTAGCTGGACAAGCTATAAAATCATCTCAGTTAAATGAAGTTGGAATGGCACTAAAAGTTAGCAGCGAGAATCACTAAAGAACCTTCACTTCAGTGGCTTCTGATACACATACGCGAAGCAGAACTTCAATTTACAAATTACATTTGGAGGACAAATCTTTTACCTACCATCACAGAGTAACCATGGCGGAAGGTAACGCGGGCAGAGCAGATTGACAGCCAACAAATGGGTCCATCAGCACACTCCTCATGAAGGTATCGCAGGCATCCTCCTACCTCTAGAGCAGCACACCACCTAGCCTTCCACCCAAAATCCATCGCCAAATCATCACCTACGGGAGTGAATCAGCATTGGAGTTACTCGGAAGAATATTGTGATTTGATGGAAAGCACATACATATAATGATAACATAAGCAAAGCCAAAAAGAGAGAAAACTAATCATGTTTTGAACTACCTAGGACCAAAAGTTATGGTATACTGCAATGCCCAGCATCTAAATCACCAGAAATGATACAAACATGAAGAACATTATTGATTCTTTAATCAATTGTTATATAAACATTTTCTCGAGCAAAGACAAAGCATCAGCAATGTATCTTCTTGGTGTATCATATAAGAATTTCTACAAGAAAAGTATTCTCACATTGCAAATGCATTTCGAGAGTCTCGACGTTTGGGTGATCACAGAGCAAACACTTATAAGCAGCAGTGGAGCAGTACCCAACAATGTTCATGATATTTCGGTGGCGTATGTGTGAAAGGATATTGAGCTGCGACTGGAAGCGTTCACAATCTGAGAAACGCGTCACTAAAATAGGTGTATCCTGCCAAATTCCCTGATAAATTTTCAAGCCATCCACGTCCATAAGAAGTGTCTCTTCATCAAAGCCATTTGTTATCATTTCAATTTCGCTCTGGTCAAAGGCTCGAGGAGAGCCAATTCTCCAAGACGGTGGATGCCACGTACAGTCAGGGTCTGTCAGGTTTGCAGATGGTTCCTTTTCCAAAGTAACGTTCTCATCACCATCTCTGGATGAAGCTCCAGCAGAATTTTCAATCTGTAGATCCTTTCCTTTCGCTACGACAAGATTGCAGGTTATTTTTTTCTTTATATGCTCCTTGTAGTTCTTTAGATTACTGAAAAAACCAAATAAGTAACTAAATGAACTAGAAAGGGATACTCAAACTTGAACCTTGCGAGGACTTCGGACACCACACTAAATTAGACCAGCACATTTTATTTTTATAAGCATTTATTAGAATATAATGGTCCATTTCAAAAACCTTAAATCATTAAGTAGGAAAATATCATTACTTTCAAGGCCAAAGATTCATCTTAATGCTTATAATGTAAGACAACACATACTTTTAACATTGCCTCTTATGTGCATACTAGAACCAATATTGCACATGAACAAAACCTCAATTCCAGAATTTAGAGGATTATAAAGTGGAAGCTCATCCATAGTTTTGATACTATATTAAAATATAACGGTCCATTCCTTTGAGATATTGGGAGAAAAATCTTATCACTTATAAAGCCAAGAGTTCATCTTCACACTTTCAATGTAAAACAATACATATTTTTAATATTTTTTTTCACATGCATGCTAACATAAATATTATATGCAGATAGAATCCTAAACTTTAGGATCTAAGGGATTACAAAGTAAAGGCCCACTTATAAAGCCGGAGCCATTCTCACACTTCAATGTTAGACAATATTTATTTTTAACACTCTTCATCATATTCATGGTGATATAAGTGTTATACATGGATAGAAACCTAATTTTGGGGCCCAAGAGATTACAAGGGGATGCTCACTAATAAAGGCAACGGCTTATTTTCTTACTTTCGATATGAGACAATACCTACTTTTAAGACTCTCCCTTATATGTATGCCAATACAAATATTGCATGCACACGAGCTCAACTTTAGGCTTGAAGCTTTACAAAGTAAAGGCCCACTTATAAGACCAATAATATGTTCTCATGCTTCTAGTACGAAACAATATTTACCTTTTATGGTATTAAAACAATTCTCTACCTTACATGTCTTTATCCAAAAGGAAGGAAAGAATGAGCCAATCTACATAATGAGCCGTAACATATACATGGTAAAGGTAATGAATTTGCTGCCTATGTAAAAGCCACGATGCCTTATATCGGTTAACAAATGACACATGTTTCACATTACTAAGAAGAAATGATCTTACACAAGGTTTATATATGAATATATTTTCTAACTCTCGAACTAATTTTTTTAACATGTTATCAAAATCAAGATTCTCCTTTATAACACCTATTGGCTCCGGCAACCATGCAATTGCAGCACTATACCAGATGCCAATGGTAGGAGAGCATGTTAACAAGCTGTGTATAATAATTATTAGATAAGGTTTAAATATAATTTTGAACAACTCCTTGGTTTCTATTTTAGAAAGATCATGAGCACCTGTCTAAAACGATCCAATCCGCATTAGAATTCTTCGCTTCCTCAACTGTTAATTTAATGAGACAAATTCCTGAAAAAAGCCTCAGTTCCAGGTTCACCTGCACACTTGAAGGTGTTACCCATATTCTCACATATTATTACCATTATTGACATATCGGAAGAGCCAACCTCATTCTTTACGCACTGCTGGTAGAATGGTTGAAGGTTACGTCCGTACTGTTCCCTTTTTTTCTCTAGTTCTAACTCATCAAGTTCTTCATGACTCCCTTCACCTTGTCCTGGAAACTCCAATCTTTCCCCTGTAAAAGACAACCAAGAACCATAATAGAGAATGAAGCTGAGGCCTTTAAAAAGAAGAAGAAGATAAATTCTCAGCAAATCCCAGAGCTTACAGAGTCCGGAGATGCCCAGGCGCATGAGAAACGGAAAGCAAGGATTCTTCCTCGATGGGCAATCCGCAAGATATCCTAAGGCGATGATGGTATCCTTTGCGCGGAAGATTCTTTTGAGAGTCCAGTTGAGAGTCTCCAGGCTTCCTTTACCCCTATTCGCTTTTACCACCACTAACACCGTCTTCCCGCGGACCTCCATAGCTCACTGTTACTGGAGTTCTGGACGATGATGATTCTGCAGAAGTGGAAATTTAAATCCTTTAGACTTCCTGGACATGTTTATAGCTAAGTCCGCCGTTTTCGTGCATTACAAGGTTGGATTTTAGTTATTACCGTTGCTTAGAGGTCATCAAAACAATGACTCTGAGACCTGGCAATCCCACAGCTCCATTGATGGTTTCCTATAAGAATTAGGTGTAAGAGGTGTTTGGCGTCTGAGAAACTTTGTTTTCCGTACCAAAAGATTAGATAAAGATAAATCTAAATGTTAATAAATAAAAGTTTCATTAATAGCTCAAGTTAGAGTGAGATATCTTGCGAATAAATGTCCTAGATTCGACTGTATTTGCAACTAATCTAAGCATACTTTAGAACAAATTATTACTCTTCAATTTAAGTTATAAAACAAAATTTGTCAAGAATTTTAGATTATCAAGTTTCAAGGATTGTTCAGAAGTGTTGTTATTTTCTTCCAGTTATTTTCACAATCTTACCATTCACAGTTCTTCTCACATTGTACAGTTTATATAACTTTTTGAGAACTTTTAAGGCCAAATCACACTCCATGTATCAGAAGAGGGTCTGAAACGTTCTCTGCTACAATCTACTGGATCATCGGCGGCGACGGCGGGCAATTGAAAGGCAGGTTCATCGGCCGGCCTGATGGGAACCCCGTATCCGAGTCCTATCTCTCCCTCCCAGACTAGGATTGGGTGGATCGGCATAGGTGTAATGGGGGCCGCCATGGCCTCTCGCCTCATCTCCGCCGGCTACACCCTCACTGTCTACGCTCGTACACCTTCCAAATCCCTCTCTCTACAATCCCAAGGCGCCCGTCTTGCCTCATCCCCTTGCGACGTCGCTCGATGCAGCGACGTTATCTTCACCATGGTGGGTCATCCATCAGATGTTCGGCAAATTGTCCTTGGTTCAGATGGTGTTCTCTCTGGCCTAAACCCCAACTCCGTCATGGTTGACAACACCAGCAGTCACCCTGCGCTGGCGAGAGAGATATTCGCGGCTGCCCGGGAGAAAGCTTGTTGGGCTGTGGATGCGCCGGTGTCCGGGGGTGATATTGGCGCTAGAGATGGGAAATTAGCTATACTTGCCGGGGGTGATGGTGGAGTTGTGAAGTGGTTGACACCATTGTTCGAGATTTTGGGAAGAGTCACGTACCTGGGTCAAGCAGGATGCGGCCAGAGTTGCAAGATAGCAAATCAGATAACTGTTGGAGCCAACTTGCTGGGTCTAAGCGAAGGGTTAGTGTTTGCAGAGCGGGCGGGTTTAGATGTTACACAGTTTATGGAGGCCGTAAGGGCGGAGCGGCGGGTTCTATGGTGATGGAGTTGTTTGGAGCGAGGATGATACAGAGGGACTTCAGGCCGGGTGGGTTCGCGGAGTACATGGTGAAGGACTTGGGTATGGGCGTGAACGTGGTGGAGGAAGGCGAGGATGAGAGGGTGGTGGTGTTGCCCGGGGCTGCATTGTGTAAGCAGCTGTTTTCTTCGATGGTGGCTAATGGGGATGGGAAGCTTGGGGGTCAGGGTATAATCACGGCTATTGAGAGGATCAATGGCAAGTGAGATGTTTTGCACAAAAGCAATGACCTAACTCAGCCTTCGCCGTGGTAATTTGGGTCATGGTCGCATGGTTCTAGTACCTGAAATATGTTGTTTCGGCTTGTTTTGATGTGTAGTTTTGTATGTGTTGATGAAAATAATGGGTGTATTTTGATATGTACTTTGTCGTGTTGAAAAGCTATTATTGTAAGTGATTTTGCATAAATCTCAATGTGGGATACGCATGTATTTATGTGCTTGGTTCCTTTCTGTGTGAGCAACTATCAAAATTTCATCCTCAGTTTTTAAAAAATATGGCCTCGAACAATGTCCAAATCACTGCACAAATTTGAAAGCTAAAAGTATTATGTACTAAAGGACTACTTCAACTCTAATTAATAATGATATTTGCTTTTTTGGTTTTTGGTGCCTTTACCCTAATTCTTAGTTTCCTTATATAATATTTGCACCTTTTTTCTTCCTTTATTTATGACTCTTATCTTATTTCTTCTAAATCCATTAGAGGGTGTAATCATATCATTATTAATGCACTGGATCTCATTAGAACTTTGTAATTAACCATGCTTGGAAAGTTTTTGTGTCGCATCCCTTGTTTAGAATTGTTCGATGGTGAGCTAATAAAAATTTCAACTACGAAGTTTAGAAACCCTAAACTATGAAATTTAAAATTCAATACCCTAAACTTATTAAAAAAAATAACTCTTAGCTTATTTATATTTTTGTAGAATCTTATTTAATCTTCATCTTTTTAAAGTACATATTTTATCTTTATCTTTTTAAGAGTCATATCTTACCTTAACCTTTTCTACCGTTACTATATCATGACTATGTTAGCGGGAAAAATCAAATTTCCCTAGGAAAAAGAAAGGAGAATATAAATCTTAATAATGAGAAACCATAACTCGTTTAGAAAGAAGCGTATTTTAAACTTATAATACCAACCGCGTCTGCTTCTATTGTTGTGTTAACGGGGTCTCCCTCGCCGAGCCGCCTAGTAACGGATTGTCCCTTCCTTTCCCTAACCTTCGAGGAGACTGAGTTTGCTTTACTTGAAGCAGGCTTTTCGGTTTCTGAAGCTCCTCTCTGTCCTTGGCTTCCGACCTTCCACGGTTCATGGATGCTCTTACGGGGTCCTTCAAGAGGAGGGCGGAGGACCTGCCGGAGGACCCTCTGCTTCCGCAGAAACGACACCAGATAGAGAACGATTCGGCAGTGGCTCAGGTAGAAGAAACCGTGGCATGTTTGCACGATGTGTGCTACCCGGAGGGCTATGTTCCACCTCCTCCTCGCCCTCCCTCCTCTTCTGCGGCGCCGCCTGCGAAAGTATTCGAGTTCACGCTCGACCCTTTCCAGGCCGAAGCCATCAAGTGCCTTGAAAGTGGCGAGTCCGTCATGGTATTTGTCTCCACAAATTTCACTCCTTGATTTGTTGATTCCTTGAATTTGTTTTCCCTTTTCAGTGTTCTAGACTTAGGGTAGCTCAAATTGTAGTTAGCCGTACAATCAGGCCTTGTTCACGGGTAAATTGTTATTTCTCTTTTTTGTTTTGTTTTCTGAATGCAAAGAATGGACAGAGGAAAGGGAGGAGAGCAGTGGAATAGGAATATGTGACAATTCAAGAGACGGTAAAGGCAATGATGAAATATATAAAGTTTCTTCAGGTTTTTGATCTTGCACGAGAAAATACTGAACTTTGATACTACGCCTGAAGTTTCTTAAGGATTAGGTCACCTTATGGAAAGGAATATGAGTTGTGCAATGGTCTTTTATGACTTTTGAATCTACTGGCGGCTGTTTAATTTAATTCTGGCTATTGGAAGAAGGAATTGTGTTTAATCTTTCTAAATGTAGTACGGAAAATGGATTCAAGAAGGTTTGTGAGTGGTTCCAGGAGAGAGGCGTGTGACTTCAGTCTAATGACGTTAAAAGGTGCAGGGTTTCTTCCATGTTAGCATGATGTGTTTGGACTTCTGCTAGTGGAATATTAAAAATATTGCGATCTGTATCTTTTGGAAGGAAATTCAGATCAAATTCTGGGATAACTAGTTGAAAATTCTGGAAGTAGGTCTAATTTCTAACTACCAAACTATTATCTGATGAGAAGGACCAGATGGTAAGTTGGAATGAGGTTTTGAAGTTTATTTAATCTACCAATTATGGGTTTTTTAAACCTTTGCTTAGGTTGGAGAAAGTGGAAGGAGTTGGACTGGAAGTTCACTAATGAATTGGTTCCGATAATTTATTGTTTTAACCATTCTCTCCTCTTGTAGGTCTAAGGTTCTAGTCACACAAGTTCCTAGCAGACAATTTCTTTCTTTATTTTTTTTCCTTTTCTTTCCCAATTACAATATATTTTCATGCAGGTGTCAGCTCATACTTCAGCTGGGAAAACTGTTGTAGCATTGTATGCTATTGCTATGTCATTGCGAAATAAGCAAAGGGTAATATACACTTCGCCAATCAAAGCACTCAGCAACCAAAAATATAGAGAGTTCAAAGAAGAATTTTCAGATGTTGGCTTGATGACCGGTGATGTGACAATTGAGCCCAATGCTTCTTGCCTGGTAGGTCTTTGGGTAATTTCACTTTTGGTTGTTCTTTTTAAGCTTCAGAAATTTTGAATTTTTGGATCCTAAGTTGCAATTAAATTTCAGGTGATGACTACAGAAATATGGCGTAGTATGCAGTACAAAGGATCAGAGATTACACGGGAGGTTGCTTGGATTATTTTTGATGAGGTGCATTACATGCGTGACCGAGAAAGAGGTGTAGTGTGGGAAGAGAGCATTGTTATGGCCCCAAAAAACTCAAGATTCGTATTCCTCTCAGCAACTGTGCCTAATGCAAAGGAATTTGCTGATTGGGTTGCAAAGGTGATTTTTTCATTATTAGCTCCACTTGCAGTCTCATGAAAGAACAATGTGATATCCAGGTTTGGGTAAAGTGGATGTAGAGTCATATAAAGTCACCATATAGTTGCTGGCAGTTATATTTGGAAGGACCAGGCAAAATATGTGTTTCTGGTCGATTTTACATGTTGGTCAGAAAGAAACTTTTTAAAAGCTGGTTGTTTCCCTTTCTTTTTGTGAACCATGTTAATCCTTCTTTCCCATTTTGAGGTGGTTTTCAGGACCTATAGTCAAGGTAAAGGCCCCAGTAGATAGTTTTACATGGCATATGTTCCCGAGTTCTTATCTTCCGTATTTGTAGAGTTTAAGGGAGCATCTAACATTCATGATATGCAAATAAGCACTAACAAAGAGTACAGACAGTATAAGTTAAAATTTGAAGATGTTATGGTAGTGATGCTTTTGTTGGACTTAAGGTTATATGAGAAAGAGAAATTTGATTCTATTTTGTTGTGCTTATGAGAGTGAGTGGATGACCTCTCAAGTGTTGGTATTTTTATTCCTTTATATCTACCATGTACAGGTACTGAATCACCAACTTTTCTTTTTTTGTTTCATATTACACCAAGATTTTGGAATAGCTTACATAAGTTTAATTTGAAAAACACGCTGAGTTTGTTTATTGCTATAAATGCAGGTTCACCAACAACCCTGTCACATTGTTTATACTGATTTTAGGCCAACACCGCTTCAGCATTACATGTTTCCTTCAGGAAGTGATGGTTTATATATGGTGGTGGATGAAAAGGGAAAATTTCGTGAGGATAGCTTTCAGAAAGCTTTAAATGCACTTGTTCCTTCTAGTGAGAGAGGCAATAAAAAGGAGAATGGGAAGTGGAAAAAGAATGTGCCTATGGGAACAGTTGGTGAAGAGAGTGACATCTTTAAGATGGTGAAAATGATCATTCAGCGTCAATATGATCCTGTCATACTTTTCAGCTTTAGCAAAAGGGAATGTGAATTTCTTGCAATGCAGGTGATGTTGTATTCTTGTGGATTATTAATTATTAGAAAGAGGGAATACGCTTCTAGTTTGTTTTTATGTTTCACTGTTATTGTTAACTTGGTCATGTTGTTTTTATTTTATTTTCTATCTAGTAGGTCTTGGAGAAAATTTACTATGGTATTAGTTTTGCATTCCTCTAACCATTTTTGTGATTTTAAATACTCGTAGATATATTGATTGTTTTCTTTTGAAATTTTTGTTAAGTCTTTCAAATGAATTGTTGTGAGCTACTTTCGAATGTTCTTGTCAGAACATTTTTACAGTGGTCAAGGCTATCTGTTATATTTTTTGGTCAACATGCATCATGATGTTGCATCCTGCTAGGTCCATGTGAATTTTATCTTAAATCTGTTGCATCTGTAATAAAATTTGATCGCCAACTTTCTTCATCTTATAATAGTCAGCTAGTTTATCTTTTTAATACTCATGCATCACATGTTATTACAAATTGGGTGCGTTAGCTAGAATTTGTTTGTGTTATAGATGGCCAAATTGGATCTGAATGGAGATGATGAGAAAGTGAACATTGAAACTATCTTCTGGAGTGCTATGGATATTCTTTCAGATGATGATAAGAAGTTACCCCAGGTAATTTATTTTTCTGCTTCAGTTAAACATGTATTATGTGCTTTCAAGCCTTCTATGCTGGTTTTGTAAGGCGTAATCTGAGTACAAATGCTTAAATGTTGCTCCAGGTTGGTTGCGGATAGAATAACTGACTTCTTAGGGATATATATTTTTGAACTTATTTTAGTGTCTACATACAACATATAATGTGGGAGACATTAAAAAACAACCAAGTTTCCATGGTGGCATTGTCTTAGCAGCCTTGTTATTTCATCGGAAATAAGTGAAGTTTGGATAGCATTGTGATGTAGTGAGTCTTTGCGTTGCTTGTAACAAGGTTACAAGTCAAAATAATTTGGAGACTCAATGGTTGGGCTTGGATAAAGGTGGCTGCTTGTTGTGGGTATCTAAATACAATCGCTGCAACTAGATTTGAGCGACATGATGTTCCTTCTCTGATATAGATGCAAAGAGGTGGAGCAATTGTTATATAACTTTTTTAATCAATTTTCCATCACTAATACCATCACAATTATTGAGATGTTACATATATCTCAAGAAACCAAAAATGGTTATGAACCTTTTGAAAGTGAACCAAGAAGGTTTCACCTTCCACTCAATTAGTTATTGTCGTGAAAGGTTAGTGAAATTCTGTTCAAAATAAGGTGTGAATATACCATGAATCAGCTTTGATTAGTTTTTCATGTGTTGGCTATCATGCTTTACCATCAATTGCTAGTGCATCATTCACTGTTGCACTGCTGCACACTGGTCAAGCCAATGGACTCAGCTTTTATTTCTAGTTATTATGCTGTATAGTTTTTATTTCTAATTTTTTCATGTATGTAGCTTTTATTGTTTAAAAATATTAATCCCTGTTTGGACATTGTTTTACGTAGGTCTCAAATATTTTGCCTCTCTTGAAACGTGGAATAGGTGTTCATCATTCTGGCTTGCTTCCCATTTTAAAGGAAGTCATTGAGATATTATTTCAAGAAGGACTGATCAAGGTTGGAAGCAAAACCTAATTTGATTGTTTTTCTATTATTTGTACTTTATTTGTACTTTTTGGGATCTAATAATTATACCATATGCTTTTGGTCCTCCTGTACCCTGTGTTCTTTACTTACTTCTTTTCCAATTCAGTGCTATTAGGTTGTTCAAAGGTTCAAGTGGTTATCTTTATTTCTGGGTTTTCACCTTTTTAGGTTTTGTTAACTGATTATAGTTGTTTTCTTCTGTACTTTTACTACTCATTTATGAAATTACTAAGGTTTATCTGAACCTTTGAGGGCCAAATTTATTTCTTTTAAATGTTCTTATAATTTTTTCTGTATTTGAAGTATCTCAGAGATTGATGCATTTTGCATTCAGTGTTTGTTTGCTACAGAGACCTTCAGCATAGGTTTGAATATGCCTGCAAAGACTGTGGTATTTACAAATGTACGTAAATTTGATGGGGATAAATTCAGATGGATATCCAGTGGAGAGTATATACAGATGAGTGGCCGTGCTGGTCGTCGTGGTATTGATAAACGTGGAATATGCATTCTTATGGTAGATGAGAAACTGGAACCTTCTACTGCTAAAATGATGCTTAAAGGGAGTGCTGATTGTTTGAACAGGTATGCACTGTGTCCTTCAGGTGGACTGTATGGTCCAGAGAAATCTAATCTGTCTAACCTCAGGACCCAAAAGTGAATGGTATTTTAGATCAAGAGTAACATTTGATGTGAGATATATTTCTCAATGAAAGGCTAAGTACAGAAAAACTTGGAATTCAACTTTGGTGGATAAATTGTTCTTGTTAATTGTCATTTTTTCCTTGACATAAAACCCTAGTATAAGGTCCTGAGGTACCCAAGATATGATGCTTATTTTGTCCTAGTTGTTCTTTTCACTTCTTTGTTTGTTGGTTGCACAAGGTCCTCTTTACTTCTTCTTCCACTCTCTCTCTCTCTTCTAATTTTGGGTTGGGTTTTGTATGCACGTGTGGTTTTCAAAAGGTTTTTTGTTGCAAAGCAAAAGATGGACGTCCAAAATTTAGAATTATTAGTTTTAATTGGAGTTCCTAGAATCTCAAAAGAGCTTATGAAATATGTCTGTCATGCACAGCCAGCATAATTTTTACTGGAAGTGGATATCAAGTCATATTTGTGGTCGCAACTGACCATAAAGATGATGTCTCAACTGAACAAACGTGAAACAAGAAGTGGGTGCAATACACCAAAAACAAAGGGGAAATGAAAAAAGGAATTGAAATATTCGTTTTGCTGTTATACTTTGGTTTATAAATCTTCTTTTGTTTTGTGGGAGACTAACATTCTCTTCATTGCAGTGCCTTCCATTTAAGCTACAACATGCTTCTGAATCAAATGCGTTGTGAGGAGGGTGATCCTGAGAATTTGCTCCGTAATTCATTCTATCAGTTCCAAGCTGACCGTGCTATTCCTAGTTTTGAGGTTAGTTGCCGTTGAAAGAACAGTCATTTTCTCTGCAATATGTTGATTTTTATCGATTTAGATTACGGAGTGGTTATGATAATTTAGTAAAAACTGATTGCTTCAGTAACAATACATTGTTGGAGAAGTTAGCATATCATGATTTTTCATGTTTCAAATTCCTTTCAACCTTTTTGGGGCTGAACATATATCTATATCCTGTTTGAAGAATCTAGTTTTGTCTTGTCTTTTTTTCTGCAATCACAATCACAACAGTTTCTGATAACAAAAGCGCAATGTGGGATGTTGCTTATAACAGTATATTTTATTTTGTTTTAACTTTTTTTCATTTTCCTCTTTAATTGGACTGTATCAATACTCGACTGATTCTAAGATGAAATAGTTGGCCCACTACATGATTTTGTATCCAGCTGAAAAGGACCGTAGGTACTCAGGAATACACTTATAACTTTTTTTTTTTTTTTTTTTTTTTTTGTTAAAAAAAAAAAGAGAGAGAAAGAGAGAGAGAGAGTTCTGCCAGCAGCCGTGCGCAGAACTTTTTTCATTCTTTACAAAGTAATGGCTCAACAAGGAGGTATGCAACCTATCACCCCCACAACAACAACAAGATAATCATGCAACAGAAGAAAAAAGAACATCCTGTGGAAATCAAGGTTTTATTTTCTTTGATTAAAATAATAGAAAGAAAATGCTATAAGACATGCTTTCTATGCATGCTTTCCGTAATTCATTGTGTGCATCACTTCTTGTCTTGCTACTGATTGCAGCCTAAGATTTTGAACTGTTTCTCTCTTTATCTATATGTTATTTGTGAAACGAGAAATTGGTATAATTGTCAATACTGATAAATCCAAGAGAGAGGAAGAGAAGTAAAACAGTTCCCCTATTTATGTTGTATTTGCAGAAACAAATAAAGGATCTTGAAGAACAGAGAGACTCAATTGTAATTGAAGAAGAAGATAGTTTGAAGAATTATTATGATCTGCTACAGCAGTACAAGAGCTTGAAGAAGGATGTTCGTGATATTGTATTTTCTCCAAAATACTGCTTACCTTTCCTGCAGGCTAGAAGGCTTGTGTGTATCCAATGCACTAGATCAGAGGAAGATTCGCCATCTTTCTCTATTGAGGACCAGGTCACATGGGGAGTGATAATAAATTTTGAAAGAGTGAAAAGTATTTCTGAAGGTAAGAATGGTTGTTAGTTTTGCATTAAAACCCGCATTTTCCTTCTGCTTTGAGTACATGAATTACTAAATAATCAGCGTGTGATCCAGATGATGCAAATAGAAAGCCAGAAGATACAGACTATACAGTGGATGTTCTTACAAGATGTGTAGTGAGGAAGGATGGAATATCCAAGAAAACCATAAAGATTGTCCAGTTGAAAGAACCTGGAGAACCTCTAGTGGTTACTATTCCTATCTCTCAGGCAAAGTTCCCTTCTATTTTCTGTTGGTCTTATGTTTTTAATTTACAGTTTATTCTTTCTTTTGTCATAGAACAGGATATCATGGACTGAACTTGGAGGTTATATGTTTTATTTGTTTGACTGTTGAAATGAGTAGCTTTCAGATTGACTCACTCAGTGTATGCTTTGAATGGCTGGCCTTTCTAAAATGAAGAATGATATGTTCCTTTGTTTAGATATGAATCAAATTGCTCTCTGCAACAGAAATAATTTTTCCTAATTGTTATTTTTCTCTCAAATGGTCTTCGTGTTTCAGAAAGATAGGTTTACTGACCTATAATGTCTACTTTCATTCCTAGTATTTTTGTTTTATTTATTTTACGTTTTTATTAATTCTATGATTCATCACTTACTGCTGAATTGGTTGGCTGTGTGATATCTTGAACAGATTATAAATATAAGCAGTATTCTGATGGTCATACCAAAGGATCTTTTGCCTTTGGAAAATCGAGAAAACACACTGAAGAAGGTTTCAGAAGTACTCGCTAGATTTTCTGGAAAAGGGGTGCCACTTCTGGATCCAGAAGAAGATCTCAAGGTAGATGACTGCACTTATATCCCATATCCTTCACGTATTTTTCATATTATAAGAGTTACTAACCTGATTCACTAATTTCCAGATTCAAAGTAGCTCATACAGAAAAGCAGCTCGTAGAATAGAGGCTCTGGAGAGTCTTTTTGACAAGCATGAAGTTGCTAAATCTCCACTTATTGAGCAAAAGCTCAAAGCTTTTCACATGAAGCAAGAGTTGATAGCCAAGATTACATTGCTTAAAAAGACAATACGATCTTCAACTGCTTTGGCTTTCAAAGGTGAACTCAAGGCAAGAAAAAGGGCTCTTCGGAGGCTAGGGTAACGGAGCTTTTCTTCTCTTGACTTGATTCTACTAGCTTCCACCCTATGTTCCAGTTTGTTAGACGCTTGTTTTGTAAATTTTTTTCCTTGACATCAGTTCTGGTACCAAGAGTTCCCCCCTAAACCCCTTTTTTCTCAGATAGTCCTGTATTATCTTCTTTTGTTTTATAACATTATTTTGCGGCCTGAATTATCTTGGTTTTTCGTTTATCCCCTTGAGTAATAGTAAGCGTATGGGATGGTCCCCCCTCTTGCGTCTGCCTGCATAATGCTGGCCTGCTAATTGATTTCAGCCCAGCGGCTCGCTTGGGCCGACTTTTGGCTATAGTGCTGGCTTGGTATGAGCCCAGCCTGCTGTGGCTCATGAACACCCCTACTCCTGAGGCAGGCAGAAAATTCAAATAGGGGTGGAATGCTTGTCGCATGTAATGGAAGTTGAGGGTTTGTTGGTTGATTAGTAGATGACCTGATATTCTCAATCTGAAGCAGCTTTTTGACTTTTTCTAAAATTTGGTATAGTTGATTAGAAAGATGGTGGAGTCCTATAGATCATCTGCCACATAACTCGTCAATAAGTCATGTGACTGTCTTATGTTTGCACCTTTCCCTATCTGTAGCCAGTCAGTCTTGAAGACAGTGATCATGACACTCCATGTTTTATGAAGCAAACCATCCACGTTAAGTTCTAATTTTGATAATTACTTTATATCTTGAATTTTGAGTTTTATCTGGATGACATATTTTTAGATCTTCAATGAATTTAAAAATTGTGACTATGGTGGGCATTGAGAGGCCGAAAATCAAAATCACAGCTCAAATTTGGATCCCACTTCGTTTTCAAGGGTGTGATAATAGTTAGTTTTCTATTACGTTAGCATGCATAATTCTCTCTTGTTCTACAAGTTATTTGACTCTGATTCGTACTTCCCTTTCTATGTAATTGTTTCTTACACGAACTTTGTTCCTTCAAATTTTTGTCTTTGTTGTTCTGATATGTTATATTATGTTCTTGAACTAACTACGGCCTTTTTATGTAATTATGTTGAGCCAAATTAAATGAATCTAGTAAGTTATAAGCCATTATCATTGGAATTAAATACCAGTATTGTTTAAGTGTGGATTGACTTTTTCTTAGTCTGTTAATAAGATCAATTCATCCTTTGCTATCAGTTTATGCTTTAGGTGTAAGCGGTAATGTAACATGGTATTAAAAAAAATGGTATAAATGAGTATAAATCCTCTTTTGCTGTGTAACTTCAACTTTGTGAAAATTAGGGGCATTGCTGGAGCAAGTTGATAATTCCATTTTTGACTTATTCATTGAGGGATGGGAAGAATTGGTCTACAAACTTCTTCTCTTGATTTTTTTTATTTGTTTCTTGAAGTGATATTGTTAACACGACACTCTGAGCTGCTTGTTTTCCCGTCGCTTTCTTTTTGAAGTTCCATCTACATACAATTTGCAGCAGAAGAAGGTCAATAGGACTCTTAGTTTCCCGATCCCAGTGCTTAGATTGATGACGATCAATCAGTCTCTTACTTTTTCTATGAAATCTTTTGTTATACCAGAAGATATTGTCCGCGTACATACCCAAAGTCCTGTGCTTTGGGTAAGCAATTTCATCCTATGTTTGGCCTACCTTTAATCAAACAATGTCTCGAGAAAATTATGTAGTTCTTTCTGTCACCTTTTGCTGTCTACACATGCACGTCCATGTTTGTGGATAGTCTATTCCTTTATTTGTTTTTTTTACTGATGTTCTTGTTACTATTATTATAGTTATTATTATTTGTTTGTCCGTAGGTGTAGTATTTATTGTATATATAAATAAATAAAATTTTCAGGCAAGAGAATCATGGAAGCCCTTTTTTTTTTTTTTTTTTAACTTTCGAAGATCTACTTTTGCATATTTCTGTCAGTTTTGCTCTCAAAATTGGTGCTAAAATGATTAGTGGATTTAATTGCAGATATGTTACAAACGATGATGTTGTGGAGTTGAAGGGGAGAGTTGCTAGTGAAATCAGTAGTGCTGATGAGCTGACCCTGACTGAGCTAATGTTCAATGGGGTTTTAAAGGACATAACCGTGGAAGAGATGGTTTCTCTCCTTTCCTGTTTTGTGTGGCAGGAGAAACTTCAAAATGCCACAAAGCCTAGGGAAGAACTTGAGTTGCTCTTTGCACAGCTACAAGATACAGCTCGAAAGGTAGCCAAAGTTCAGCTTGAGTGCAAGGTAAGAAGTGAATTACTGCTTAGTATTGTTCATTGTTCCAAGTCCTAAAATATCTTTAACAATATAGTCATCACTCCGATGGACATGGAACTCAATTTAGGCTTCTTTGTCTTTTGGTTTTGTGGTAGGGGGTTGGTTAACCCAAGTGGAAGACCTGATTAACCATATGGAGATTTGATGCTTTGATCCCAAATTAACTATAGGCTAGTCACATTCGCATAATTTTTAGGAAATGGAGCAACTAACCAGATGAACCTCATCTAGTGATTGCTCTTTCTCATATTCTTGAAGCGATAAATTGTGGTTTTACTAATTAAACAATATCAATTTTATTAAGATGTCTTCACATGCTCTGTTTCAGCGGGAATTCTGAGCACGTGAGATGCTCCCACCTAGAGAATTCTGCGGTATAGATCAATTGATCCATTTAGACAATCCTGTGGATCGCTTTCAACTGTTTTCTCGATACATACCCGACATAGTTGGTATTTTGTTGTAGATGATCTTACTTTTAACGAGATTTTCTTTTTTTCTTTTTCATCTTTCTGTATCTTAGGTTCAAATTGATGTTGAGAACTTTGTGAGTTCATTTCGGCCGGATATTATGGAAGCTGTGTATGCTTGGGCAAAAGGATCCAAATTCTATGAGATCATGGAAATCACTCAGGTATTTGAGGGCAGCTTGATTAGGGCAATTCGCAGACTGGAGGAAGTTCTTCAGCAGCTCATACAAGCAGCAAAATCTATTGGGGAGACTGAACTTGAATCTAAATTTGAAGAGGCTGTTTCCAAGATCAAGAGAGATATTGTGTTTGCTGCATCTCTGTACTTGTAGTGTTATTTGGAGAACAATTTTTCTTTTTTCTTTTTCCTGTTATTTATTGATTGCTGCTCGAGGATGTAGGAGTATGACAAATTTATCTGCAGAGGCATACACATAGGGAGAGATCTCTCTGAAGAGAGGGAAAGATTAGTGTAATTCAGGGTTGCAAAGCCTGTGGCAATTTTGGCACGTTTAAATCATATCCTTTCTTTCTGTAGTTTATATTTTTGTAGAAAATAATAGGCAGTTCGAAATGAAGATGTATCATAGACAATTTGTGATTTATAAGAAAATGTGACAATGAGTTTTGGATCCCGCATATAGTTCTTGCGTGTGCATGTGAAATGGTTGGTGGAAAACCTGCAAAAATGTGAAACATTGGCTACGTTCACGAACTTTTGAGATTGGTATAAACTAATTCTAAAGCTTGATTTGCCTGTGAGGCAGAGTTTCTATTTCAACAAGCCTTTTGAGTTTCAATGAAAATGCAGAAGCTTCGAAAGGCATGAGTGCAAGTTGTAAATTGTTCGCTTATATTGTAAAAGTATTTGGTTGATTGTTGGTGCAGCTGGAAACTTATTGAAATATTCTTCTTGGCTGTCTAAGTGAAGAAAATTGTGTAATTTTTGTATTGTTAAAAAGCTAGACAAGTGATTGTATTTGAAATATTTTTATTGTCTAGCTTTAGAAATTAGGGATTATACTTAAATCATATTATAAATCCCTTGCATTTGAAACTTGTTTTTCTCTTGTTAAGGAGAAAAACTCATTGTTAATTGTGTGTGACACTTGGACATTAGATTGTGCGGATTTGGTGACATGAGGCATGAAGTCTTGTGATGTAAGATTCCCTCGGTTGTAAAGAATTTGTTGTAAGGTGACATACACTTTTTGTAAATGTTTAGTGTTATCTCTAGATGCTTACTGCTAATAAACATGTACTACTCTCTTGATTAAGTGGTGGGTATAGACTTTGAATGAGTCAATACATCCTTAAAACACCAACTATGTGTACTTTGTATCTTTCTTTCTTTATTTATCTTTTACTTCTTCTTTTTTTTTGGGGGGGGAAAAGATACTATAGTTCCAAATATTGATAGTATGGGTTGATCAAATTATTAGATTTGCTTGAAAGATACATTAGGTGGGGCATGGAACTTAACTCCTCAAAACATAACCCTGACTAGGAAGTGCAAACAAACCATCACAATTGATAAAAATTATTATTATATGAGTCAGAAATTGAAAAGAATAATACAATAAAAGCAAATAAAAAAACTTAATACTTCAAGGAGGCCTAGTTGATCTTTCCTAGCTATTTTTTTGCAATTACTTGATAATAAACTCAATGTAATCAACACTTAGGGCTTTATAGCTAAATAACCAAAATTTGCTAATTTGACTATTAGAAAATTAGCTTTGCAAAATGCATGAAAAATCTTGACATTAGAAGAAAGATAACCTAAGCACTAGCAAAGCTTATATTCTAAATTCTAGGGAGCTGAAAAAATCCCTTTAGTGCATTAAACCATAAACTAAGAGTCAACTTTAATCTTTAATAAGACAATTCTTTATTGATGAAATAGTTTGGGACCTTCTAATAAAGCCAAAACCTCTACTCTCACATTGTTACCTTGTCCTAAATTAACTGTGTTAGCCATGATGACACTCCTCCAACCACACACCACTCTTGCATAAGCTCCACCAATACATGATCCTTTGTGTTTAACTTTAGAGGACCTAGAGAAGCACAAAACTAGTGCACCAAGTGGCTTTTACAAAGAGCTAGAATCATAGTAGAAACATTCATACATTGAAGTCTTGTGCATTCTTTCATAGTAGGAAAGAAACTACCTAGAAATGAATCCATTAAAGGACTAACCTCTAATAGTACTCCTATCAGCACCAGTAAGAAATATCCTTGATCCAAGAAAATGACATTGTTCCTCACTAACTAGACACTCTAAAAAGTTATACAACCAAGGCCATCAACATACTTCCTTGCAAAGAAACACTTGCCTCCAAGGACCAATCCTTAATAAGGTTTGAGATTGTGTCTTGTCTAACCGATACTTGCAATAGGTGATTCCACAAACCATTGGCCAAATCCCCTTGACAAAAGATGTGATCAATAGTCTTAAGGTATGTTGGAAAACAACAAACATATCTCAAAGCAAGTGAAAAGTCTTGCCCTTGAACTTTATTGTCTATAGGAAAGCCATTGTACATCACTTTATATATGAAGAAACTAATATTGGGTGGTAAATACTTATTCGATAAAAACTTACTCCAACTTTTCTTCTTATCATATGGTTTTCGATTCTTATATATTGATGTTGTATATGATAATATATAGCATTTGTAAGAGAAATCTTGAATTTAACTTAAAAGCCAACTAATTAGTGTCATTTGTAAGAGAA
Source organism: Casuarina glauca (assembly GCA_028551395.1). Classification (NCBI taxonomy): domain Eukaryota; kingdom Viridiplantae; phylum Streptophyta; class Magnoliopsida; order Fagales; family Casuarinaceae; genus Casuarina; species Casuarina glauca. Next base: position 18,405,625 of record CM052351.1, read on the forward strand.
ATCTTGCTAGCTTGCTCCCACTGCCCTTAAAGACCAAGTTGACTCTAGGAATGCTAGATCCTCCAAAGCCTCGAAGACGCTCTTTTGGCTATCACCACAAGATGGATGCAACAAAATCTCATTTAGCCATTTAATTGTTTAGAAAGATTGGGATCCATTGTGCACCATACACTTGTTATGCGGCAAAGGAAAAGGAATGTGAGTACTAATGGCACTCCAATAATGAAAGGCTAGAATGTTTCTTGGTTGGTAGCAAGCTTCCACCAAATTGCCATACTTCTTCTTTAGGTTTCTTGTATGCCTATAATCATTATTGAAGTTGACTTTGAATTTTTTTATATTTCCAACTATTACCAAATTGTCTTAGATAGAAGAGTAATATTTTATATTCATCTCCACATAAGAATATTAAATGAAAAATAATAAGTAGCAAGTAAAATACCATAACGTAATTCAAGCCCACCTTTTTTTAGGGTGCTTGTAGACTTAAAAGTGATATTAAAGTATTGATACTCTTTTAGAAGGTATAATAGCTTAAAGTAGTTCCTTGATGACAACAGAAAAGATCGTAGTAGTCATGGGGTACAACAAGCCTCCAATTTTTTATAGTACAAAATTGTGGGCATTGGAAACACTTGATGTAAGTGCTTAGAGTAGGGATGGCAAGTTATTAGGATTTACTTTACCCAAAAATGATGATTGGACTAAGGTTGAAGCTAAAGCCATGGGATTAGTTTGCAAATTGTGGGCATGTGCAAATCGCACTATCCAACTCTAGGCTAAGCAAAGGACCGCTTGATTATACAAGGGAGAAGTTCTTTCTCGATTGTATAGGGTTGGAGTGCGTAAGGCAGAGGTGTTTGAGTGAAGAAGGCTTTAGGAATGAGTGGAGAGAATAGAGAGAGAGAGAATTTCATGGGAGAATGAGAGAATAGAGAGAAAAGTGTTATGCCATAGCTTGGTTCTCATTTCATGCAAGGACCTGAGGTTTTACAACTAACTTTCTTACAAAACTCACCTAACTTTTTTACTTTTACTTTTAGGTAAAGCTAAATTTTAAAATGGCATCTCATTTTCAAAATTTGCTTTTTGACCACCTAACTTTTTACAAAGGTGGAATCTTACGTGGAGTCCTTACATACACTATCATAGACTAGCACATATCACACCACACAAAAGTAAGACTATTAATTATACATAGAGAATCCCATCGGATCAGCATCAGATCTTGATCACGCTTCCAGCAGGTTGTCCAAATTATGATCTTCCACATCAATGTCAGGTCCCCAAAGTTCATGATTGATTTTAACCGGGAAGGCGGAGCTGCATGTGGAAGGGTGCCAAGAAGAGAGGACGTGGAGCTTGCCACTCACGATTTGCTCAACCTCCACTAAACGATTGCAGATGACCGACCAAGTGTCTCCCTTTCTCTACGAAGTTTTGAGTTATTGTCATGATTGTAGATAAGAATTCGGGGTAGTGAGCTGCTAGGGGGAATATTGGGAACAAAGCATATAGGAGGCTAAGGTATTTAAAGCATTGTGGTTGTTATTGCGAACAAGTTTACTTCTAACCAAAGTGAATATTCACTCCAAGAAGTTTAGGTCCTTTCTCAAAAGGCCCAGATTCCAATTCTTACTTTTAATTTTCTTTTCCTTTGACAATCTCAAGAAGTTCAGGTTATTTTTAATTTTAATTTCTAATATCCATTAAAGATATATCCCCTGAATTTTTGTCTCATCCAGTTATGGTCCCTCACTAATCACGCGATCACACCCAAGGATTTCTAACATCGAGACGGAGACGCTCAACTCAAAAGCTCAATACATTCCAGGACAAAACTTTTTTCCCCGTCATTGGGAATGCAATTTCTTACAAAACAGGCTCGAAGTTAAACTTACTTTCTTCTTACATTTTCCTTTTCCCTCAGCCATGGTGCAGTACTTAAGTCAACTAAACATTTCTTCTCATGCTGCCTTTAAGCGCTCTGATAGATTCTGGTAATGCCGTTTTTGCTGCTCCCAAAACGAAAGAGTTGTTAATAAGGGGTTTAAACAATGGATTTAGTTTAATATAACATCTCAGAAAGATGCATACCTTATCAGTCACAGAAGGAGAGATTTTAGTCAGTGCTCGCTCAAAGTGGTGTGTATTGATTTTCGACGGGGCTGCCCCTGGAATGCCGCTGAGTTGATGACGTCCGCTTCTCTTCAATGGCAACCATCGCAGCTTCCTCCATCTGTTATTAGGAGATATGGAATTTAGACACCGAAACCAAAACCCCCACCCGAAGAGAACCACCAAGAGAACATATTGAAAGAAACAAATGATCCAGAAAAGACAAACCAGTGCTGCAAGATCAGCCCCACTCAAACCGTCGCAGGCCTCCATTTGCCCAATTGCACTCAAATCCACACTGGCATCTATAGGCTTCTTCCTCCCAACAGCTTTTAAAATCAATCCACGCTCCTCTGGGCTAGGCAAAGGAACATAAAGAAGTTTACCAAACCTCCCAGGTCGTAAGATGGCGGGGTCCATCATTTCAGGTCTGCCAAAAGAAATGCCAATTGGATGGTTTCAGTAAGCTGGTAATCACCAGAACAAATTGAAGACGGTGTACAATGAAATTTTACCTATTCGATGCACCGATGACAAAAACACCCTGCCGCTGCTCTGCACCATCTAACTCTACGAGTAACTGCAGTTGCAACCAATGTTCAATCCATCAATACTCAGACACAGATCACTAACCAGGCACACATAATTAATAAGGACGCATGACTTTGTTCTGGCTATAATTGATGATAAATAAACCTGGTTCAGTAGCCGCTCAATAACCCATCCCCCTTCTTGACCCCGCTTTGTTGTCAAAGCATCGACCTACAGATCATTAGGGCAAAAAAATTCTCATTAGAAACATAGCAAATTGTTTACCACCATGTAGCTCCAAAAAGAATGCACAACTGATAGATATACTTCTCACTACACCTATTTCTGTAATAGGGTAGAAATATGGAGAAAATAAGACTTAAGAGATTTAAGCAAAAATAAGTCTAGGAGCACATGGCAGCTCGGCAGTGATTAAGATGGCAGACAATGATTTTGACAGGAGGGAAATTGAATCGGGAATCTGAAAAACCAATATATCTATGAATCCTGAATCCCGACAGTCAAATAGTTATTAGTTCCATTTCATAAACCACTACACCAAGAGCTTCAATCAGCGGCTTCAGCAAAAGTGCAACAAAAGCATCTGTTAAGCATATTTCGAAATTAAGTTCCCCAAAGAAATCTCAATGGGTATTACTATAGCCATCGAGGTACAAGAATCTGAATTTAAACCAACCCAACATAACCTGAATTGTTTGTAGTCAGCTAGGGATAACTCAAATATAAAACGAATATCTTTAAATAAATGTATTTGTGCATTTATACATGTGTCGACATATGTACAAATGAATACAAAACTTACGGAACAGCATATAAAATCAGACAAACCCGAGAGACTCCAGGTGTCCAAAGTTCATCTAAAGAATATACAAAGGACTTGTTTGATATCATGTTTTGCTTTGAAAGAACAAACAGATGTCCAAATCAGCATTCCAGAATGAACGCCACACTCTTGGAAAAGGATGTCTTAAACAATGCTAATCACACTCCCAGCCTGAGTCATATATTATGGGCTACAGTCACCTAGTTACCATTGTCTGTAAATGGCTCCATGAAGTGATTAATTTTCCAATATATATTCTACCTTTATATTCTTAAACGTGCATATCACACTAACATTAGCGGAATCACAGCATAGACGTGATAATGATAAACATCAAGCAGATTCATTAGTACCCTCCAATTTGCGCTGATACCATCACATATGTGTAAAAGAAACCCCAAATGCAAGAACAAAACAGGATAATGATAGTAATAAACTGCAATCCCCGAAAGTAAAAGAAAGTCCAAAAATTCTAGTGATTCCATCTTTCCCATCCAAAACTTATTAACAATAATGCAACAATTACAATAAAACCACAAACCTCATCAAAGAATATTATGCACGGTGAGCAAGTCCTTGCCCGACCAAATATTGTCCGAACTGCCAGTTCACTTTCTCCAACATATTTATTCAAAAGTTCAGGGCCCTGACCATCAAAACATCATATTCATAAGATGAACTCAAATAAAGCAAAAACATAATAGTACATTTTTTTTAAAAAAAATTGATTTTGTAAGAAAGTAGGTAGTCATGAAACAGTGCACTAAACAAGATCATGATACCAAGAGTAAAAAGCACGACAAACACAAATGAAAAAGAAAATGGGACTGACCTTAACATGAATAAAATTGGCTCCTGCCTCGTTAGCCACAGCCTTGGCGATCAGTGTTTTGCCACAACCTGGAGGCCCGTAGAGCAAAAATCCTGTCTCCAAGTCCACTCCAAATTCCTGAAGATGCAAGTTATTTCAGGGCACTTGAACATCCAATTTAGATTGCACATACATAACATCAAGGAGTCTTCTAGAAACAAATAAATTCAAGACAACAGTTGAATAACCCAGGGAAGAGATCAAAATAAAAGGCATCATCACCACAAACATGCAGGTTCCTAAGAACAATTGACAGGGCTCGTGACAATTTTAGGTTCATTTCGTAAGCTATAGGGAAACTCCCTTTTAAAACGTTCATATGATGTTCAACCAAAAGATTAATTCTCTATAAATTTAGGTCCATTTCGTAAGCTATAAAGCTTGCCATAATGGAACTCAGGTAGATAAACTTGCTGCACTTGAGGAGTTCACAGTGAAGATCACATTTATGCCTCTTTGCTTCAACAAGCCATCCCCCCTCTTCTCCCCTTTGTTTGTTTGGCAAAGAAAAACCTTTTTTTCCCCCTAAAGTTATACACTACAGTTACGCATTTTAATTCAGGATTAAAGCAAAGATGAAAAAGCCAGATTTAGTTGGACTTACTATCTAAACAAAACTTCAATGTCACCAACCCTACTTTGCTAAGAGTCAGTAATCCTTCTTATACAAAATACTCTTTCTGACAATACTACCAAAATCTCAATCCTGAAAACAAAAGGCAAACTCCAGGATCATAATCCTTCTATCTCTTATTACAAATCTCCCAGGACATCTGGTCAACATAATTTAGGGCAACAAAGGTTGAAGCAAACTGGGGACATAAATTAATCTTTATGTCAGTGGCACATACAGCTATCATGCGTACACATGCCGTGTTCTTCACATAATCATCATGCTAAATCTTAATTTCAACTTTCAACGCAGTTATTGGTTTTTCTTTCCTAAGTACACACACCACATGTATCCCGCACATACACACAACACACACAAATACAATGCTAAATGTTGAGGAGGGAATATTAACTACAAAATAAAACCTTATAATCCTCTGGATATTTGATACGCCTGACTATATAACGCTCAAACTCTTTTCTCAATGAATCAAGCCCTCCAACATTTTCCCACTTGACATCAGGAATGGAAGAGAATCCTTCTCTTCTTAATGAGGGTTGAACCGTCTTAACTGCTTCCTGCAGAACATGACATAAAAGCAGTTGTTATCATCATGCAATGACTTTAATAAATAAGGATAAACCACCAAAACTTTTAGGAAATTTTCTAGAATGTAAAAGCCTTGAAGATAAGCCAAACTGCAAGTACACAAATCTTGATCATCAAAGGTAGAAAATCACCATACAATGCTCATAAATGACTGAAAATACCAAAAACTTCACATTTTCAGGCTTATGCCCAAATTTAAGTGAACAAAGGATCCATATTGGACAAGCAGGACCGAGTATCAATTGCTTCAAGAATGTGTCGCAAAAAGGTGCGTCTAAGAATCAGATAAAAGGAGAAAGAAATTAGCAAAAGACACCTCAAAGTCAGCCATTGTGACGTTAAGCTTCTCGACCTCTTCAGGCAACCACGGTTGCTTCCACCAATCTTCAGGACATTTCTTGTTCATATCATCTATTAATAGATTAGACTTTTTTTCAGCAATAACTCTGTTCAGGGCAAGATAACCAGCCTTGTTGGCAAGGGCTTCCAAGTCAGCTCCAACATAACCAGGAGTAGACCTGGCTATTTTAAAGAGGTCAAAAGACCCTTCCAGTCTGAGATTGCGTGTCAGCTTAGAAAGTATATCAGCCCTAGCATCTTCATCTGGAACACCAAGGACAATCTCCCGATCAAATCGTCCAGGCCTCCTCAGTGCAGGGTCAAGAGCATCAGGCCTATTAGTAGCTCCAATTACAAGAACATAGCCAGGTCTCTGGTCAGAACTTTCTGAATTTGAATCAGCTTTTGCTGGATTTAAACGTCTGTGAGATTCATCCATGCAAGTCATCAATTGTGTCACAATTCTTCGTTCCATCTCCCTTTGTAGGTTTTCTCTCTTAGACGCAATTGCATCAATCTCATCAATAAAAACAATTGAAGGGGCCGTCCTGTATGCTTTAGAGAAGAGATCTCGGATATTCTCTTCTGATGCACCTGATACATTGACCAAATGGGAAAGAGTTATATACGAGTTCTAATTTCGTTGGTTTTTGGAAGGAGAGAGAGGAGAAGAGAAGGCGGGAAGTGTGTGTGTGTGTGTGGTGGTTGGGGGGTGGTTTGGTGTGGGTGTGGCAGCGTTGGGTTTGAAGGATGAGAAACAGCCAATGGCTCCATGGAAGCGGACTATTGGCAGTAATAAGCACTTAGGAAAGCAGGAATCATCGACTAAGTATTGCTGTGCTATTTCTGTTAACCAAGATTAATTGACAAGAAACCCCTTAAGGTTGGCAATAATCCATTATGATAGTGTGCACAAGATACTGAAACTCAAATAACCACAATCTTAGAAGCTTAAAACAATTCAGGGCGTCCACTGGTGCAGACCATACTATAAATCCAATAGAAGAAGCGCACACAACAGGAAAACGGAGTTCTCCACTAACACCGAGCAGCTTCAGGCTATCATACCATGGATACGCACAATCTAAGCAGTAGAAATAAATCAAACACAGTTTTAAACACCAGGCAATCACAAGTAGCTATTCCAAGCAATTCTGCACCCATTATCGTTTTATTCATTATAATACCTTTGCATCAATACCAACATCAACTGAAACACCATCGAAGCACTTACAGTAAAATAACGACAAAAGATCTGTGCTTATTAACGAGAGAGAGAGGTACCAGAGACACCAGAAACGACCTCAGTAGCCGAAATCCTATAGAAGGGAAGGCCGGTCTCATTGGAAATGGCATGAGCTAGCTTAGTCTTCCCGCAGCCGGGCGGGCCGTGCAACAAAATCCCAGCCACAGGGCGGACTCCAAGCCACCGTGGCAACTCCGGATGGTACAACGGTACGAGAACTTCCTGCTTCAACTCGTTGACAACCTTCTCCATTCCACCTAAATCCCTAAACCTCGGGCCGTCCTCCCCCTTAACCACCTCACCCCCACCCCCACGTCCAGCTCCACCACTCCTCCCCTTCGATAACTCAGGGCCCCCACCTAACAATTCAACCTTCTTGTCCTTGTCGCTAGCAACCTCCACTTCGACGTTTTTCTCCAACACCTTGGTTTCGGGCTTCTTGCTTAAATCTATATAGCCCGCTAGTAGATTCGACTTCGTCACGTCGAACAGCGGAGGCTCTATTTTCTCTCCAAAAACCGCATCCTCCAACGTGGACATCGCTTCTTCTCCACCGTCAGAACTGGAGTCCGAATCCGACTCCGACTCCGACTCCGACTCGGAAGACGTTGAACGACGGCGGCGGCTCGCACTACCAATCTTTCGAACATGTAAATCTTCAATTCGCTGCAACCTCTCATCATCATCATCACCGGCTGTCTTCCGCTTCTTCTTTCTCTTATTGGTCGTCGGCGAGGGTGATTGCTGAGCGGGCGGTTTCAAGGTTTTCCTGACAAGCGTCGTGAAGGGCTGCTTCTTGATTCGGCTGTACTCTCGGTAGCTTGCACGTAGGTTGTCGACAATCTCGTCAAGCGTTGCCGTGTTGCGACTGAAGGACTCCACCCGGCGGCGGAGGACTTCCTTGTTCATTGTTCCTCGCCGGGCTAAAACTGAACCTAAACTTCTTCAGGATTCAAATAATCCTAGACCTTGGGCTTTGGGAATAGTTTTCAGATAATCCAATTAAGCCCGAACCTTCCTGTAGACATAGCAGGCGTTTCTATGTAAATTTTTATAATCCAAAAAGTTGTGATCCTATATATCAAAAGTAGGAACTTTTATAATCTAATATGGAATTAACGATTCTTTATTACACTTATGAATTTTCTTAGAAACTGAAGAGTCCAATTAAAACACATAATTGTGCAATAATGGATTGTTAGCAGAAACTTATAAGGTCAGGCTCTCTTGTCGCCTTACCCAATGTGAGACTGGATATTGTAACACTCTAATAGATTTTTCAATTACTGTAGTTATAAGTAATCTTGCATCTTGTTAAATTTTTAATCCTTGTTTCACCCATCTTACTTAATTTTTATTTTGTTAGAATAAATAAATTTAAAAATAATTCCATTGATGATATGATGATTGAGATTGGTTTACTGGCCCCGACTCTCCCATCTGATTAAAATTGGTTTTCATCGACAGCGGAGAGAATCCCAGTAAGTCCCAATTTGAATGGGTTTCATACTATAGCGTGGTGGCATAGGAACTAGAGATTTTAATATGGGTGAAACGATTTTCAGAGTGTTGCATTTACGTATCAATCATTTTCTACCAAGTAAATTAGGTTCTTGGATTACAGGATGTAGTTTTGGATTACAAGTTGTAGTTTCGAGTAAGGGTTCGAGTTTCTGATGTGTCCTTTGTTTCAATGAAATTAAGAAATACACATTAAATTATTCCTCTAAAGAAAACAAAATTCAACCATTTGTACTTGTTTACGTACTTTTAGAAACATTAAGCATATTGGTAAAAGAAACATTCAATATTGCAAGATCAAACTGGATTCTGTCTGCGAGCAAAGGAGCGAGCATAAACGAAACCAAACACATCTTTGGTTTGGTTTGTAAGTCCATTACAAAAGTTTCGGTACCACATAATACAATGAGTGTTTTTGGCCAAAGGCCCTAATTTTCTGATGTCCATTACCGCAAGTGGTAAGGAATGCACCTAGGACCTCACTTTCCACGTTGCAAGCCTTGCAATAGGTATTTACCACCGCTCCGTTTCCGGCCACAATTTCCAGGATGCAAGACTCGAGAAGTAGGCTGAAGATGGTTCTCTACATGTCCAGTGGATGTTTGTTCCGTGTAATCCTTTTGCCTAAATAAGCATCCAACATTGACTTGTAACCCGTAAAGAACCAACATAAAATTCACCAACATTTCTCCATTAAAGTGTAAATCCTTGAGTTTGATCATGGTTTGCAAAGTGAGCAAACTGTCAGAACCGGCTTGATGACTTTTCCCGGCCTCACGGTAGACGACACCCAACTTCTCGGCTTCCCTCTCCAAGCCCCCGCAGAAACCATTACGTGACCGTATCATGTGTTTCATGTCAAAAACTCGACACCCAAAGAAAAATGACACCAAACGCATAAACTCCATGAGATCCGAAGGCAGCTCCCGTCGTATCAACATTTTGATGAAGTACCCAAAATCAAAAGCACCATGGAAGGTGACCCATGTAATATTGGAATTGTGCAAGATGCCTGACTTCAGTATCAGTCTCGCAAAGTCCAAAGAATCAATACCCTTCTCGCGATTTTTATGAAAATCTATTCCTTGGCGCTCAAGTAATTCGATGGAACTGGCATTATAAAGGTCGGTGGCCTTGTCAAAATCCTTGAAGTTGAATTCCCAGACACAGCAAGAATCTCCATTTGCGTCAGAGAGAGTAAGACCCAACTGAATGATTTGGGTGGCGTCGACGTTATTCTTCATGTGCGAGTAATTCTCCTCAGCAGAGAGATGAGAGAACTTGCGTCGGGGTGCTGGAAATACTTGGCCTGGAAACTCCGTATCCATGGCAGCAAAACGATGATGGAGAAGAACACGCTTGATTTCGGAGATTTCTGCTTCCAAATTTTCTTGCCAAACTTCCCGCACGATGGAAGCCATTTTTGTTTATTGCAAAGAAAATGTGTGACTTGCCTTGGGAGTGCGGGGTGGTATATATAAGCTTTCCACTTCTAAGTCGAGTAGAACATGGATTTGGGAGCAGTCAAATTCGGGGAAACCCAGTCAAATTTGGACTTACTGGGATTCTCTCCGCCGTCGATGAAAACCAATTTTAATCAGATGGGAGAGTCGGGGCCAGTAAACCAATCTCAATCGTCCGTTAATCATGAAGTATTACACTTTTCAAAACTTTTAGCATCAACAAGAAGAGATATTGGTTGAGGCTGATGGAAAAGAGATTGTTTTATATATCATCCATAAACCCAAAAGGAAAGATTTCTATCTCTTTAAACTACATTCAAAATTTATGACAAAGAAATAGTTTTTTGACCAGTAACAAAGTAAATCTAGTTTGCTTTCCCAAAGATGAAATCTGTTTCCAATAAAGTTGGAAACAATGGGCTCAATCGTAATTTTAGAATGCAAATATTTCTTTCTGATAACATAAAATAACTGTAGTTTTAATAACATTGAAAAATTGTAGTTTTAAATACTCAAAACCCCATGTGAATTATATAATATAAGCATTTAAGTGATTGTTCAAGAGTGAAATATGCTGATAAATAAATCCCTCCAAATCATACACTCCCCACGACCTCCATGTTAGAACTATCATAAAAATAAAAATAAAGTAGTATTGACATATATTAAAATAACTAGTAAAGATTAGACATTTAAGTAAATAAATTCAAGTAAAAACTTAAAACTCGATTAGGATGAGACTATGGAAATTTAGTAAACTTTCCTATTTAATTCACTGCATAAAAGTCATGCCTGACAAGGGTTGCAAAGCTAGCCTAACACTTGAAAATTAATATTTAGCTGTACATTCGTTGTCAAGTCATGCCTCACCTGCAAAAGCATGCCTCGGACATGCTATGATTTTGCAGAGTCATGCTCGAAAAGGGTTTGCAACTCTCTTGGAAGGGTTGAGCTGCATTACAGCGGTAACTTGAACCCTGTAATTTTATCCCTCATCTAACCAATTCTTGATGCCTTTGATACCGTATGCTGCTTGGACAATATTTCAGCAATTAGCTGCCGACCAAATAAGTGCGAGTTCTTGAGGATAAGGTTTCTTGTAGATGAATCAACAACATAACCTTGACTTGTCATCCACTCCAGCAATTGGAGAAGCAATTCCTTCTTTTCAGGTTCTGCAACATAACGTGATATGGCCATCTGAAACAATCCCTGAGGAAATGGCAGCGATGTGACTAAGTCTGAAATTACAACTGCTTTAACAGCCCTAAAAAAAAAAAAAAGATAAAAAAAAAAAAAAGAAGATACCATCCTAGAACTAATCATTCCATCAAAACTGCAAGAGGGGGGTATCAAGGGAGCTTTATCAAGCTTTGGATACTTTAAAAGAATTTGATGAAAAAGGCAATGAAAGGCAATGAAAGTTGTGATTGTTTCTAGTTATCTCAAACCAAAGGAGAATGAAACATGAAAGGACAATAGGTTTCCACCATGAAGCTCTTTTATTTTATCCGTTTGGTACATTCAAAAGTTGGAAGGCAGAACATTGAAATTTTTCTCTTTTGCTACCTTTTCAAACCCAACTCTCCAGCATCAGATTCTGACTCTGTAAATTTGTGTGTTTTTTAGGGGAAGTGTAAGCACAGCTACTTGTTCACACATGTACCCACATGGTAAGCAACATGCCAAAACTCATAGTTAATAAGAATATCCCTAATCAATAAGAATCAATTCAAAGATTACAGCTGCTGAAGAGTAATACACACGAGGTGTAAAGTAATACTGAAATAGTGCGCAGGGGCAAGTTTAAGGATGACTTTTCCAAAACTCCACTTAAAAGTACAATACTGAAGAATAACTTAATCTGGAACTAGAAAAGAGCTTTGTGTTGGGCATACATCAAAGGGTGTTTGGACCCCTCCCTTGTTATTAACCTCTTATGCTAATAGATGAATCCCCAGCTCTAGAAGTGCATTACATGATCTCATCAATTCAAATTAGCTCCATATTGCTCATGCATGTATGGGATAGGTTTGTGGGCATGTGTAGTTGCATGTGTGCATCCATACAAGTGTGTTTGACATGCATATCTAAACCTTAAAACTATGGTCACAAAGCCAATCTACATTGAGTGTCATCACTGAAGTGGCTCCAGATATTGAAGAAAAATCGTAAAATAAAAAATACTGTTTGGCCAGGGAATTCTAGTGGGGAGACATAAGTTTCAGCAAACAAAGTTCATTACTGAAGCATGGCTTTTTGTTGTGTCCTAAAGTTTTTCCATTTAGATAGGGAGAATATTAAGAAATAAATAATCTCAGCGTTAAGACCTTCACCTAACTCTCTTTACATGACCCGCTCAGTGGAACCAATCACAGATGGGACCTACCTCAAACATATTGACAAGGTTAGCTGTCAGGACGATTTTAATTATCTCACATCTGATATCTTGCAATAACTTCACATTGTGAACAAACAAATAAAAGAGCACCAACTGAATTTGAACTATATGGCCTAGAATCACCATATTATGATGCCTTTCATCTTCATAATCTTTCAATTGCACCCTGCTTGCTGTGGGGTGGACAGCACAGATATGTCCCCATCTTGGTTTTAAGGATGAATGCTTACCATTTGGGAGTAAGATGCAGGTTGCATAAATATTCCAGTTACGCTTTCCAAATCAAGCAATTTACGCCAACAGCTATTTTACCTGATCAATCTTGTAGCCAGAACCACAGATGGCCTTTATAACATCATTTATCAAGTTGATGTTTCCTGACTTAAAAAAAGCAGTGCAGAACTTCTTTATTGCGGGCTTAGAAAGTGAGTGAGAATTGTCCTGAGCAAGGAATGTATAACATAGCAATTAATAGTATAATAGGTAGAAGAATGAATGTAAGAAATCATTGAAACAACATAGCAAACCTTCACTACTACGTAGGCCTCCTTGAGTAACCTTCCTGCTATTAGAATGTGCAGAATCTTCTCATGAAGGGCCTTGCATATTGTTCTTTTACTGTATCTCAACATATTGTAAACTGAGAATGCCTCTACTTGTGCTCTTATTTTGCCAAGATGATATATTAAAGAGGAACAAAGTCCCTGAAAAATTATCAAGAAAAAGAAAAAATTAATAAACACGGTTTTGAGCCATGTACTTACCTTAAACCAAAATAATAGAAATGGCAGGGAATAACACTTTGAAAGAATTGCGTGCAGAATTAATCTTACATTGAAAAAATAGGCCATACCAATGGCTTTCAGATAGAAAGAGAAGAACCAAATTTAAACAATTCCCCAAGGACTGCTTGTTTAGAAGTAACAAATTCTTTACATCATACCTCCTCTGGTTGGTGACCTCTAGCATGCATGTCAGTCACTGTCTGGTAAGCCAGCAGATATAACTTCTCCTTGCAGAAATATTTGATCAGAATATGATAGGTATTATAATCAGGACTGATTGCTAATCCATCCATTTTCTTTAGCATTTCCATTACACTATCCATTTCACCTACTTTACAGTACGCACAGAGCATTGTGTTCAAGATAACCAAGTCATATCTGTTATACGTGGCTTCAAAATCTTTAGCCAAATGCTTTGCCTCTTCCAAGAGCCCTGCCCGGGAGAATGCCGAAATCATGATACTGTGTGAATAGCCATCTGCAGGCGGAAATACAATTTATACAGATCAAGCAAAAAAGACAGAATAGATATATTCCAAATATTCAATGCTGAAACCCAAAAAATTTTCAGTTAGAGATCATGTCGGGTTATTTCCATCAGATTTAAGAAAAAGGGTTCATACACAGCTTTAAATTTCACCAGCTAAAATTAATAAGAAATATAAACAAATTACACATTGAAGTTTCCTAGTATCCATCCGTGTCTTTGCAATCATGAAATCCCCCACGGTAGCTCTACAGATAAAATGTCTTAGAAACTGAACTTCTCAAATAGTTCACGTGAATACAAAAGCAAAAGTTTTTTTCTGCAAGCATCATTTAGGCAATGCCACAAAATAAATATTCAAGCTCATCAGAGCCATCTTTCAAAGCCAATTACATTTTCTTTTAGTGAAAGCCAAAAAATATGTGTACATATATATAAACTAATAGAATAATATCTAGTATTTTCAGCTTGGAAGGGTAATTTTAGGTAATGAAATACGTTATTTGGTGGCCAGGAGATGCTCAATTTGGTGTTCAATCTGTAAGGGAGAACATACCTGACCTAACAGATTTCTCCTTCACCATATCAAAGATTGATTTAGCCTCATCTACATGCCCAGCCTTTGCAAGGCCATCCATCAATAAACAATAAGGCATCTACAAATCAATTCACATTCTAAGCTCTATAAGTTCGATAAGAAGAATACAAGAGAGATCAAAGAGACCAGCTGTGAAACTGAGGGGAGGAGGAAAGAATATAAAGAAAATGAAAACTTGATGTTATGAAATTCTTAAGAGTTATTATTTTTATCTAGCAACAAGATACTTGATATTAGGAAAAACAACAGCAATACCTAATGAAGGATGCATAAACTTAAATTGCTTTGTGAAAGAATAGAAAACCTGAGGAAAACATGACATGGAAATACGAAAGGCCTCAAGCTACAAGTAAAATCACTATGATCAAATCTCTTGAAGCTGAAAGTCACTTGGCAGTGCATTGCTAGGTAAAGTAACTCTTTTAAGTAGACATGTATAGTATTATACATGTATCAAACATGTGTATATGAATATATGGGCCACTGTCTAGTACAATGACAAAAACATAAGGACGGGCAAGCATGGGTAAACAATGCTGAGACACGAGAGAATCCTATATGGAAAAATACTCAAAGGATAAAATCACATTGAAATCACCCCTCCCAGGTAGGCATATATGTGCTGCATGTCCAGGCAGCTGTTCTATGTGCAACTAAAGGCAACTTCTACATTCAGAGCTAATCTAGTACATGCTTCCCTTTATAATTGAGCAAACAATTTGAACCAGTATTTACAAATGGAAGGATCTTTGAGAGTCCTATGAGTAATCCCAGAACAAAATCATTATAAGCAAATCTTTAATAAGTGAAAGTTGCTTGGAGGGCCACTTTTTGAAGGTCACTTTAGAGGTAGATTATCTAAGAGCATTATGAATAGGAATTTTAAAACAACTGTTAAGAAAAAACCAATCTCACAATTGGGCATTAAGGAAAAATCCTGTTCAAATTCAATGTGTCAAGATTATGTAAAGAACTAAAATAAATCTTTCCAGATAACATTTAAAAGAATTTCAAGTAAAAAAGATGTAGAAAATCAGCAAGTTTTATGTTTAACATGGCTATGAATTCTAATTAGATGACTCCTCATATACCATTTGAGGATTTGCAACCAACATCTAACAATAAATCTTCTCTGAAGACAAGTTAAATCTCAAGGTTCATTAACCATAAAAAGTAGTGTACCTCTTCATCAGCATAGCCCATGGTTTCCAGCTCAGCTAATAGATCTCTCGACTTTTCAAACAGGCCTCCTCTAACATAAACCTTTAATAAAGTTGTCAGAATTACCTGCAAGCATTTCGAGTATGAAGGTGAGGAAATACAATAACTAAATCACAGCTTCTGAACACAAAAGTCAGAACCAGATGAACACAAAGTCCGGTGAAAAAAGAAAAGAGAGAAGGTTATATGATAAGATGCAGCCTAATAGACAAAGCAGGCATATCAATAACCAAACCACAGCATATATAAAAAAATAAAAATAAAAATAAAAAAGTAACTGCAGGCATGAAATAGAAACATATTTGCTAAGCAAAAGATTATACTACATGCCTTAGCAACATCCAGATGTTGATATCTTTAACTATGCACCAAGTGAATGAAAAAAAGGTTGAACAAAATCAAGCCAAGTGAACAAGAAAATCATCAAGCAACAATGTCATGACTTCAATCAAAGCATATCATCTGAAAATAATACTCCTAAAATAAGATCAGACAAGATCAGGAAACCTGACTGTGTTGGTTTATGTTCAATATAACAGCATCACCATAAATAAAAGGATTACCAACTGTAAAAAGAGCCATAGCTCCATTGTTGCCTAATTTGCTCTGATATTTCCTTTACCAAGACCCTACACTTTAATTAGGGGAGCTTTAAGATAATTTTGAAAGTTCGGGAGTAGCTCTGCAGCTGGGGAAGTGAGGTCTTCACCAAGACCCTACACCTTTCAGGACCATCCTTTCTTTCCTCTTCAGTACCAAGCTATAGAAATCTTGGACCTCAAAGACAGCTGTGAGGTATTGCTCTAATTGCTAGCATTTAGAGTATGTAACTGAAAACACACAAATGGACGCACAAATATAAAAGCTGTCCAGAAAATTTGCCTCAGAAGCACTCCCGACCTCAATAAATTTTCTCTTCTATGGCCCTGACTTGATACGACAAGCAGCTCTATACTCTATTAGTTTTTCTTTTCCTTTTATTAATTGAATCTGCTATAGTTAGTCTCTTATATTGAATTAGGGAGCTCCTACCCATCCAACTATTTTTCTAATCGTTTAACTAGCTTCCTTTCATGAAATGAATTTAGTTTATCATGTTAGATCGACTCATGTTGCTCTATTCTGTATAACTCTTAAAGTTCCAAAAATGAATGGATTTGGCTTCTTTAAGATGGTCTGGTGCTGTAGAATTTTGTAAATACTAATTTCTCATTAATTTAAAAGAAGGAATGAAATCAAATCATATTGAGGTGAGTATATTATATGCTGATAAACCCTGCAATCCACTGACATTTCCCAAATACTACATGTAGAACTCTAATAAACTATAGCAGTAAATAATCATGCAAAGCTCTCCAAAATAGCATCACAGACCTGCCAATAAAAGGAGATCGCTAATGTGACAATGATGAAAGGACTTAAAACAGAGGCCGAGGGTCAAGATGGAATTGGATTGAGGAAGAGGACGAGGGCAATAATAGTGTCATGGAAGAAGTTTTAGACTTGTGTATTCTTCCTTTTTATGACTGCTATAGAACACTAAAGTTTGTGCATCACTGAACAGTGTTCTCGAACAACTTGGTATGACCTTTGGGTTAATATGGATGTGTTTTTCTTATAAGTAATCCGAATAACTGTTTCATTTTCATTTTGATTAAGTTACAATTTTAGTTAATTGCTCAAAATTGAGCGCTTCCAAGTTATCTGCAGAAAACACAAAGCCATCGGAAACATTGTAATGGCAAGACCTAGCAGAAACTCAACACTTAGGTAGGAGGGAGGAAAAAAAAAACAACTATACTAGTTCAAGAAAACGATATTTTATTGGCAAAGTAAACATTAAAACAAACCTTGTTTGGTACTAACCCTTCAGATTTCATATTCTGAACCAACTCATCAGCCTTTTTATAATTTCCACTAGCTGAATAAGCATTGAGCAAAGAACTGTAGTGAAATAAATTTGGCGAATGCCCTTCATCTTTCATCTGGTTAAAATAGCTCTCCGCCTCTTCCCATTTGTTATTTGAAGCACAAACAGCTAGAAGCGACCCATAAATTACACTATCCATGAGCAGCCCATTATGTCGAAGCTCCTGAACCAGCTCTAATGCCTTAGAATAACCATGTTTCTCTTTAATACAACCTGCAAGCAGCTAAGGATGACAACAGATTGTGGTCATGATGAAACTCAACAACAGAACGTATCAAAATTATAACTACTAAAGAATAGTGAGCACAACAGATCTCTGTCTTCACAAAAGATTATTGTGCTATATAGACATCTCAATAATGTCAAAGGATCTATTATGCCTCCATCACCCTTGAGCTGAGTGCATTTTACTAACTAAGCATAATCATGAATGACTGATATCTAAATGTAAAAGTAAAGCAAGCAGTAGAATTTTAATTCAAACTACTATTTACCATAGAAAGCACATTGGCTGGAAAGCATGACTGTGGTTTCATGTAGGAATACCTAAATAAGCTTCTTCTTTACAATAAAATGCATAGATTCCTGCAACCATGACATAAAATAATTTGCTAATTTAAACAACATTTCATTTCTTTGTAGAATAAAATAAAGGTTGTGGTTGGTTCCACTAAAACCATACAGAAAAGTTTCCCTTGATTTTTCTTAATTAATAACTTTGTAGAATTTACATGTGATCTCATTTCTGAGCTATTGTCTTTAAGAATGCTACTTTGTAAACTTAAAAAGATGATCAATATGAACTCAAAAGTTGAAGAAATAGTAAGAATTGCCATTTACAAAGTAGCATCCAGTATTAAAGCAATGTGCTCATGATTTTATTATGCATATATAGCCATCTACATCAATATTCGTACAACTCATGTTAGCTGTTCTGCAGGAAAAAAATTCAATTCTCACAACTTTCTGCCATCTTTATATAAACAAAGGTGGAAAAACAAGTGTTAACATGAAAACTAGAAAGCCTGAACTACTCTTTGATAGTCAGAAGTGTCCTATTGCAATGTATTATCATTATGTAGCTGAGTGCCGCAGCAATTCCAGGTCACATGAACAACTAGTGCTTACAAATGCTAGAGGAAAGCATGGTATTACATAATATGTAATGAAATAGCCTACCGTGCTATATGTAAATGCATCTGGTATTAAACCATCCTGCTTCATCTCATGAAACAATTTTATGCTTCTATCAAGCTTGCCATTCCTGACCAGACAACTAAGAACGGAATTGCATATGACCACATTGCTTTTGGCCGATTCATCTTGAATGCCGCTGTATATCTCTATCACCTTCACAGGATTTAGGCCCTTCCCCACGAACTTCATATAACAGCTATAAGATGAAGCATTTATCTTCTGATTTTGTTGCATCCATTCAAAAAGCTGCAATGATTTGCAGACTTGAGATAACTATTATCAACAATAATGGAACCAAAATTAAGGAATATAATTAACAAGCTTATCATTGAGGGGCAGAGAACAAAATTTTCGTTCACTCAAATACCATATTATTTCACACTTAATCATATGGGAAAGCAATAAGATCCATTAAGCTGGGAGGAAGAGCAACAAGTAAATAAGTCTTTTGAAAGCCAGGATGAATCCTAACAGGCAGTTATACTAATGAAAAATGATTAATAATGAGAATAAAGAGGTTTACAGAAATTTGTCCCACGTTTCAAGTTACAACTTACAAGATCCTTATTACAAAGTGGTTTAGAATCCTGACATTCTTTCAATATTGACATCATGGCAGAGAACAAAATTTTCTTCACTTGGATACCATATCATTTCATACTAAATCATAAGGGAAAATGATAAGACCCATTGAGCTGTGGAGTAGAAAGACAAAGATTTAGTTCATGCACTCACAAGAACTTATCAGCAACTTCCAAATTTTAATCCATCCAAATTCTGCTCCTTGCTATGGAGGAATTGCAAATTTTGAGGAAAAAAAGGAAAAGAAAAAAAAGAGGTTGCATTTTGGCGCAGATTTTATTACCTTGAGAACCATGGCAATCACCGACAACCCTATTGGATTTCATACTTCAATATTTTTATATTATGTTAACAAAGCATGAATTAAAAAAAAAAAAAAAGTGATACACATAGTCAGATTTCACAATAATGTACATTTAAAGAATTCAACATTCCGAAAGCTCAAAAGTCAACTAGGAGCTGCGAAAGTGGGAGGCTTGTCCTATTTTCCTTCCCATCCACTCAACCTTTGTGTTTCCTTTCCCTCCCTTTTCCATGAAAAACAACATGGAGGGAAACATACTTGACCTCTCCCTTCCCAACCTTTCCCTTTCTGCCTACCTTTTTCTCCCTCAGTTTTTACATCCCTACCAAACAAAGCCTCAGGGCATGAGAATAGTCTAGTAGTAAAAGCAGATGCCTTTTTATTGAAAAGCCAACACATTATTGATCTAATCCTAGTTTCTCTCTTATTTTTCTTTTACCGCAGCTCCTTTGCTCTGAGGACATCAATTTCTAAAATCTCATTCATTCACTTCTTTAAACAAATTTTCTAATGAATGAAGAAGAATGTGTACTAAGATCATAGTGCAATCCCATCACACCAGCAATCATTCATTTAGACAGCCCATTAAGGGGCAGAGTAAATACATTAGAATGTAACCGTAAAAACCTCACAATCTATTTCTTCCAAACCCAAATAATGGTATTAGATTACAAAGCACAGTACTAGGGCTTGTATCACCTTGACTCTTAAAGTTTCAAGGTTAACAAACACAATCACACAGACAGTTTCACATTGATTTAACATGTATTCACTCTCTATGTAACTGAACAACGAAGTAAGCAGAATGTATTTGCCCTTAATGAATGGGGAATCAACTCCAGTTCATGAGATATTTGAATGCCAAAATGAAATGAATAACCTAGTGAAGCAGTCATAGGTAAGTTCAAAGATAACTGCAGATTTGTACTGACTCCTTATGAGTGAGATATCTGCATCTAAGTGTTCTACTGATAGAGATAGAAAAAAACCTTTGGGCTTGATTTTTACCCTAGGTTCATATCAAGAAATGCTATGTTTAAATCAGCAAAAATATCCATTATAAGTATCTTTTTATCAGATAAACAAAAAGGGTAAAGTTGGGTTAACAAATTAAAGAACTTTGCAACAAGCACCAGACATATGTGTACACGCCATAGAATAAGGCAAAACTGAAGAATACACATCAAACAGACTTCGATGCAATAGAATTTTTGATTGCTTGCCTTCCTTCACTCTCGATGTGAATGTTTAACCAACTCTAGCTATGAGAAAGGTAGCTACCAATTTGAAATAGATAACCATCTACCAAAACGTTCACAAGAAATGTCCAGCTACCTGAGAAAGATCCTGGAATCTGTTTTGCTCCCCACAACGTCGCAAAATGGCATTCAAGTCTTGCACCTTCAATATCTCCCCTAATCTGCAGTAATATTACACAAAATTCAGCAGAAGATTTTCCTTGCAGTAAAAGATTATTCCAAGATATGAGTAATGAAGTAAACACAAGATCAGCACAATGACCATGTGAATTCTCCTTTTTTTTCCCCTTTCTTGGTGGCCTGAAGATAGGAGAATCAGTGTACATAAATTTGAATGCATCCAAAAAGGTTCCGAATGACACTAAACCGAATAAAGAAAATTCTATATTTGTGCTCCAGACAAGCTTAAGTTTAATCGTAGCATTTTCTTGAAATGTAAGGGGAAAAACCACCCTGCTGGCAGTGTTACCAACAAAGAGAATAATAAATGCAAAGAAAAAACCTAAAATTCATTCCAAGAATTCTCATTTTCGATAGATCACTGCCCTGATGTCCAGGAGGTTTCCTGAAGAATTAAAAAAATAAATAAATAAAAGGCATTCTCCATATAAAGATGCAGACAAATATCTAACCATGATGAAAATGTGCCACTTGAAAGCACCTAGTATAAGGGTGATTAACCACCGAAAGGAAAGCTAGTGACGACTCGAGAGATTTCGATAGTACGAATGAAATGAAATGCAATAAAGAGCAACCAAACTAGATATAAAACCCAGTTAAGATTTGAACAAAAAGCTAAAGTTCATGAACGAACTCCACAGAAATAGCAAAGACATAAACAACCAGTGCATAACCATGACTTAAATAAAAAGAACATCTTATTTCTCCCTTACTAATAAGCCAGATGATATGCACTTCTTAACTCCATAAAACATTGGGTGAAACAAAGCTACAAAGTAACCAAATTGACATAAGAAACACAAATAAAAGAAAGACACAGTACCTTGCAAGAGCAGCGCCCAAATCAGAGGCCTGCTCTACTTCAAGGATGGCAGATTGCCTTTCTAAGTAAGACCGCGAATGGCGTCTCTTACGAACCTTGGAACCTGAGCCATTGCCACTAATCTTCTTAACACGACCGGATGGTCCTTCAACAAGCGTTCTTCTTGTTGTCGCTGCTGTTCGGGGCGTTACAGTGAGTTGCTGGGAGTTCCTCGTGGCTGAACTTGCTGCGATGGCGGAAGGGGATACGTAAGGAACATTCGGAGAAGGCACGGATAAAGGGCGGAAGAGAGTATGGTGAAACCCAGAGCAGAGCACGGACATGTCCATCAGTTTCGGACATGAAAGAGAGGTGGAAGGGACTCGGGGACCTGAATACAGCAGGGCTTTCTCTTCCAAGAATTGGGAAGTCGTAGAAAACAATTTTGTAGTAAAAGAACTTTTATTTACCCTCACGCCGCTTATGAAGTAAATATTCTAAAAGCTAGGTAAAAGAAGAAGAAGTATTTAAGTCTTTGAACTTTTTAAAACTATTTAATCTTACATGTATTATTAAATATTAACTCAATCGTGTATAGATATTATTTGAGTATGTATATAATTAAACATGTTTATTTTAAAAAAAAATTTCATGTCAACTTAAATAACATAGTAAAATATACACAACTTATTGACTTATTTATAACCAGAGGAGTTCAAAAAATTAGAAAATTTTAAGTCTAGAGGCAACATTTAAAGTGCAAATTATTGCTTATAAAATATCATATATGTAATATATCTTTTAAGTTGGAGACTTTATAAATTAGAAGTATGTAAAGTAAATTAAGAAAGGATTCCAAAAATTACTAAAGGAGAGGGAGAGGAAGCCCACCACCACATGTCAAAATACGGTCCAATACTCTAAAAAATTCATAATCCCCTTTCTTTCCAAAAGATGTTAGATATTTTGAATTTGAGACTTTTAATATATAGTGATATATTATTTTACATTTCATTCAGAATATCTATAAACATTGTTTACTAAATGTAAAAAATGACTTAAATTGACTTAAATACAAAAGTAATAATTTGTCCCAATCAAAACACCAATTTTATATTTATTGCTTTTCTCCTTTCCAACTAGCTTTAGGTTTTTGGCAATAGATCCTTAGTTTAACCGTGTAATACAAGAATCAACCCATGTTGTAATCATAGCTTGAATTAGGAAAAAAAAAAGATTTGACACGTTAAAGAGATTAAATTATTTTACTTCTCAAATGATTTTCTTTGCCATATATCTATTTTTCTTACAAAAGAAACTTTCATTGTTATTGTGATCTTATTTTACCGGCTTTTTATACCTCTATTCCCATGAGTAACCAAAAAAATACTTTAGGGTTTTTTTCTAATAACCTTTGTTCCTTTATGTATGATCTAAAACTCATATATTAGCTAGCTTATAGGATACATTGAAAGAGTCATATAGAGGATCAAGAGAATGAGGTATGAAATAAATTTATTAATATTTCATCATACGCTAAAAATAGAGTTTCATTATTGAGGTCTTATATGAATTAGTGTCTCTTTTACTTTATTAATACTTTTGAGAGAATACCACAAAATCACTTAATATAGTATCAAAGTATGCTTTTCCCCTTTGGTTGATAGCTAAGAGGCCTTCCACATTAATTAAATATTACTTCTTAGTGTGGAGGGGTTTCATTTTTGGGGTCATATAAGAGTTGACGCTTTTATTCCCTTATTAGAACACTTTTAAGACAATACGATGGAGCCTACTTAATAGAATCAAGAAAGCCTAGATATATCAAAACTCCACCAACGATGTCTGATTTCTATAATATATTCGCACATCCCTTTGGAATAGTCAATTGATTTGGTTCAAGGCATTTTCATTTAGATGCAAGCCAAAGTTTGATCAAAACTAAAATAGTTTTTCCAAACTTTTCATTCCGAAATGTCTTCAAATCCAATTTCGCCACACGAATTCAAGGCCATGAAGAAATGAATAAATCGCCATTGAGCAATCTAATGTGAAGAATTGCCTTGTAACAATGTAAGCATTTAAGCTATGATTATTCAAATGATTCGGGTCTTTTAGCAGAAAATATGAACGTCTGATATCAAAACACAAGACGAACCAACCCACAAAGCCCAGCCTAACTTCACTGCTTCCCCTATCTACAGTGGGGACAAAACATGAACAGCCTAAGCCCAACACGATCAACGTCACAAATCTTCCCTATGATTTCTAAGCCCGTCATCTCTACCCCAAGAGAGGCACAAAAGAGCTAACCTGTGGGTTGTCACCTATTTATTTACTATTACTACCCTACACTTTGTTTCCTCTAGAGAGAGAGAGGAATCGGTGAGAAAGAGAATAAAACAAAAGGTAGCTGAAAAAAAGTAACAGAGGTCTACTTACTCTCACTAGTTTTTTGTTGTTACCCTTAAGTTGAAATTTGGTGAAGTTGATGATGTAAATTCATCATTAGTTAATATCAAATGCATTTTAGGTAGTTAACTTTGACTTATATAAAATTATCTTCTTAAAAAGTGTATCTTCAGGTCCGGAATATTATCTAAACTTTTGGATTAGCATCCAAGTAACCCCAGATTAAATTATTGCCAGAATTTTCCCTAGAAAATTAGGGTATAGCATCAGAAGATATGCTGCTTTTTGATTGTATTGCTATCTTTTCAAGCCTGATATTGGAGAACAAGGCTTTAGATATTCTGTTATTCTAGAAGAAAGTTAGCCATTCATGTTGTTTTACTTAAAATAGACTCGAAATGGACATTGAATTCACTTAAAGATGCCCTCATGGAATGGTCTTGAAAGTTTGATTTTAAAGAGAATAATTTCCTTAGTATGTTCGTTGTTTTTTTTATCAAGATTAGCAAAAAGGCAATATGAAAATTAATTTGTTCTTCAATTTGGCTGCCAATTGGTTGAATCTTGTTGGACCTTTATGCTAATGGCGGGGGATTTTTTGACATAGAAAGATTGCTAAAGTTACTGAATTACAGAGTGGTGGTGAAATCAAGTGAGCTTTAAACGTCATTTTACAGAGGAATCACAGAATGTCCCTACACTTTTTTCCTGGTTCTAAGCATATGGTATGGGACAAAATCACTCCACTTTACCCCTCCAATTGTTAGACAAGCCACAACAAAACTAGCAAAAACTATACACATAACTTAATTAACAATTGTTTATTTATTCTTAGAAAAGGTAGCTGAATTGTCATTCACGAATCTCATTGATTAGTGGTCGATATGAATCAGATTCCTCAAGTAAAGCCAAAACGAGCAAATAGAGAAAAGAATCAGATGCTTTAATTAAAAAAATCAGAGGTGGGATTAGCTTTTTATCTGGGGGCTTGTTGCTTCCTTTCATTTGGGAACACAACATTGAAAGGAAAGGAAAAGAGCAGTTTTACCAACCAGAGTACCCAACACAGCATTTCTTTTGCCTTCTAAAGTAACTTCGAAAAGTAAACTGGATGTAAAAGGCCATGAAAACCTTGAAGAACTGTCAAATAACTTCGGTCAAAAACTGCGGGTCCAAAATGAGGAAAAGAGTGTATTTTTTAGTTCTCTTCGAATTTGACAAAAGGAAAGCGATCACGATGAATTCTTGAAAGGAATACAAGTTTCAAGGAAACACGTCATCTTACTTTCTGCATTTGAGGTATAGGAAAATATTTAAGAAATATTTAAGGTATACATACATACATATATGCCATTTATATGGAAGTCCTTTGTTAAGACTATTTTTCAAAAGCCTTAGAGTTGAAGGCTAATAAGAAATTACTTCATTTTGATTGTTACATTCTATCACATTTTTGAGCCAACCTCTTGATAGCTCACTCTATGGCAGCTTGTATTGTTGGCATTCCACTTCTCTTCTCCTTCTCAGCTAACTAGGGCCCCACATAGGTTGGCTCCCACCCAGATGTTTGCTTATGCCAAGGTTTGAACTCAGAATATGAGATTAGTTTTAATACCAAACTTAGTTATATGTCCATGTATGCAAAGACATAATAGGCCGCTTTGGCTTTATAATTGGGTCAAAATCTAGTGGAAATTTTGATTTGCGCATTCTACATATGATAAGAGAGCATTTATCTCAAACAAGGCTTAGGATTTCCTAGAGCTAAAAACTAATAAAAGATCAATTGATTTGTACCATTAGATGCTTTCAATGGAATTAACATTTCTTTTTAAGAAGTGCTATATAAAGCTATTTGGAAGAGTGACATATTTGTTATGGTATGAAGGATGATCCATATTGTTAAAGAATATGATGAAAATTTTGTTTTAAGGATTTTTTTTTCTGAACTTGACTTTGAGAATGATATAAGTTTTTTGTAATTGTGGTATCAAAATTAACATGTTTGTGATCTCTCATTGATTTGAATTCACACCTTATGGCATTATATAGGCCAATTATTGGCCCAACGTGTTTAGGAAATATATTATGGTATGAACATTAAATCTCATATTGCTAAAAATATGATGAAATTTTTGGTTAAGTAAAAGAATTTCCATTTTTTCAAGTCAGCTTTCAGAAGAATATGAGCTCTTAACAACATGGTACAATTAGACCATGTTAAATTCACTGGGGAAATAGGTTCGCCCGACGTTACTTGAGAGATCTGGCTACGCAACGTGGCTCTAAGTTAATTTCTTGAACAAATTCGTGCTTGTCTACAATTTACTTAAATTAATTTACTCATTCCTTGTAAACAATAAATATCCTTATTATTTGGACTTCTTCATAATCCAGACTAATGCTACATATTTAGTTATTTTTTAAGATTTTACTACTTAGGTTAAGATACAAACTAAATTTTATTTGTCAACTTGTCAAGTTAACTTCACCAACCTTGTATCTAAAATAAGTCATGAAAGTGGTTTTCAAATATCAAGTAATAAGTTTTTCTATCATCTCACAAGGTCTAATCCTGGATATAAAGTAATATATTAGCATATATATTGACATAGAAATATATATGTGCACACCGATCAACATGAAGGAACTTATTATCAAGACCTAAAATTATCACAATTTTACTTACATTTCTTAGTTCAAGAAGATGATTCCCTACGACATTTTAAAGATAACAAAATGTCCTCATTTTTAGTCAATATATATATAAATCATAAAGGTAAGCTCATATGATTTTCTACATGTTTATGTTAGCTGAGTTGAGTTCATATTAATTTGACTTATTCAATAAACGGGTTCAAAGTTTTGTCCAAATTTATGGGATACAATAAAATAAATAAGGGCCAGTCTAATTTTTTCAATGGAGTATGAGATCATTATAAACAAATTTGGGCATTTTTCTTTCTTTTTTCTTTTTGCGAGTCATATATTATTGTGCATGCTAAACCTACTACACCTATCAAAGTCTGATCCTTCAGAAACCTATTAAGCAACAAAAGACTGGTTAAATTCCAATTCTTCACTCACCTTGGCCTTTGAACTGATTCACATCTAGACCCCTAAATCTTAAAATTGGGAATAGTTAAAAAAAAAAAGTTCATTTCATCTTTACAAATCATCTTGTAAAGAATAGACATATTTCATTTTAAATATATTTTTTAAATAACATTTTAAGTAATATAAAACAATCTTTAAACCATTTTTAACATGTCTAATTACAATTAAGTTCGCAGGGAACCTCATTACCAAGATAATAGGTCTTCTTTTGTATTGAAAAGATTTCATCTCCTAAACCTGTCTCTAAATGACATGATGTTACTCCATGTAAAACGAAGTCTTGTGGTTTATGTGTGTTGCGGTGTCGTTTTGTTTTCGATTTTGCAATTGCCTTGAATAAATTTTCAAGCTCCTACTCTAGATAGTGTAGCCCATTCTACCTTTCTACCCTTTTTACATTCTCCAATTTAATCAAAACTAAGGCTTTTTTCCTATAAAAATGATACAACGAAGTCAAAAGTTCAAGATGGTAACATGGCAGGATTTTACTGTAATAAATGACCCGAAGGTTATAGTTTGTGAAGGCAGTATTATTTACCCTTTCCTTTTTTTTTTTTTTAATTCCCCTGAAAATAGACAAGTCATGTTGAAATATTTACAATAATAGACAAATCGACCTTGTACATCACACAAACGATGGTTTTTGGCCTGCCACTTTTTGATAATAACTATGTTTTGAGGATATCATTTTTAAGAGACTAAAATCTAAATTCCAATTAAGAAAAAATACAAAAGATCAAGTTCCGTATAATCTATTAATTTGATCAATTACAGTAGCTGGTAATTTATTCTTAACAGTGATTTGATTCAGTGCTCAATAACTCACTGTTGAGGAATAATCTCCATGATCCACCACCTTCACCTTCCTTGATCCATGTGATGAGAGGTGGGTCGGTGCTCTACAAATGCTTTCAAGATACGTTATAATCATATATTCCTCTCAAGGGAAATAAAACGGAAAGAACATTCCTTTCATTCGGATACAATAAAGTTGCAACAAGATCCTTTGCCTTTTTCTTTCCAGCAAATCCACCAAGGTTAATTTCTCAAACCATTTTTCCTTAAGTAGTATTGAAATTTGAAGCACCTTTCTTTCACTCAAAAGTTAATTCAAGTTCAACCCAAAAGTTAACTTAATAGTCTTCATTTAAATTTTATTATAAGGAATCATACTTTCGATTTAATACTTTTGTCCTGTAAACGTGCCCCCACATACCGAATGCCATTATGCACCAAACAAGTTGTATAGGGTGAATCATATTCAATTTGAGCTATAATAACACGTCAAAAGGCCCAAACCAACTTAAAATTAGTTCAAAAGTTGAAAAAACATTTCATTCTTTTAAGCTTTACTATAAAGGATTATGCTTTTAATATGAGATTTTCGTCTAGTACACATTTTAGACATTTTAGAGTAACATCATTCCACAATGTGGTTGGAAAATGCCCATATGATCGGACCAAGGTCCGTCAAAATTTAAGGACGGATTGAGACCTTCAAGGGGTAAGACATAGAGGTGTACAATAATTGAAACTGCTCCAAGTGTTATGCACGTCTCTTTCTTGTACTTGTATCCCACCTTTTTTCTGTATCCCTAAACTAGATAAATGTTTCTCACTCCTTCCACTACAAAATGAACTGCTGAAAACTGCTTCTCTCGTCATCTCTTGAGTCTTGACGGACACCGCAATAGCATATTTTCAATTGATGTCCCCATTCCAACATCCTAAAATAAGGAAAAGGTACTTCACCTTATAAGTTGGTTTGAACTCTCCATCATAACAAACTTAAAAGACTTTTTTTCACTTCTTTGATTGAGCTTAGACGGGACCAGTTTTTTAATGGTGGGTGGGTAGGTCGGGGAGGTAATTCGGTACTTGAGTTCAAGGGTATCTTCTTCTTCTTTTTTAAAACTCACACACCTAATGTTAAACTCTCAACCTCTTGTTATCCAATCCTCCACACAATGTTTTATTTTATAAAAAAAAGTGTTACGATTTTGAGAAGTTAATTCATTAAGCCTGAAAATTTAAGATTGTCTGGACAAAACTAGCTTACATCCATTTTCAAGACAAAAAAAAAAAAAACCCTAGAGAATCTCTCACTAGTTTCACTGTTTTTCATCATCCTTCTTCCTTGGTTTAAAGACAATGCCCAAGTCAAAATAGAATTATCAAGCAAAGAATAAACTATATAAACAAGTTTTTCATAATATGTTCAAATATGTTTGTTGGAGACTCTCTCACATCAGTCTCGGATGTTGAGTTTTTCGGCTTTATTAGTAGTGATATCCCTACTCCTTATAAGGTATTTTAGAGAGATAGACTCATTTATTATATGATATTATAGTAGGTTTGGTCTTGAATAGTCTCACCTCCAATACCCACACGTGCAAAAAAGACACCATTTTGTGCAACAAACTATTGCAAAAGTAAAAAAAGTTAGAAAGCTTTGTGAAAGCCACTTGGCTACATGCTCAGACATTAATACTAAAAGTAGAGTCAGAAAATAGCCGACGAAGAATGCTAAAATTTAAAGTTTTTGCAGGATTAATTAACGACAAGAATTCTTCGTCAGATGTATATTAAAAAACAAACACGTATCGTTGACTACAAAAGAAAAAGTGAAAAGGAAAAGGGAAAAAAATTGTATTAGGCACCTGTTTGGCATGTCCTTTTTAAATTGAAACGATTATGGGTAGGCCTCAACTTTGACCAGGAACCTATGTCTCGGTCTTCGAAAATGTCCCTACGTATTATCTTATCATTGTTAAAAAGCATAGTTGAATTGTCATTCACGAATCTCTTTATTTAAGGCCGATCACGAATCAAGTTCTTCAAATATGGCCCAAAAGATGTAAAAGAGCAAAGAACGAGATACCGCAATTAAAAAATTGTCAGCACTTTAAAGATTGCGTATCGGCGTTAGTTTGGAGGAAAGCTAGGTGCTTTCTTTCTCTCATTTCGGAACAGAAAGAAAAAGAGCACTGTGTACCAACTAACGCGCCAAATACCACATCTCTCTAGCTTTCAATGAAAATGCCGACTAAAGTAAACAGAGCGTGAAGGCCATGGGAATATATAATGTTTAAATAATATTTAATATGAAATTGTTCCCTTACAACTTTAAACTCACTTGCAATAAAGATGCTAGAGAATCTATTAATGAATAGGTCCTAATTATGATATTGTCACAATCGACATATGATTCTCCTTCTCCTGATTATATCAATATTTTTTTGTATTCATACTATTCATTTCCTTGTATAATCTATTACTATATGAGATAAACTAAGTTTAACTATGTATATATAGATCTCTGAGCCAAATCTTGACCGATAGTCCCACCAGTTATGGGTTCGAATCCTCATCCCTTCCTTGAGTGTGTGAGTAATAATAATAATAAAAAAAACCATGTATATATAGGAGTAACAATGTATAACTCAATATAATTGCAAATTCAATATACTCGAATCCTCTCACTCATTGGCATCTTCTTCTTTTTTCCTCCTTTCTTTCATGTTTTGTGATAGAATCATTTTTTCATATAATCTTAGTAAAACATTATGAGTCATGCAAGTGGGAAAAGAATGTGTTGCCTAATCCTAACTTTGTATTCGCGAGAACAAAAATAATGTCAAAATAGATTTGTTTAGAACTATATGCTAGGAAAAAGCTTGTATAGAGGTGCTTTTCATTAGGATGACCAGTTCATAGTTAGACACATGCAAAACTCATAAATTTTTTTGATAATGTATATTATACAGTCTTTTTTTAATATCACATGGAAAATACCTGGGATTACATACTTAGTAAAGATGCTTCAAAAGCTTTAATTGAAGAGAAGATGTTATTCGCACTTTGAAGGCTAGAGAGGAAGCTTCTTTCTTCGGCTGGAAGAGGAATTATTATTATATAGTATGTTCCTACAGTAATCCCTTTATACCTTTAAAGTTCTATAGAAGCTTCATAAGAAGAGCTATAATTGAGTTAAATATTTAAAATCCAAGCCTAGTAGTCATTCCATTATCTTTCGATATAATCTATTAAAGGAATTTTTTATTTGGATTAACACTTATATTCTTTAAAAGGAATAACATAACAAACTCATAAATTAATGTTCAAATATATCAAAATATACTATATAAGAACATAGAATATTCAATAACAACTTCATAATAACTTGGGAATATTTCTAAAAAACATTTACATTAGGTTGAATATGCAGATTACTCATTTAATTGATCAAATAAATAAGAAATTAAATCTTGAAAAGATCTGAAGTTGTAAATTAAATATTAATATCTTGATAACTTGAAATTTAAATAAAAAATATATTTTAACTCTTAAATTAGTTTTTGGGTTAAAAAGAAAGAAAATAATAGCAAAATGTCGATATTCCCCATGTGAGTATATGAGAGAACCGACGAGGGAATCAAAGCCACGTAAGATGAGCTGTGCGTGATTTTATTTATTTATTTATTTATTTTCGTACTACCTGCTTTCCGCGGCTGTTTTATGCCTTTCGTGGCCAACGGTGGAGGGCCTGAATTGATCAGGTACAGCGCAAGTACAGGGTTCTTAATACGGCTCCACATGGGTCCCACGACCAGCCCTCGTGTTCTGAGGATACTGTCCGAAACGTGTCAGATTCTTAACAGTAATGGTGGTCGTTATCTTTCCCCCTCAGGTGCTCATGCATGACGGCTTGAGCGTCTAAACAGGGCCCCTGCATTCGAACCCGAAAAGCAGAGAGAGAGAGAGAGAGAGAGAGAGAGAGGTGAAGTGTCGCTTCAAGCACAGAGGATCTGGTGGGACATGATCGGCGTGAATTTCTTTCTCACTTTCTGCTTTGCATTTTGTGGTGCTTAAATATCTGATGGGAGTGGAGGTGGGCTTCAGGTTCCGACAAAACAAATCATGCCTGCGTTCTGTGGCTCTCTCAGTCTGAATTTGTAAGTGGGTTTTCTTTATTTTGCTTGAACTCGACTTCATCACAGATTCCTCTTTGGTTTCAGTTTAGCCTTCAACGGGGTTTGGTAGATTTTCTAATCTACCACTGGCAAGCTTCTGCATTTAAAATCATTGTTTTCCCTTGTTTTGGTTTTATCCGTATCGAGTAAGACCTATGAAGCAATCTCTCCATATGTGGTCGGCGAAATTTCCCTATGCAGAAAGTTATTTATTGTTTGCTGTGCCGAATTGCGTATGAAATATTAGTTCATTCCATTAAGATTCTGATGGCGATGTCTTGGTTCATAGAGCATGAGTATTCTTTTTTTTTTTTTTCCCTTTAATTTGGGGAGTTTTCGCTAATTGAACTAGATCGAGTGAATCATCAGTTTGGTAGAACATTCGATTGTGTTTTGGAGGGATTGGGTGAATGCAGACGTTACGATATAGTCGTCGAAGGGGATTTGGAAATTAGTTGGGTGGGATAGAGGCTGTTGAATGAAGAATTGTATGTGATGTAAATGGATAGATGGTCAATCGTAGGTTAATTCATCGTATTCTTTATACTAAATAACCTATGTTTCAGTACCCGGTGGCCTGCTATGGCTCCAATTAGATGCTGCATTATACATTAGGTAGAGAATATCTCGGGGTTTGGTATTTTTATTTTGATTTTAAGAAGATTGAGAAGAACATTCTACTTATTGACATTATTCAGAAGGATCTCTCTATTTTTGTCACTCAAACATAATCATGGAAGAGAAGTTCTTAGGACCTCTCTATTTTTGTCGCTCAATCATAATCATGGAATAGAAGGTTCTTAACTGTTAGTGACCACATAGTTCGTGCCATTAAACCTACTGGATCAAAAGATTTGGCTGGCTGTTTAGTTTGTAGAGGCTATCTTTTGAATTTATGAAGTGGTCCATATTGGTCCTCCTCTGGCAGAATTACGCTTCTGTGGGACCTGCTTTCTAGATGCATGATCATATGTTGTTTACTGGTTTGGGTAATTCTGTCTATCTGAGACCAGAAGGTGATGGCTTTACAAGGTATTCCTGTCCTTTCTTGAATGTTTTCAACTAAAAATTATTGTCTATAACCCTTTCAGAAGGTTGCTGGCTCAATAGCAATTTGGAGCTGCATGTGTAAAGCTAATGTTTTTAACATTTCCCTCACCTTGGAGTGCATGATTTGTCTTTTAAATCACACATCAAGCATTTGCCTGGTAAAGGAACAGGACCCTTGAAACAGATAATCTTTTCTTTAGTCGCAAGTTGGGATACATAAAAGGAAGTACTATATTGAATGCATTTTGTTTTCTTTTGTGCTAAAAATGGGCGCCTAAAACAACTATTAAGACCAAAATGCAGATTCAGTCATGCATATTTGTTCTGGACTTCGAAACAACCCAGTGTTTTTGGGAACGAAAAGTAACAGAACTGAATGACAATGAATAATCGTTTTTGCATCACTGAATAATGGAAAGCATTATTGTTCTTTGCTGTGCCTGTCTTGAATGATATTATGCCAGAATTGTCTTTCTTTGTTCAGCATTCCTAACTGGACATGATGGTCTTATATAGGTACTGAAGTTGAAAGACGAATTTCCTTCTCACATTGCTCAGAATTGAGTTTAGATTTTAGAAAGGTATCTGAGATCAGGCTTGTGAAAGTTGTCCAGATCAGCCCAACCACTTACCATATACCCTCATTATGGATGCCACTGAAAGGTAATTATTACTCTTTGATAGATTACATTCTCTTCATCCCTCTTTCTCCTTTGTCTCTCCCTTTCAGAGTAAGAATGTCTGGATTTGCATAAATCATGTTCTCATGTACAATATTGATTTCCTTGAGCTGACGGGATTTTGGTTTCAATGAAACTGTATTTGTTATGTTTCCAGACTCAGTGACAAGGTCTTTCCAAATGGAGACATCTATAGTGGTAATTTTAAGGGAGAACTGCCCAATGGCAAGGGTAGATACACATGGTCAGATGGAACAGTTTATGAAGGTGATTGGGAAGGAGGAAAAATGACTGGGAAAGGACAGATCATTTGGTCATCGGGGGCAAAATACGAGGGCGATTTTTCTGGGGGTCACCTTCATGGTTTTGGCACCTTTACTGGAACTGATGGCTCTTTTTACAGTGGAGCCTGGAGAATGAATGTTCAGCATGGGATAGGAAGAAAGCAGTATTTTAATTCTGATTCATATGAAGGTTCATGGAAGGAAGGAATGCATGAAGGATGTGGCATGTATTGCTGGAATGAGGGAAACACATATGTTGGGAATTGGAAAGGTGGAAAAATGTGTGGTAGAGGAGTTATGAAATGGGTAAATGGTGATCTTTATGATGGATCTTGGTTAAATGGGTTTAGACATGGGTCTGGAATTTATAGGTTTGCTGATGGGGGATATTACTTTGGAAAGTGGAGTAGGGGCCTAAAAGATGGAAAAGGAACATTCTATCCTGCTGGCTGTGAACATCCTTCGATAAATAAGTGGCATAAGTCTCTCAAAGTCGATGATAGAAGACGTAACCTGTCTCACAGCTCATTACTGAACTCAGATGAACGCAGGGGTCCAAGACGAAATGTTAAGCGTAGTCTTTCAGAGAAGATTTTAATTGATGGAGCTTTACAAAACACAGGTCAAATATCACAAAAGTCGCCTCTGCTAGATGAAAATTGGAGTCTTTGTGATTCCAACAAGGACTTTAGACGTCTTGAATCTTCAGGCACATTATCCCCCACCTATAATGAAGGTCAACATGAGGTTCAAGACAACAATACTCTATTTTATGAAAGAGAGTACATGCAAGGAGTTTTAATCAGAGAGAGAGCTAGGAACATTACAGAATTGTCACGCAAAACCAAGCAGTGTAGAAAGTTCAATGTAAAAAAAGCGACAAGGAGCTCATGTCTGGATATCTTTAAAGGAAATCGGAGCCATTACTTGAAGCTCAATCTGCAACTTGGTATAAGGTAACCAATAAAGTTCCACAATTAGAAAGCTAGCTTCTGTCGTGTATCACTATCCGATACCATATGCCAAAAGAAAAAGGATATCAAATTCACAAATGTGTGTTACTACCAAGTACTCAAATTTTAGATATTGAATCATAATATGTCTCAAGATATATAATTGATTACCTGATATTAGTTTGCACACTTACCTAGATGGTCTTTTGGTGTTCTTTGCTGTTGTATTGTCCTCCTCTTGGTTTTCCACCCTGTCCTTTTGCTGCCATTCATTGCTTCTTCTATTCTTATTTGCCCATTTGATAATTATTTAGTTACTTTTCTTAACAGGTACACTGTTGGCAAGATTACACCAGTGCCCATGCGTGAAGTACGATTGTCTGATTTTGGTGATCAAGCTAGGATAAGGATGTATTTCCCCAGGAGGGGTTCCCAATTTACACCTCCACACTATTCCATCGATTTCCATTGGAAAGATTATTGCCCAATGGTCTTCAGGTATACATCACTTTTGTGGAGTTATTGGTTAACTTGTAATAGAGTAAATGATTCTGGACCAAGCAATTAAATCTTTTGGTTAAGGGACACTTGCATCTCTTGTTCAGATCCCAAAATAGCTGCAAATTCTGGAAATATTATACTAATTTTTAATTGTAAATTGTTTTATGACCTTTACTAAGTTAAAAACAAATGGAAACTACCAATGATGAGTATCTAAATAATTGGAATGACTTAGAACCTACATTTTAGATTGCATTTTATGCAATCTTAAGTAGTTCCGATATCAATTGGCTTACAGACCAATTTGCTAGGATTGATTGTGCCACCTTTTCTGGGGTCAGGCAACATCAATTTCTCTGGGATTAATATTGTCTAGGTTTAGTATGTGGTTTATGTAACAGTATATATTTCAAATTATCGAGGGGAAAGAGGAGCCTTTTCTGGGACTCATGTTGTCTAGATTCAGTGTTTAGTGTAGACATCTATTTCAAAACTATGAAGGGAAAGTGAACTTCACCTTGTTCCCTTCTACTTCTTGCATGATCCAATCAAGCTGAGAGATTTTACCCCGGGTATTTTACCTTATCCAGTTGACAGTTTTGTCTTCTTGCCCCACCAGTGTGAAAATTCTGGGATATTACTCCTTCAATAGCAGGCAAAAGACATATTAAAGAATATTTTGATTGCAATATCATAAGTTTTTACTATGAACTAGTATTTGATGTATTGTAGTGGTTATATCACTGTTAATTGTGCTTCCTGATTGATGTCCAATCCGCTCTTTCTTAGGGGACTCCTTTGTTGGCTACCTATGTAGTCAAACTCCCATTTTTATTAATAAAACTCCATTTTTACTTGCTTCATAAAATCTTTAACCTTGCTGTACATCTATTGCATGCATTTCGATCATATGCGCATGCATAGCCTCTCATGTATGTTTTGCTGCAATTTCCTTATTTGCCAAAGTATAAGATTTGCTTGCATGTATTAATGGAACCACATTATCAGGAACTTGAGGGAGATGTTCAAGCTAGATGCGGCAGAGTACATGATGTCCATGTGTGGTGATGATGGTCTAAGGGAGCTTTCTTCTACCGGGAAAAGTGGCAGTATCTTTTATGTTTCTCATGATGATAGATTTGTGATTAAGACATTGAAAAGAGCGGAAGTGAAGGTTTGATGACAAAGTTCATTTTTTTTCCTCCATTGTAGCATCCATTCTTTGATTTCCAAATCTGTTTCATGTCAACCAATTTTCTTGTTTAGTGAACTTAGCTGTTTGTCTATTTCTATGAAGGCCTTCCATTTGATGGGCAAGCTTATATGCAGATCTAGTTATAGCTTCTGCTGATCTAGAGGATTTAGTTTCAGTTTTTAATGTGCATTTTCGCTTTGTTGTCTTAAATAATATTGTTTACTCATTGTATGCTTAGATTAGCTATGCAAGTAAAAACCAGATGACAATTGGAATTCTTTCAGCGATTCTACTTAATTCAACATAACCTTTCTAGTAGGATTATGGATTCTGCAATTAGGTACCAGTCTAATGGAGGGCCATGGACTAACAGCTGAGTATACTATATTTGCTTAGTCATTAATATAGTTTCTAATGACTCTTATGGTCCCAACGACAAGTTGAACAATAGCACCATTTACCATCACCTTCTCAGCTTAGCATCATTGCTGGTTTAGAGGATGCAGCTAGTGATCCCAAAATTAGTTCTATGAATAGAAAATATTCATATCTCCCATCATCTTCTGTGATCCAAAATGGGTGCTGCCAATTCTGGTTCCCAAGTTGTCTTGAAATTGCATGTTAGCTTTTGTTACAAAGAGTAAGATCTTTGTTGGTCGAGACCCAAAATCAGAGATGCATGTCTTCAAAAGCTTGATGGGGTGACTCATAAGAGAATCAAGAAATGGACTGTTGTCATCTAATGAATTTGCCAAACTGGCTGCTTCTATTCAACATTATGGTACTCCTCTGATTGCATAACCCATTTTAATCAATTAACAGGCATGAGACTTGAAAGTATCTCTCCAGTCTTTAGCTTAAAAACCAATAACATGAATTCTAAATTAGACTAGATGTGGGTAGAGAGATTGATTCAATCCTAAGTTCTTGACATCTGCCACAGTAAAGCCAACTATAACAGGGAACAGAACATTGTGGGATGTTCTAATTGTTGTCTCACTTCTTCTGTTCCAGAAAAATGCATTAGGATTACAAGATCTAGAAGACCTGCAAAATTTGACCAACTTATCAGTCAGCATAATTGGATGCATAAAGTCAGAGCCTAGGCCCTTCCAAGACATTTTAGAAATGCGAACCAAGTTGCACAGAGAAACACTTGCAATTGAAGTTACCAATCATGTCTGACAAAAACAAAGTTGTGAAGATTCATTCTGTGTAGGAGATAAAATTATGTACGAGAGAGCAGTTGGAGAGTAGAGATAAATCTGGCATAACAGATTGATGAAGGTGGGACAGGTTTCATGGCACATGCTCACTCAAAAGAAATTTCCAACTATTGAAAATAAACCTTCCAACTGCACCAAATATGACATCTAAAGTGAGCAATTGGATAGCTTAGTCTAGATAGATGATGCTAGGAAGCTACCAGCTTTACCTCCTCATATAGGGCTACCAAAGTTACATTTCTGGTGGATTTGATATCATAGAGCAACATCACCAACGACATCCTCTATAACCACTTTTGGGTATTAATCATCTCATGATAAAATATAGTCCTAACCA
This sequence comes from Casuarina glauca, assembly GCA_028551395.1. Lineage (NCBI taxonomy): Eukaryota > Viridiplantae > Streptophyta > Magnoliopsida > Fagales > Casuarinaceae > Casuarina > Casuarina glauca. Next base: position 18,444,254 of record CM052351.1, read on the forward strand.
AGGGAGACCCTGATTGAAGTCATGATGATAGCAGTTATTTTTTCTAGTACTTATTTGGAATCCTACCTGCTTTCACGAATGTATGTTTGATTTTGGTTAATAGAGTGCTAATTTAAGTTTTATTTGCTTGGAAACCTAAGCTAAAAGAAATGTCAATATATATACTTTTCCAGCTATTTGATAGAAAGTAGAGGAAAGGTAAAATATGAGGTAAACCTTTAATTGGCCCCTCAAAAAAAGTTAGTTTTACCTTATGTCATTTTAATGATAAATAAACACATTGTAATCTTCAGCAGTTTTGGACACTCCCTCTCTTTTCCTGAAGATTTTCACTTTTTTTTTTTTTCCTTTTTTTTTTTTAATGTTTTGGGTGGGGGGTGGTGGGGTTGGAAGGTTTGGTTTGGGGTAGTGTTGGAGGGGGCTGTATGCTGAAAGCATGATTCCTCTTTTGTAATTCGTTATTGCACTGTATTTTGTTTAGGTGTAAGCATGAAGGCTTGAAGCATTCTTTATATAAAGTTTCAGGAAAGAAATGTGAGAGTAACACAGCACGAGAGCAATGCAATTTATCATGAAAGTTCAATTCTGATCTTACATATAAAAGTGCCATGTGAATTCTACCATAAGAGATAGACAGCCACTTAAACTTTGTTTGCCGCTTTTTTTTAAGGTTTAGGATTCACGTAGGTGCCACAACAAACATGTTACCAATGTTTTGTCTTCTTTTCACATTTTGATTTTTAGCTAATTAATGGAGTTTCATTTCCTATTGATGTTTGGCTACTTGAATAGGTAAAGTAGTCCAGCAGAAAAGATGTCAAATTAATTGGTGGAAAGATAAAATGAGGATACTTGAACACGTATGAATGTTCTCGGAGGAAGACAAAGCTTTAGTTAGAGACAGGATGACACAGAGATGGGTTAAAACGTTCTCCTGAGTTTGGATCCATAATTTGAATTGTTTGGGTCCTGTTCAAATTATTCTGTGAATTAATGGTATTGGCTGTGTTGCATTCATGGAGTGATACTCATACCCATTTATACTGCTGCCTTTTTTAGAAAAATAAAGATAAAAATTGTTGGGTTTAGTATGTCATTTGCTGATTTGCTATAGACTTAAGATGATGTGTCATTTTGATAATATCTCTTTTTTTTAAAAAAAAATTCCTGGTAATATGTTTCCTGTATAGGAATTTATCAGCATTCTTTGATTCTAACTCTTGTTAAGGAAGAATGTCACGTACATAAAAATATTTAATCTTTTCTGTTTTGCAGGTTCTACTTAAGATGCTACCTAAGTATTACAATCATGTAGGAGACTATGAGAATACTCTCATAACAAAATTTTTTGGGCTCCACAGGATAAAATTGAAAGGAGGAAAAAAGGTATCTGCTACCTTGGCATTTGCCGTGGTTTCCTTTCTCTTTTTCATGTCACTCATGATAAGCTTGAACTTTTTGGTCCCTTTGTTTTTAGGTGCGGTTTGTGGTCATGGGGAATATGTTTTGCACAGAACTCCCAATTCACCGCCGTTATGATCTAAAAGGTTCATCTTATGGAAGATCTACTAATAAAGCCAAAGCTCATGAAAATGTTACATTGAAAGATCTTGATCTAACATATGAATTTCATATGGATAAATTATTGCGCGAGTCCCTTTTCAGGTATGCTTCCTTGTTTCTAAATTTTGATACAAATTCTGATTCTGTAGTTTGTTGGATATCTCTTTTAGAAAGTAAAGGATTTGATGTGTCATGAACACCAACACCCCCGGGCCGCAACACACGAGATCATGATGTGTGAATGTAAAAGGTCCTAAGTATTTTCTATGATTAGGTGGTTTTAACAACTTAACCGATTTGATTAATTGGTTGTTTAGTTATAACAGCTTAGGATTATGGTTAGATTAGGTAGTTAGTTGTCATAGCAACTTCAGGTCAACAAAATTGTATTGTAATTGGGAGTTCTTCATCTTGTAGTGAAATTTCTGATTAATGGAATACTATTTCTGTTGAGTCTATGTGCTTGTGGTTATGATTAGCATGACATGAGAGCAATGCGACAACTTAGAAGAACATGGAAAGTTCTATTATAAGCTCAGACCCACAATTGATTTATTGGCTGCCGCCATTGGTTGTTGTTAGTAACAGTAACTTAGTAGTTGCGTGAATCACTTCGGTTTTTTTCTTAACTTTTTTATGTGCTTCTGAGGCCTCTTAAATTTTTAAAATGTACCTTATAGCTTAGATGGAACGTTCTCCTTCTGTAAGGGTATCGTGGAGCTTGAGATTACAGGTCAAAAACCCACTGAAGCCACGTTTTACTTACAAGTAAAGAAGGCTGTGTAAAATGGTTATAATTTCCTTTTTCCTGACCCATAATTCTTTAACAAATTACTCGGTATTAAAATTTTTCTTACAGCAAATAAACATGTGCAGAGTACCCAAATAATCAATCTCTAAAATTTCTCTTGCTCTTAGACATCTGCAAATCTGTTTGTAGTGGAGAATTTAGTTCATGCTAGCTTTACGTTGTAGCTCAAATCCTTTATGCCCGTGTGGATCAGACCTTCGAATTTATCATAGAAGAATGTAATTCATCTCTTCCCTTGATGACGCTACAACTTCCTTAAGATGTCCTATTACCTCTACAATTCATAAGGATGATGGTAAAATTTTTGTCATAATTGACAGTCTTCAATATCTCGTTCTCTAGTTGCTTGGAGCCTCTCAATTTATGGACCGTAAATCATATAACGTTGTATGTCGTGCCCAAGAGCCAATAGATGGAAGTGTGATCCCAAATCTGAATTACGATTAGAATACCTAGAAACAAATGAATTTTTCTGAAGTTGATTTACCTACATGAGTTAGATATTAATGAGTTAAAATCATTTTAATGCTTTCCTTTTGTTATAGTGAAAAGACAGAATGAGAGGGAAAGTGCATATCTACTTCCTTCACAGAATCTCGAGATCCCAGTTTCAGTTGAAATTTAAAAATATAATTCCACCAAAGAATCAACTCTCTTCTGATATGTTTTAAATGCTCCTTAAATTTAGATTGTTGATGCGGATTATGAAACATTGATTATCCCTTACTGCATAGGCACTATATGAGGGTAAACTTGGGTTGTTTGAATCGATAATTACCCACTATCACTACTTGCTGCTTTCATCTTATCTTTTCAATGTTTTTCCTATGAGGCCCTGCAATAATTCATATTCTGATGGTGTTGACTAGCTGCTAGTAGCTTAACTTCTTCAGTTTGCATCTGAAAGAAAATATAAAATGCTCCTAAGAAGGCATAACAACTGTCTTTTACTTCTCATTGACTGTAATACTAGGTTTTTCTTTTCCTTAAAAGAAAGTTTGATTTTCATGAGTATGCACCCGCCTTCTAATGTTCTGCAGACAAATTGATCTGGACCGAAGGTTCTTAGAATCTCTGAAGATAATTGATTATAGCCTGCTGTTGGGGGTACACTTTATAGCTCCTAACCATCTGACGGCTCTCTTAGAAAATACCGGTGCTCCTGATATACCTTCTGGAGATGGTAGATATTTCTTTCCTTTGCTCTTGCTTGCATTATTTTTTTTCCAATGTGATGGTGATGCATGAGACACTGTTTCATGGAAGTAGTTGTTCTATTCTGGTAGTGTATGACACATAGTTTCTTTTTCCTGGCTTCCACCATTTCAGTTGTTGACTTTCAATTTTTTCTTCTTTCAATTTTGTATTTTCTGTGGCAGACGATGATAGTACTTATAAATGTCCCATCGTGGATGTAGTGCATTCAATGGTGTATAGTGTCGAGGGGGAATGAGTTATCTGAGTAGGACATTCTGGCATATGTCAGTATGCCAGAATGGTTACCAAATGACTACATGTTAATGGGCTTATGACATCCTATGTTCCATGTTGTAAACTCAGTACACTTGTATGAAGTCGAGGGGCATCAGTACTTTGAAACATAGTTATATTTTGTGCTTTTAAAGATTAGTGAGAGCAAAGATGGAAAATAGGAGCCACTGATTTACCTTCTAATATTATTCAAATTTCAGTTGTGTCTGAGACATCCTTACGTTATACTATACTTGTCAAGAAAGTCCTTAGTCTAAATCATATATTTCTTTGAAGACAATATTCATATCTTTGAAAATCTTTTGTTGTAGAGGGTCACCTTAAATTGGAGCCGTGCTGTGGTCCAAGCCCGACTTTTGTATTTATCTTCATTTCAGGGTTCGGAGAGGAATAAAATTTGGTTTCTTGTTTCAAATAGTATAGTTAAAAGCCGATTGGGGGCCTATTGTTCTGCCAGAATGAAATTAATGATGCAGGTTTACTACACATAGCGCTGGACTGACGTCAAAATTTTAGAGATGCCTACATTCATGAAAGATTGAATGTTGATCAAATATGATGGCCTTTAAGTATTGAAATGGTGAAAGAAAAAATATAATGGGCGAGGCACCCCTAAACAATCAAACTTCGCAGGAGAAGGCAATGAGAAAAGCTTTGAAAGCTTAGGAAATTTATTGGATTATCCACGCAAGTGACTTATCCAATTTTCTTTTCTTTTTCTTCTTTCTTTCCTTCTCTTTGGTAGGGCAGGAAGAAAAATGGTATCAGTATTACATTCTAAAAACACAAACACAAACACAAACACATACAAATACACATGCATATATATCTACTTATCTTGTAAACAGTCTCAATTTACTTAAAGGCATGCTTCTATATCAGTTATTATTGGCTTTGGAGATCTTTCACTGAAGCAAATGATCTCTGGCCAATGCCACCTACACTCCTATTTGTGTGTAGTGGTTGTGAGGTCACTGCTACAGTCTTCTGGGGTGTGAAGGTTGGCGTGGTTACTCCAATAAAAAATTGTTACGAAATTGGATCTCTGGCCAATGTTCTTATATCCAGATTCTGAAATTAGATATATCGAGGCTTTACAACAGTTAGGAACAACTGCTAGAAATTTTTGTGGGTATGTTTTGTGCTTATTATTTATGATGATGATTTATGCCCCAGTTGTATAAAACACGCTAACAACATAAGGATACAGAGCTACCGTAGTTTTGAGGAACTGACTTGGTATAATTTTGCATCAATCGAGTGAAAATATAATATGACCAGGTGAGAATAAGAAAATGCATGAGTAGGAGGATAATCGCTTGGCATTCAGGGGTTACTGGAACGGTCTGTTTTACTGTTGCCGCTAATTTGGAAGTTGTGTTTTGGACTGGTGTGCATGTGTGTCTGAGGACACTATATCTTCTTTCAACCTTCTTTTGTATTCTTTGGCATCGGCTTCCTCTCTTTAAACTTTTAGGTTGTGCTCTGCATCCACCAGGTCCCATCTTTCCTTCGAATGGCTTGTTACTAGTAACTCATGAACCCGGCCGTGTCAACACAGCACCAGGTCCTCACATCAGAGGAAGTGCATTGAGAGCATTCTCTTTAGGTGACAAGGAAGTTGATCTTTTACTACCCGGTAATGGAAGGTACCTCCTATAAATTATTTATGTTTCTGTCACCTCTATTTAATTCCTTTGTTTCCATGGAATGACAGCCCTCGTATTCTGATTTCCTACACCTACTCCATATAGTGTTATATGTGCTAAAATTGGGCTTCTTGCTCACTAGATTCATAGATAACGAGTTGTTGCTTGTTTACTCCAGGGTACGGGTGCAGTTAGGAGTGAACATGCCAGCTCAGGCAAATCGGAAGGTTCAGCAGGATGAGGAAGATCCAGAAGTAGAACTTTTTGAGGTTTTTGATGTTGTTCTTTATATGGGCATCATCGATATATTGCAGGAATACAATGTCAAAAAGAAACTTGAGCATTCTTACAAATCCTTTCATTGTGACCCCCGTACCATATCTGTTGTTGAACCCAAGCTGTATGCTGACCGTTTTTACAATTTCTTGAGTACAGTTTTTCCAGTGGATCCATGAGGGAGAAGGTCGTCCTCATCTTCTTTTTCCTTTTTGAGTTTAACCATTTCTGTTCCTCATTGTCTCCTTCCTTTCTTTTCATGCTAACTTGTAATTCTTTCACAGTAATTCGTTGTAAAGAACTATATCAGCTAATAAAATTATTTTTACTGGGGGTATAGTAATATGTAACGTGCCCAAGGATGAACTCCATTCTTTCTTTGCATATTAAATTTGCCGCGTATTAATAGCGTTTTCGAATTGTTCGAGGAGGTTCTCTGAGTGAGCTTATTTTAAAGAAGAAACCAAGTTTGCCATGATGAAGGCTAAGAGCTCTTCAAAGTTTTGCATGATAAAACTTGTTTTGTGGCAGAAAGGTTTCCACAAAAACATGATGTTGATTATGAAAATTATGAATTCTATAGCTCACCTCACCCTTGATCATTCTCAACTTACTGTTACAATTGCCGCTTTAAGGTAGGATTTCTTGATATGGATCTCTACAATTTTTTTTGCATATAACTTCTTCTCACTTATAAAAGCTCATTTAATAATGTTTGCCACCTTACGTGCTCAAACAAGTTCATCAAGCATGATGTATCAAATTTAGTATTATCATTACATGCCTTGTATTTATCCCTAACTTTGGACTCCACCAATTTATCTGTCAAGTTGATATTGGTATTATTCTACGTGGATCAATACTTAATAGCTATTACAGATGAACTAAAAGGACTTGGACCTTATGAATACTTCAGTTAACATCTTGAAATGTAGCATTTAGGAGCTTTTAACTTCTTTCCTGGCCCAAAGGTTTCACCCAGTTCAGAAAGTTTATTTCTCTCGAAAGCAAAATATTGCTTTTCGATCTTCTATCGTTAGTCAACCAGCCTCTATTATCACCAGTTGTTTGCTAGTTTGATTCACAGCACAAAGATATAGTGAGGTTTTCCTACGCAATTCATTTTACTGGTTAGTTCATAATCGAACCACGTTATATGCAATATGCAACCAGTCCTAACCAATATATACTTCACAATCTTCATTTCCTTGGCTCCTCGTTGGGTTTATATGTTTATTCTAGAACAGGTCGCATAGCTGATTCCCTTAATGGGTGCACAGAAAGCTCAAATTTTACGGGCATTCACAACTAGGGAAAAGAAGAGGCGTTTGAGCAATCTTTGAGTCATCCAAACCTTTTGGCTCAAGTCATGCTTCACTTGGGATTGATTGCTTTGTTTGGAGGAGTACTTCAAACATTTATAGCCCATTATCTATCGTCACAAATAAAAACAAAAAATCAAAATAAAACTATTGAACTCGTTCATAAAGCCTTTTCACCAAGACATTCTCAAACGGCATCTCCGATATAGGCTATCTATGCATGAAGAGTCCGAGAATGTGTACACTTTGAAAAGTATTTTTTTTTTTTAATATTACAATGCATGCAGCCAAGTTGAGAATAGACTAATAATGAAATTTTTTCCAAATTTGTTCCTCTACACATCGAAATCAAGCAGAAAATCAGTAGTTCTAACCCATTTCAGGAAGAAAATAATTAAAAACATGTAAACAAGAAAAAAGAAGAAGAAGATTTACTTACGAAATAATAACGAAAGAGACTATTGAAGAGAAATGCTTTTTAGCACCTATGATTCACTCAATTTAAGGCAATATCTTTCATTGCGACATTGGCTAATCTTCAAATAGATCGTTCCTTGAGCTGTTTCAGAAATAGTCAAACAGAAATTAGATCTGGATGTTTCTTCTGTTGATTTTTAACACGTATGTTTTGCTTTGAGCACCATCGACTTTATTGGAAAGCTCGTGAGGTCTTTATCGCATCCTCTTGTTTTTTGTTACCCATGAGAAAAAATAATAGCTGCAATCTGCAACATGAAAGCACTAAAACACATACATAGGCTTCTTACAACCTACGCACCTAAAAAACCAACCAATCATCCAAAGAATTTGAAGCTGATGGGTTGATATTGCTTCTCTACCTTGTGCATTAGACATGATAATCTGGGCGTTTAGAGAAAGGAGCCGTTTCCTAGTATAACAGTACTCCAATAAAGAAGTCCAATTTGGAAAAGAAAAATCATTACACGACATACTGGGTCGTTTTATGCATGTGTCCCTCTGTGTGTGTGTGTGTGTGTGTGAGAGAGAGAGAGAGAGAGAGAGAGAGAGAGAGAGAGAGGGAGAAAGCAACGAGAACAAAGCCATTGTCAACTCAGAAAAGGTATAACAACTTCACAAGGTCAAATGGCATCTTCTGATCTTTTATGGTAACCTCTCTGCCAAGTGGTTCAAAATCATCCCATGCAAAGTCGGAATTCACACAGAAAATGAGAGAAGGAGGGAGAGAGAGAGAGAGAGAGAGAGGGATTTAGTGCACCCTTGAATATCTGAGCTGGGCAACCTCACATAGAGGGTTAGAGAAGGAGAGAGTCGTAGGTTGACGGGAATGAAGCCTGGTCCGAGATCACGTAGGGCTGTCAATCTGAGACAAAAAATCCCAGAAAGCATCGACGCCTTAACATCAACTACATGTCCTCGAGCCAAACAACATTCCCACAAACCGTAACTCCTCATGCATCATCACCACGAAAAACTATCAACTTCTTAGAGAAGAAAGAAGCCTACGACCATGAACCTCCATCGTCCCCTCCAAACCATCACGAGGTATGTCTCTCAGACACAATCTTTGACAGAAAGACAGAGAACCCTAACCCACCTGAAGAAGGTTGGGAGAGAGACAGAAAGACAGAGAAAGACAGAGAATTCTCCAACAAGCAATGGAGGCTCCATCTGACCCCTGGGGAACGCAATTCTTCTTCAGCTTTTAAGCAAAACCCTAATCCATACGACTCGATAGAGAGACATTGGAGATACCTCATTCGATGACATCCCAGCGTACTTGTACGATGCAAACGTCACTCGATATTTCTGCGCGTGTAATCACGTACTCTTTTTCTTTTTCTTTTTAATTGAACGTAAATTAAGTTTCTTTTTTCTTTTTAGTTACAAAATGTAGAAGCTTCCATCTCTTCGTATCTTGTTTTCCAAAAAGTGGAAATTAGTTGCTTAATAAAGTCATTCAACATACCTTGCCTCAATCAAAACATCCTCACTCTTCATGTTTTACAAAGATAAAAGAATAAAGATGAGGTTAATTATGTTGTACTTTGTGGTTAAAGGTTCTTAATTATGAAAAAGAAGCCAACTAAGTTGACTTCCCCCATAATTACTATATTAGTTTAAATTATATGTAAGACTAAATAAATATATGGAATTGATTAGCAAAAATAATAGAGACAACCCCATCAAAAACTTAATATTCTAAAATTCAGTGATAGGAAAAAAGGAGTAGCCTTTGGGAATGGTATTAGAAGAAAGAATACCATATTCATTCCAATTCTTTTGTCTAGTTGCAATAGTGGAATGTAATTCAAATAAATAAATACAAGGACTTGTTTTCTTTTACTTTTTTGTTAATTGTACTTGAATTCAAAATATATATGTGAATTAACTATTATACTATGTAATATAAATTTAGATTATGATTATGTATAATTAATACCAGCAAGTATATTTTCTTGTAAAAAACATGTGGTATCTAATACATTATGTTAATTTAATTTTCATTAGATAAAAAAATCATTCAAACTTAGACATATTTTTGTTTACCATAATTTTAGTTTATCACTTTAAAACTATGTTTGTTTTGACCAAAGAAAAGAAAATGCATTTTCATAATTCAAAAAAGTCTACAATATTCAAACCTTCAATTAATTTTGAGAGACAACAAATGTTAAATATTTTAAAATTTTCAAATATTTGATATTTTAGTCTATTGTGTCATCCATAGTAGTCCTTTTTTTTCATTGATGCAAGTAAGAAATAATGATATTATGTAAGTAATATGATACATTTTAGTTTGAAGAATGAAATAATAAGATTAGAGTTATTAAAGAATACTAAAAACGAAGACAAGACACGTTTTGTACATTTCACGCTCCTAACAGCGCGTAAGCAAACACCCGTAAAGTGTTCCTACGTGCATTTAATTTCTTGACAGCCACCACCCATGAGTCACAGACCTGAAACAGAAGTCAAATTAATGTGGCGCCGAGATTCGCGTTTGAAATAATCGGACGGGTCCTATTGGCACAGAGCCTGCGTGGTACGATTACCACGTGGTTGGAGTCAATGCACTGCACGAACCGTCGCTATTTTCATGGGCGGGATAAGCAGTGTTTTCGAAGGGACAAGACCGCGTCGGGAATCGCTATTGGGGGTATACGTGGAGCGGTGCTATTGGTCATTCAGAATGGGGCCCGCCAGAAGAAGGCAATTATGTGTTAATGATGATAGACGTGGAATACGGAGAAGGCGGGTTCCGCAAAGGATGGTCAGTCATCTCTGACAAAGTCACAGTCGGGAGGAGGCACGGAATTTCTACGAGTAGAGTCCCGGTGGAAAGTTATGTCACGCTATGGGTTCCTTCCCAATTCTCTTTTACAACCAATCATCTAGTTTGTTTTTTTTTTATATGGAAAAATTAAATTTATTGCATTTTTTTTTCTTTTAATCAAAATCTACGTTACTCTCTAGGAGTTCATCCATTATCCATCTTATATGAGGAGATAGAAAATCGTAAGGCTACTAAGAGAGTCCATTGTTCAACCCACAATAAAAGATAATAGTCATAAGCTCATTGAATTTGATCTTGATTTGAATTTGATATTACTTGTTATGAATATAGATTCTTTCCAAAATGTCAATTCAATGAAAAGAATAATCAAGTCTCCTTATGTGGTTAGATTATCCCATTTAACTTTTTGATATGGAAGAATAAGTCTATTACACTTGAGCCACAATTTATTTTATTATTTTAGATTAACTGCTAGTCTATAAGTGACTAATTTAGTTCTTTTGGTTTTAAGTTTGGTATTGAGTGCATAATTTCAAATTATCTTTAATTTGGTGTTTTTGTTTGTCATGTACTAATTTGTCATAAAATGTCACATTTGTTGATGTAAAACAAAAAAAAAAAAAAATTAAGAATACTAAAAATAAGATTTTTTTTTATAAGAAATGGACAAAAAGCACTTTGCCCTTATTATAATCTTTGTGTGTATATATAAATGCATTTTTTTATGTTTACCTTTTTTTGAAATTCTATCTTTTTATTTGTTTATGAACATTCACTTTAATCTGAAAAAATTTTAAGATTACGAATGATTGCACATTGATTAAATTGGCAAATCAAATTTTTGATTCTTTAAAATAATAATGCCATAATTTTAAGAAATGATAATTATCTAGATTAAATGTTTTAAATTTATGAATATAAATATATATAATTACAAGAGAAAATATAATTACTCAATACGAGGGAGTGGTTTAGCAAGAACAAGGTATCTTTTGTACATCAACGTAGAAAAGCTATCTCTTTTGTCCTTAACTTAAAGAAATTGTGGTTCGCGAGTTTTAACTAGGACCACAATAAGAGGTAACGAGGTAAGTATCAAGTGAAACATTTTAAAAATTTGTGAAAACCCTTTTGAAGTTGAGTTTGCCTCCTGAAGAAACTTGCGTATTGCTATCTTTCCTTCACTTCTTGTGAATTAATCAAACATAGGTAGAAAGAGGAAGGTTTTATAGTAGTTCAAAAAGTACCACCCTGTCCACCATTACTACCAATCACCTAATTAGAACCTCAAAGCCAATGAAGAGGGATAGCGGATATTGGTGCCAACACCTCGCAATGCATAAGAAAGATGGGCAGCTAGACCACAGTAAAAAAAGAAAAAAGGACGAAAAAATTGATCACACCAAAAACTTATCAAACAATAATGATTTCACAAATTTTAAATGTAAACACGGAATTAAGCGTGCTGCACCTTGAAAACCAATTACAACTAAGTTTCCACAAATATTCACTTCGAGCCAAGTGCAAAGGAGACTTTCGGACGGGATTTGTTCTTGCCCAACAATTTCATTTGGTTTGACCGTTCTTCCTCCTCTTGCTGTTTCTTTCTTCGCAAAGCCTCTTCCTTTTGTCTTTGGAGCTCTTCTAACTCCCGATACCGTTCCTCCTCTCGTTGCTGCTGCTCTAGAGCTTCCCGTCTCTGGGCTTCTTCTATTTTCCTACGGTTCTCCTCCAACATTCTTTCTAGCTCTTCTTTCTCTTTTCGAGCCTTCTCCTGTCAACCAAAGTAAATAAGGCAAACCTGTCATTTTGGTAGAACAAAGAAAGAATATAACTTTGACCACTTCAACATACATCTGTCCGAGGGTCGAGAAAGAGATAATATTTACCACTTGAACTAAAACTGGGAAATTCTATGCAAGCGAGACTAAAGTTTCTCAATAAAGATTATTCTGGAAAAAGGTAATTTTGCAAAAGATTTCATCTGGCAATGTTCACTTGAGTTAGGTAAATGGAAAAATAGAAGAGGTCCATCAAAGCCAAGAATAGCATTCTTCTCACATAAAAAATTATACAAGAAGATGATTTTGGCACATCGCTTCTACACTAACCCAACAACATTTTTTGAGTAAAAGTTCATTTAGGACAAAAGAGTAAGCATGCCATATGGCAAATATAAAAAAGACAGGGAAAAGAGACAAAAAATAAACAAGAAAGGGTAGCAAACATATAAAATCCAAGACAGACAAAATAATATCAGCCACAAAATGCCTGCATCCTATCAATAACAGATCTTAATCTTAATCTCATTGTTGATAATTTTTAAATCTATTAAATATCTTGCGGAATCTTCTCCCTCTGAATATCCCAAATAAAGACAAACTGAAACGGCATTTCATACAATGCTACCACTCAGGTCTCCAAGCGAGTGATCTAAAAACAGAACTCCACACCACCTTGGCATTAACCCAATAAATTGCAGACAAAGAGAGTACCAGAAATACTTCCCTACCTACAGAAAAATAAGAGTTGACTTGACCAATTTATATTTTCAGTTTTTCACAAAATCCATCGCACAAACCATCACATCATTTTTGAGACTGATTTCTCATCCGCTTAAAAACAACCGAACTTTGTACCCATGTCAAACAGGTTACTAAATTGCAGGAGGCAGCAAATTTTTAAAGAGATCGAAAAGAATTGTGGAAAGGAATTTTTCCTCACAAATACACAAATAGTACATCACAATGCAGTTGAATGTGCCCTTCCTACCAATGAGGGGAAGAGCCAAGGGATACAATCCAAAAGATATACCTCCTTTTTTCTTGCCTCAATTATAGCAGTTTCCTTTTCTTTTTCAAGCTGAGCTGCAACTTCGTCATGAAGTCTCTTCCGCCCCTCTTCCAACCGCCTCTGTATTTCCAGTTCAATCTCCTCAGAGTGCAAGAGCTCTTCAACTTTTCTATGAATTGCTTCTTCAACTCTTTTTGTTGTCTCTTCTTCTATCAATTTCAGTTCTGCTTCCTGTTGTCGCCTGATAATAAATAGAAAAAGTTAGGCCAGATATGACCATTCATGCAGTGAGGGAAATGCCACACTGAATATTCGAAGAGCTGCACTATGATCCCAATGCTTTTAAACCAGGCAACCATAGAACTAAGAGTTTAATTTTGACATCTCCATCTTTTTTCTTCTCCATTCTCTCTACTCAGTACATGGCTATAATAAATGGCAAACTAACCTTCAAGACAGCAAGGGCACTAAATATATGCTTATGCTTTTAAGGCATACCTCTAACTGAATCCAGATCCAAATAAATGAGTTTCAAAACTGGTGAACAGTAGATAAACGAAGCATCCAATTTGATGATCAAATATAACAAGTTGAACTATAGCAGTATCTTCCTTCAGGAAAGCCTGTGGAGAAGAAAGTCAAGTAACCTGCTGCAGTTTGTAAAACTAATCACTGGCAAACTTAAATTCTTGCACTCAACACTTTTGATAAGACATACATCATAACTCTTGAGATATAATTAGCCAAGTTTTTGTAATAATTGAGTGCCAAAAACACCAGAATGGCAAAAGCTAGAAATTCGGTAGATCAAACAACAATCACAGGACAACAAATTAGAGGTCCATACCTTGAAACCATTAGGACCTAGACTAAAAGTCAAACTCATTCGCAGCAAGGGTCAGCAGTCTGCCCCAAAGCTGCAACCTAAATAAACCTAACGTAAGGACTTATATATCACGGGGATTTACATGGCTTTTCCCAGACTGTTTGAGATTAGCAGAAATGGAAGCCACCTGCAAGCAGTTCGACCATAAACCTTCTGCAATAAATTGGCCCAAGTTTTTCAGGCTGCTTTTGCTTCACAGAGTAGCTGACAGTTTCTCGTTTTATAAAATCTTTGGAAAGCTGTAGCCCATCAAATGTAAAAGCTTCTAAACCCATTAGCTTATTTTATGGACTGTTGCAGTTTAGGCACTACAATAGCAACAAAGTAGCCCAAGATACTTCTTGATTAATGAAGTAAGATCCACGTCCAATCGTGTTTATAATATTCCACACCATTAGATCAATCCCAAATGGTGATGAGAATTACAAGTAGCCATCACTCAGGAAAAGAAAATGAAGAGGATAGTGAGAAGGAATTTCGATCATCTTTCAACCAGATAATGAAGGAAACATCATCATTAGCTCAGCTAAAGCAAGGATGAGAAAATTCTGAAGTTCAGTGATTCAGGAGATGCAAGGAAGAAAGCATATCTCTAATTTTTTTAGGTACCTTTGAAAACGAGGCTCAACAAATTAGAACCTCAAACTAGCAGGAAGAAAGTAGTTGCCAAAGGTGATAATTATATATTATAGCATACAATCTTTCCATTAAAAGTATGTTTGTTTCAGTTTTCCAATATCATAAAAACACAGCCGCTGCCCTCTCAATCCCACGTCTAAAGATAAAGAGCACCCATTTACTGGGTCAGGAGTTGTGCACTCAACCTGCCCAAGTGCTTCAGAAGCTCCATATATATTTCATGGCCCCTAGTACCCTTATCAGGTAGTGCTACTGACCAAACACCAAATAATCATATTACTTCTGTTGCAGAGAAGATGGAATATTAGTGACTGAACTTTTATCCATTCAAAATATAGTAAGAACATATAGAGTTCCTTTTTATTTTACTTTATTTGCCTGTTGACTGAAAAGTACAATCATCGCAGGTACATTGATGCCTATAGCAAACTAGATGGAATAAACGGCAAAAGAGAACTCCTGAAATGTGAGATTTGGCAAAGACAACTACTAATCAACATAAAATTTATCATTTTCTGTACTATTGAACTTGGCCATTATCATCCAACTAACAGTTCAACATTTAAGCATCAACAAAAATAAGATTCCAGATAGAAGAATACATGAGAACTTCATCATTAGATCTCCCATGAATATCATAGGGGTTTATATTAAGAATCATGAATCTAAGAAATGCTCCTGGAAAGAACATCAAACTTCCTCAAACAGAACTATGTTCGATTTCAAAGCTAGGTATACAACAGACATAGAGGCACATCATTGGAAACTGTAGCATACTATTTTCCACTCAATATAGTATCCTTAATTAATCTTTATACCCCCCAAAGACGGTCAACCATCTAATCAGCTGCTTTTCCTCTCTGTCCATCTCTTCAAATCACTTTTTTTTTTTTTTTTCTTTTTTTGGTTGGAGATATTTTCGGTCAAATCTAAAACTTTTTCTCAGACAATGGAGGGTGTAGTAACTTAATAGTTAGTTGAATACTGATTTTTTCTCAATGAACATGGAAGAATTCGCAACTTTGTTCCTTATACTTGAAAATTATTAACTTATAGAAATGATATCATATTGCTCAACTGAACCTACCCATGATTAGTAAAGAAGCCAGCATGGTTGTTTTGGTGGGGTATGAGACTCACATGTACTACAAAACTCCATTGAACAAGAGAATTCAATAGCTTATTTTAGTCATTTTGCAGCTGCAATGCATATAAGTTTAGAATGCTTTTCGGATGCATCCCTCCACTTTCTTATACTTCTGATTATTTAGGTTTTCTACATAAGTCACTTTCTTTCATCATACTGGTTACATTTATTTTGAGAAGTGATTAGCGAAAAAGGGAAAGATGTTCCTGATCAAGAAACACAAAGAGAACCACAGAGGTTGAGACTGCAAATGGCAAGGAATCACAAGGATAAAAGCGCTCTTCCTTGAATCAAGAGGAACTAGACCGCCTAACGTGTAGTATGAATTCACTGCTTTTTCCAATTTCCTTTTCCCATAGATCAAAGACGCTTTTAAGACACTTTGTGCAAGTATTTTCCCAATAAACGACACAATTTAACATGCTATATGAGATAAAAAGAATAATAAAACCACCAAGTGCCTCATAAACGAAACTTAAGTTTTTTTTTTTTTTTGAGAGGTGGGGCAGGGGGGTGCCAGGTGGGGAAAAAAGGTTTGTAGCATAATCTATGTTCTTTTAATACATGCAATGCAACCAAAAGTAAAAACCTACATAAGGACACAAGGAAACAGAATTAAGCCAGAAAGCCTATCTCATGTAATTGATATACCTTTTCTTCTCCTCTTCTTCTATTCTCATTTTTTCACTCGCATTTTTGCGCTCTACTGATCCAAGACTTGAACTTGAAGATTTATGAATAGGAGACAAGGAGGAGCTTCTACTCCTTTGCCTCTTTCGATGTCTTGGAGTTGGAGAACGGCTTTTATGACGCCTTGGAGGTGAACGACTTCTGCGGTGTCTTGGGGAAATAGACCGACTTTTCCTTCTGTATAGAAACATAAGATTTGTTAAGCAACAAGACAGAATAAAACTAGTAAACAGATTGGATGCCATAACACATAAAGAAAAAGAAAATAAATTTCAAGTCATTCCATCATTTAGTACAGTAAATACAGAAGCATGTACAAGTTACCTCTTACACTGTTAAGTATAACCTTTCTGTGCTCCATCTTTTATCACATGAAGAAGCAAATGTCACAATCGAGCAACAAAAGGACAACCCATGGCCAACCATCACCTGCTCACTCCCCGTACATGGGAAGAAAGAGTTTTGTTTTCAATTTTCTCATGAAGACCATGCATCGTATCCCACCCTTACAACACTCCTCAATCTTTTGCTCCCAATATTTTATTTGACTTTCTTTTTGGGATAATCTATGCACAAGGTGAGTTCCACAGGCCAGATATACCAACTGACAATTGCTTACAAAGGAAGTGACAAATCAACAAAGTTTTTGGCCATAATCGAGCAACATACTTCACAACTAGCATGACTATCATCAATACTATGTGCAAAGATCACGATGGTGCTCAATGGAGCTCATGAAAACAGAAGATTCTCCGAACAGCAAGAAGTTATACACAGACCAAGATAGACAAAGTAACTATCCACCGGCTTCCACTACTACATCTAAAACAAAGAAGCCAAAAAATAAGGAATTATAATGTAAGAATAAATTAGAATTAAAGTTGAATCCACAGAGGCAAAACTAAAAAATTGTGTTCCATCCAAAGCCCACAGGAAGTTTGTGACTCAAATACTTAAACTTTAACATTGAAAATTTTTAGTCAAACTACAACTTTCATGTCTCTTCATGGTTGGGAGATACATGCTCTGTCTCTTCGACTTCTCCTGCTATACCTATGTCCCACAGGTATGGTGAATGCCTTCGCCTATACGAAGGTGATCTTGAATATGATAAATCCCGAGCCATCTCCTACCACCTCAACTTCTGTCTCTTCATGGTTGGGAGATACATGCTCCTGGTCTCATAAACCATAATGACCATACCAGTGCATAAATTATCTTTTCTTTTCTCCATTAATCAAGTTAGTGCTAGCTAAAATTTGGCATGGATGAAATCTAATTGGCATTCCCAAATTAATAGTTTCAGTGTGGTACTAACACTTTTTGAAGATAAGGATTGCCTAAACTATTCCGTTATTAAGGAATAATCAAAGCCACACAAAATAGACTTCATATTAGAAAGATAAAGAACTCAAAAACTAACAGAGAAGGAAAAGATGCATACTGATTAGCTTGAAAAGATTTCGTAAACCCAGACTAAATGATATGAGTCCCAAATCTTTCTCTCAATTGCTTTTGAACTATTAAAAAGTCAGTGCAAGAAAGTGGGATCATAAACGGGATCACCTGCTATAAGAGTAGGATGAATATGGTGAACGACTTCTGTCTCTTCGACTTCTCCTGCTATACCTATGTCCCACAGGAGATGGTGAATGCCTTCGCCTATACGAAGGTGATCTTGAATATGATAAATCCCGAGCCATCTCCTACCACCTCAACTTTATGCTTATAATATCAAGATTAACACCAGCGACAATTTTTATATCCTATAAAGACATGGTTAATCAAGATAAATATCAATCACAGTGTGAAGTTCAAAAAGCCAGATTGACATAGAAAATACAGATAAATCTCTAAACTGCTAAATATCTGAATATTAAAACAAATAAGAGTAAGTATGGATCACCACACAAAACGCAAACATTAGCAGCAATCTTTCCCTACAAAAACAATTAAATCAATATATATCAGTCAGCAGCAACCCAATCCACAAATAAGTGAAATACAAAATATATAATTAAAATCTTCTAAACTTAGGCTTTCCAATGATCCACTAAGTTGGCAGCAATACAACAATTAGAAACTTTCACTTCGGCTGCTGAAAAAAGAATTAGAAACCACGATAGCCTGAAACTTGATCCATTTCTAAAAGCAATCGATTAAGCATCAATAACATCAAGGAGATCACTCATGTTCGTGAGCAGAACAAATCAAGCCGTGGCAATTAATCCCATACCTTAGCCAACCTTACAATCATCCTACCGAGGAACAGTTTCCATTAGCTTATGTAAAACATGAATTATGCTCAGCTGAGAGGCAGTTATCATCTTCCTAGGAACGCAAAACAGCTCAAAATGCATCACTCACAATCGCAGTTTTCCAAGATTTTCCCAAGAACGAAAGCGGGGGATTATACAAAACTAAGAGAAAATTAAAAGCGTCAGCGTTGAAAGGACGAACCCTTGGCAACAGATTTACCTGTTGGACCAGTCTGGAAGATCTGAGCTGTGCAACTTTTGCATCAATTCTAACTAAACCCTAACGCACCACAACAGTTCATTTTTCAGAGAGAGAACGAGGTGTTCAAAAATCGAAAACCTAAAACGAAAGGGTTTTGGGGACGATTGGAGACACAAAAAACTGACTCAGAGCAGCTCCCCGTGTAGGACCCATTGCCTAGTCAATCAGTTCGTGCCACCTAGCCTCTTCGTTGTTTAAGATTGACGTGTAGAAAGGATTTTAATTTCTTTTTGTCTCTTTCTTCCTGTTGATTTTAATTTATGTTGATTGACTTCTTTTTTAATTGAGGGTTACCATATTTAGTACCATTTTCATTGATATTAATTGTTAATATGTTCTGAAGCTCATTAATATGTTTTGTTATTAAATTTCTTGAGAAATGAGTTAACATTTTTATTGGTTAAAGAATTATTTATTAGTCGATCATTTGTTAGCTTAATGATAAATTTGATGTTAAATTCGATACTTAAGTATATAAATTATGAACATACATATTAAAAAAATTTATCTATTGAAAATGGTAACTTTGGATAATCATAATATCCCACTTAACACTTATTTCCAATTAACTCTACCCTCATGAAATACCTCCATAAAAGCTACTATCTCAACTCTGCCACAATCCATGAGCAAGTTCAATAAACGTAAGAGGGCAAAAACCCCATAGAACAACTTGAAGAGAGCCTCTTATTTTGTCTACAAGGTTATCTAAGTTTTGGGTACCAAATGATTTGACCGTCCCTACTCCTACCACGACATTTGCACATTTAGATGCTACTACCATACTATCAAAAGGATTAGCTACCAAAGGTATCTATCCAAACTCCGATCATTGGTGAGGAACATTATGAAACTGCACAAAGAGTTAAACAAACCTTACAACAATATAAAGAACTTCAAGACATTATAGCTATCTTTGGATTAGACAAGTTATCCAAAAGGGATCACTTAACCATAACAAGAGCATGAAAAATTGAGTGTTTCTTATCATAAACCTTTTTCATAGTAGAAGTATTTATGGATTCCCTAAGAAAATATGTTGGTCTAGTAGAAGGCATTAGAGGGTTTAAATTGATCCTTTATGGAGAATTAGTTGGTCTTCCTAAGCAAGCTTTTCGTTTGATAGGTAACATCGATGAAGCTACTACAAAGGCTACAACCTTAACTTAGAAATTAAGAGTAAATTAAAGAAATGACCTTAAATCTTTGTGTATTGACCCCTAAATCAAATTGTTTAGGATTCTGAAGTAAAAGAAATCATCTTATCCACTAATAGTAAGCAAGTTAGCATATTAACCAATTATGCACCTATTGCCATAGCAATTGATACATGTATTTTGGGAATACGCCTTAATGACCAATGGATAACGATGGCTTTGAGGGGCAATTTTGCTAGAATAGGCAATAATGAGATTATTAAAGGCAAGAGACAAACAATTGAGACAAATTCTGCTCTTAGATAAGCTAGGACATAAGTAAAGGCTATTACTATGATTTCATAACTAGTTTGTCTTTTTGATTTTGCACATTATTATAGAATCAAATGCAATTAAGTGTAATTTAATTCTAATGCAACCAAAAAAAAATTTCAATTAAAAAAATAGAGAAATGAAATAAAGTATAGAATTAAAATAGGATGAAAAAATACAAAATCAATAAAAGAAAGTAAGTAGGAAAAAACTTTTTAGATACCAAAGTCAATGGTATCTAATAAGTTCTACCTATTATTAGATTTAAGCCAATGACTCTTGCTGTTTGAAAGCAATACTCTAATCATTAAGGTAAGGAGGTTTTGTCATCACAAATTGAAACAAATAGGACCTATTACATAGATAAATTATAAATGTATCGTTACTTATAAGCAATACCAATAAAAGAGATCCAAAAAGTATGTTATTGGATCATGTAATATTTATCTTGACAATAAATTATATACATATTAAAATATGTATAACAAGCACATGGGCTATAGCTTAGTTGGTAGAGCACCTCATTTACACCTACACCAATGTTTTCTCGAAGAAGTCTATCATGTAATCAAACACATGAATTTGATTACAAATCAATGTAAATATTGCATCTATTCAATGCTAGACATACTAAGTATTAGGACCTCAAAAACTAAATTCTCTTTTCATCTATCCTATCTTATGAACTTTAAGGTGAGAGTATTTGTGAAAAGTATAAAACAATTTCAAACTAGAACAATTGGCATTCTAATCATGTTGGCTAAAGTAAGAAAAATTATACAAGGGAGAGCCGTTTTATTTCAAAATATAAAATTTTCACAGGAAAATGTCATTTTGAGTGAGATTTGAAAGCTTTCAATCTCCATCTTTTCATAATTTTCATAATTCATTTAATGCTAAGATATGTCCTTATACTTTTATACATTATTTTTTTATTAATATAAACTTACAGTTCTATCCAAAAAAAAAAAAAGGTGAGAGTACTTGTGTGAATGATGGGAAAAGAAACTCCATAACTCATAGTTAGTTACTAACAAACGATGCAGGGAGTAGCATTGAAGAGAGCACTAGGTGAGCTAGTGACATGATGGGAAGCACCATAAGTGGGGTGCCATGAGGTTGTATGAAGAGAATACAATGGTGGGGATGGGCCATAGTGAGCTATTGGAGGTGGCAAGTTGTTATAATATGCCTAGGGAAAAGCAATACAGTTGGTATATGAGTGAAGCAAAATAGGCTTCTCAAGGATATTGGTGTAAGCTTATTGAATAGTGGTGTAGGATGGATTATGTTGATTGTAAGATGGATTCTAGTTGGGTTAAACCTTTCTTAACAAGTAGCAATGATGTGTCTAAGGTGACAATAGAGTTGGCAAAAAGGGTTGTGGTGCAATCCTTGAGCACCATAATGTTGGTTGTGGGGGGGACTAGGCTTTAGGTAGGAAACCATCGAAAGAAGGGGATTGGTGACTAGTTGGATTGGGTAGGTGGTTAAAGCTTAAGAGTGGTGAATGGTAAAAGGGTTTAAGGAACAACAAACTAGTATGCCATAAATGCCTTTATTAGTTTTCGTGCAAATCTAGTCTCCCCTTACTATTAAAGTGTAAGGGCCAATCTTAAAACCTTAAGGTATTAGATAGAAAAATCTCATCACTTATAAGCTCAAAGGTCTATCCTCATGCTCCAATGTGAGAAAACACTCATTTTCAACATTTCCTTTCACATGCATGTTGACAAAGGCATTGCATGTGAAAAAAAGCTCAACTTTAGGGCATGAAGGTTTATAAAGTAAAGGCTCATTCCTAGTTTTGATACTATATTAGACTGTGATAGCTCATTCTAAGATTTTAAAGCATTAGATGAGAAAATCTAATCACTTATAAGCTCAAGAGCCCATTCTCACACTTCCAATATAGGATAACACCTAACCTTAACGCTCATAAGTAAAAAGTGACTATGTAGAGCCTTTTGAGTCAATAGGCATTCTAATTCTAGACTAAAATAGATGTGGCTAGAAATTTGAACTCATCCTCTAATATACAAAATAGGTGGGCTTGATACTCATTTTAAAAGATGACTTCTTCAATAGCTGAGGTCTTATCCACAATTGAAGAAGCTTGATGTATATACTTTGTGACATATCTATTACCTTTTTAAAGGATTAGTAACTAGATACAAAGGGAAGAAGCTCAAGTAAATGACTTCACAACATAGGAATTGGCAGGTAGCTCTAGGCAGTGGCAAAGGACTTTTGAGTTGTGTGCTAGGTCACAATTTGGTTGGTGGAGGTGGCCGTAACCCAACCAAGAGCCACATGGTCGTAGATGCCTACAATGTAAGTAAGGTTTAAGCTAAAAAAGCCTTCTGGATTTAGGTTGGCAACTAGCCTAATGATGTGAGTTCTTTGGCTTTAACAATGGAGATGAGCTAATGAAAAAGTGTTGATAAGGTGATTCAAGTGTGGTTGGCAACATCTTATGTCATCAAACTATTCATTAAAGGTCGTAGTCGAAATCAAAGGAGCTACTAGGTTTGTGTTGCTTAGGTTGGGTGCCGTAAAGGGGTTTAGTTAGTCATCTATTACTAAGTTAGAATAAAGTTTCATTTGATTAGAAACCAAATTTAGCTAAAAATCAAAAGAAAAGAGGAAGAATAAGAGAATGAAAAAATCACTTTTTTTTTTAAAATTTCTTCTTCACACATATTTACAAATTGATTTTGCCTATATACAGACATTTGTTAATGAATTCATATGAAGAATTAAAACTAAATGCAAGTTCAAAACTTGAATATGAAAAATCAAAACTAAATTTTCTATTTAGACTTGTAACGACAAAGTTAGGTGCAACTTTTAAGTCCTTCAGGCGACATGTTCTAACATTAAGGTTGACTAGGTCTGTGTTAAAGTGAATTTTTACTAAGTTATCTTTGACATGGGAATCTTATGTGTTATCAATTAGAGAAACCCCTAATTGACTCTTAAACTATATCAAGCTAAAATTAGTTGACATTTTTCATTAAAGTGCACATCTCTGTATTTGATTAAGGTTTACAAAATGTGCATATTGCTAGAACTAGCTTGGTGGTTGTTCCCAACCATATGGATAACTACTAAGGTTTTTTGCTACCCTTTCTAAGCCTTATAAAGTCCAACCTAGTGTGTTATCATGTGCTTTCCATAGAAATCATCAACTTGAAGAAGAATGCCACCAAATGTGTAAGCTCCTTGTCTCGCTAAGTTAAAATTTTGATGAAATACCCAAAATTAAAAATGCCATGGAAGGTGACCCAACTAACATCAAAATTGCAACAAATGGAGTCTATATTGTAAAGGTCAGTCTCCTTATCAAAATCTTTGAAATTGAATTCCCAAACATAAGAAGAATCTTTGTTGTAGTCAAAAAGCAAGACCCAAATAAATGATTTGAGTAGCATTAGTGTTCCACTTCATATGATTGTAATGTCAACAAAGATAGCTAAAAGTGATGGAACTCAATGTCCATGGCAACAAAACAATGATTGGCAAGAGTTTAGTTGATCTTGACCAATTCTTATTCAAAGTTGTCTTACCAAACTTTATGAACAACAATAACAACCATTGTTTTGGTGTTAAGATCTGATTTTAAAATGAAAGATTATGGATCCTTGTTAATATTAATAGTTTGGTAAATAAATTTTCACTTTCATATTGTAATTGATAAGATAAAAAATTTGAATTTTTAATTCAGGTTATTAATTGATTCTTATCCAGTCAATAAGAACCAATTAATTGAATCTTGATTCTTTACCCTTTTAGACTTGATTCTTTCCTCAAAAAAGAATTAGAAACTTCCTTAAAGAATTTCTATCAATTTCAAACCTTACCAAAATATTTGAAGATCATCACCGTTGTACAAAACTTATAATTAATCACATTCCTTTATAATGTATAACTTGCAAGTCTATATAAAGAGAAAAATTGTGCAAAATAAAATCATCAAATTTATACACCTTTAGTCCATTTGTGCTCTTCATGTGCTTGCTGGATACTCCTTAATTTTCTAACAAGTTGAAGAAAGTGTTCCTTTCAATTGATTACTAGGTTTATCTTAGTATCATACACCAACTTGACAAAAACTCATTCTAATTCGATCCTTATTCTCTCATTTTCACTATTTTTTAAGTTAAATGTTACCACTACCTTTACTACCCCTTCCCCTATTGTCAAGATACACTTGGAAGGCCTCAATTATTTGGTTTAGAAGTCCTAAATGTCTAGTATGGAAAGCTTGAATTATCTAGTCTAGACGGCCTAACTCACACCTTACCTAAAAGCAAGTGGTTTGCTCAGTATCCTCAATAGCACATATTTATGCCCCGATGAATATATCATTTTTACAGATGAGTAAAGCTCCATTGTGAGAATCACCAATCTAGCATTCATGGATTGGCATGTTCCCTATTAGATAGCCTTAGGTTGGTTGCTTAACACCTCTTCTAATGCCATTGTTATCGACCTATCTTGCTTTTGCCAATGCTTGGTAAGTGCTCACATTCAAGTTCGTTGCCCAAAGCTTAGCCATGCCACCACACTTTGCTTATGGCTTCAAGTTGTGACAAGGCCTATCACTTGGTTTTCAAGTTTCTTTAGGAGGTTAATAGCCTTATTAGTCAACTGGCTTTTATTGGAGAACCCATTTCTGATAATGAATTTCTCACTCATTTGTTTTGTGGCTTAGGCACCCAATACTCCAGCCTTGCCATTATAATTTTTGTCCATTACAAGAATGCAACAATGAATGGGGAAGACTTTCATGGTCTCTTCTTAACTTATAAGACTACCTTTAACCTTGTTGCATAGATTGACACCCACACACCATTGGTGGCTTTTGTTTTGGATATTCTTTCACACTCCAAATGCTCGCTAACCCAAAACAACACCAACCAATTTGCATCCTTAAGTTGCCTTAGCAACATTACCTCTCTAACCAACTACCAACCTTTTGGCCAATATTGTAGCCATTAAATTCTATGCCAAATTTGTCGCCAACTAGGACATAAAGCCACTTGTTGCCGAGCGATACAACAAACCCCAATTGAGTTAGGCAATAACCCACCCATTCTCGCAAGCCCATGTCACTAACTACTTGTCCACTAATTCTAACTTCAGTTGGTACTTGGATACTAAGGCTACTCACCATGTTACTAATGACGTGACCACTTAGAGAATATGGTGCTATATATGTGTCCTCATCAAGCCATTATATGGGATGACATGGCTCTAGCCATTACCCATTCAAGTAAATTCTAAAAATAAGGCCTCTTAATATAAAAATATTTTTATTGTTCCCAAAATAACAGAAAATCTGCTTTCTGTTTCTGAACTTACTAAAGAAAATAACTATGTTGTTTTTTCTATCCTAATTTTTGCTTTTTCCAAAGCCTTCACATAGGTAAGACTCTACTTTAAGGCAATAATGATCATAAGCTCTACCACATTAGTCAATTGGCCCCTAAGTAGCCCCTAACTATTTTGATGGCATAAAAAAATATATTGGCATGCTGGCATCTACATCTAGAACACGTTACCTATGGTAACATAGTAAGGTTGCTCAATTCTATTAAGACTAAATTTATTGGACAAAAGCTCATTTCATGTAATGAATCTTACATTTCCAAAAGCAAACACCAAAATCGTCCTAGTACTTAAACTATATCATAGGCCCCACTAGATTTAGTTAATTTTGATGTTTGGGGCCTAGCTCCTAAAATTTTTTCCTATAGCTATAAATATTATATTTGTTTCATAGATAATTTTATGTTGTGGAATTTATATCATTTGTCTTTCACCAAGTAATTCAACAATTAGAAATTCATCAATGTATATCAAGCCCATATGCCCATTACAAAAATAGATCCACAGAAATGAAACATCAACATATTGTCAAAATGGGCCTTTCTATGCTTCATCACATTAAAGTCCCACTCCATTATTAGGACTATGCATTTGAAACCACAACATATATCATAACCTTGTTGCCAACAAAAAATCTACAAAATAAAGGTCCACATAAAACTTTTTTTTTCATATCTCCCCATCTATCTTTTATATTTCAATATTTGGATGTCTTGTCTATCCATGCTTACGCCCTTACAACAAACACAAACTTGAACCTTATTCAACACCTTGTGTTTTTTTAGGATATCCAATAAGATATAAAGGCTATTACTACCTTTGCCTTAGAACAAATAAAACGGTCATAGTTGAAAATGCCATACTTGATGAACAAATTTACCCATTTCAAAAACAAAAATCAACATCATATGCTTATCCTCCACCAGGATTATCAAATTCAATTTCTATTCTTTTACATTCCCAAATTGTTACAACTCCTTTCTCACCATAATAATTTTCTAAAGGCCCCCTCACTACTACTCCAATTTCACTTTCACACCTTAATAATGAGTTACATGCCTCACAAGGTGAGCACATGATGGAAAATTAGAATGCATCCACTTTCTCACCCTTTGCCACAAACTCCAACCTTATGGCCCCAATTCATCCTATGGTGACTTGGTTAAATGGTCGTACAATCCCTTGATGTACACTTACACACCAACAAATGTATGCCCTTGTCACCTCCAACCACCCATATGATGAGCCCCTTAAATTTCACTAAGGCCATTAAAGATCTAAATTGAAAATTTGCTATGGTAGAGAATTATACTGTTTTAATGAAAAATAACACATGGGAACTAGTTCCTAAACCTTCAAATATCATTTCAATTGGATGCAAATGGGTGTACAAAATTAAACAACACTTTAATGGAACCTTGGAACATTACAAGACATGACCTATTCCAAAAGGCTTCCACCAATGTCCTAGCATAGATTTCACTGAAACATTTAGTCCAGTTACCAAAACCATAATTATTCACACAATTCTTGCCCTTACATGCTCAAACCATTGAGTTATCAAACAACTAGACAATTAAAATGCCTTTTTGCATAGTCACCTTGAAAAAAAGGCCTACATGACTTTACCATAAACTTCATGGATCTCAAAAGACCTTCTCATGTGTGCTGCTTATGTTGTTCCCTCTATGGCCTTAAATAAGGCCTTCATGTTTGGCATCAACCATTTCCTAAGTTGACACATCTCTTTTCTTGTTACACACATCAACATACAACACTTTTTTGTTTTGTTTATGTTGATGACATTATACATACTAGCAGCCCCAATGCTCCAATATCCCAAATACTCCAATGTCTTCAAAATGAATTTGATATAAAAGACCTTGGAAATCTTCACTATTTTTTAAGCATTAAGGCTAAATTTAAAAGATTTACTAAATTTGCTCAAGAGATAATTACTCATGCCAAAATGGGAGAGGCACATGGAGCCTCTACACCATGTTCCATGGCACATTCTCCATCTATCAATGATGGTGAGCCCTTCCATGATCCTATTCATTTCAAAGCATTGTGAGTGCCCTTTAATATCTTAGACTCATCCATCTTGATATTGCATATGTTGTCAATAAAGCATGTCAGTACATGCATGCACCCACTACCATTCACTAGCAATACATTAAATGCATCCTCTACTTCCTTATAGATACACCTTCCTATGGTACTAACTTTACATTTTGCAATACCACCTTTCTTCATACTTACTCAGATGTTAGATGGGCTAGAGATCATGAGGATTGTCATTACATAGGAGGTTTTTGTTTTTGTTTTTTTCAGAAATAATCTTATTTCTTAGAGTTCATGTAAACAAAAAATAGTCACTTGGTTTAGCACTAAAGTTGAATTCAAAAGTTTAGCTAACATAACAACATAAGTGACAATCTCTTTGCTTTTTACCTTCTAGCTAACCGTGTTTTCCATGTGAGAACTTGATTTTTATTTTATCCGTGACCGTGTCCAAAATAAAGAAATTTCTATTCATTTCATTTCCTCCATTGATCTACCTGTAGATATCTTCACAAAGGGGCTTTCTATAACTCACTTCAAGAATCTTCAGAACAAGCCATCTATTTGTCCCAATACATATGCTTGCAAGGGATATTAGTAAATAAAAACATGGTCCAACCAAAGTCAACAAGCAAGGGAGAAAGTCCACGTCGGCAACCCAATACTACTCCTATGACCGCAATGTGGTTTATATTTTAACATAATATTAAGACAATGCGATGAAAATGAGAATGGTTACTCCTATGACCGCAATGTGGTTTATATTTTAACATAATATTAAGACAATGCGATGAAAATGAGAATGGTGAAAAAATGAGTCAAAGGATTCATCATCTTACCCATCTCACCATCTATTCTTTCTCTCTTTTTCTTTTTTCTTTTTTTTTTTTGTTTACTTTGTTAAGTACTTTGTTCCTGTCAAAAGAATTTCAGATTGTTGCCTTCAGTCCAATTACGTCTTCTTTTCTCTATCAATAATCTTTTGGCACTTCTTTTTTCTTGTTGGAATTTTCCTCTATCATCAACTTTCAAATTGTGCGGTTATCATGTTGGTGACACGTTATTTAGATTCCAAAGCTCTCTTCTAAATGGCAATGTAAATATTATTTTGACAATTAAAAAGTATAGAAAAACGTTTGAGAAAAACACTTATCGTAGTATTGCTTTATGAAAACTATTAGTTCACCATGGGATTCTGAAGCATTAAAAAAGAAAGATAGAAAAAAGGAAAGAACCTACACCCATGAGAAGATTCGACCTTGCAAAAGAAATATACAATGTCCAACCTATGAGATACCATTGGCAAGGACCCATAGCAATGACAATGGTAGGGACCCATAGCAATGAGATATCTTCCATAGCCATCCAACATAGGCTCGGTTACGGTAAATATTTTGTTTATTTCTTCAATTAAAAGAATAGAATTTTATTTCAGTTCATCTAATGCCGATGTATAATGAATCAAAAAATCTCAAAATTGATTACGTGTAGACTGCACGGGATGGTTCGATTTAATCGATAAAATAAAAAAAAAAGTGCCAAAAAGGGCAGGATAAATGGAAAGGACCGCTCAATTTAAAAGGACTTGTTATCTTTTTCAAAATTTCAAGAGGTGTTTTCCAATAAGGTGACATAATTATCAAATTTGAAATGCTGCAATCAGAACACCATATCATGTCGCAAAGCGGCCAGTGGCATGCGAGCAGGGGCTAGCGGCCAGTAGGCCAAGGATTTGACATTGATGGGTTTGTGGATATGTGAAATATATATAAAATAAAATAAAATAAAAAACCATATTACTATTTTATTCGGGCACTAATAATTTCTAGAAAAAAAAATCATAACCTTCAAATCATATCAACCCTATTTAGAACTTTGATAATGAATCTTTCACTTATTTGGTTTGTTGAAATAATTAGACATTGACTGTAATCAACCATTACCTTCCCTCTTGTGCCTAACATTCATATTGCTTATCAAGTAAATCCAACTATAACCATCACAAACTACCAAACACCACTGTGTCTTTTACCAACTGCATACAAGGGTTTGTTTGTCAATCGCATCGAAATAGGGTTTTAACTGTTGAAACACAAAATAGCTATTTTCTATGAAAGCATACATTGTGACGCAATGGATTTTGGGAAAAAGGGTAGCTCGACTAATTTGATAACAATTTAAAAAAAGTGGTGAAAAGTTAATAAAAGAAACAGAAAAAACAAGCGGGACGCACCTTTCTGCTCTAATGAAATGATTATATCTACCAACCGATGGGTTTGTCAGCAATGCATTCATATTTTCAGTTTTCAAATACGGATAAACAAAAACTATTATGCAAACTATTCCCAGGATAAAATTAAATTATGCAAAAAAAAAAAATGCAAAAGAAAGACAAATATTTAAGTTGATTCAATATGAAGTTATGTTGAATAAACAATTGTTATGGTTAAGTTTGCTTAAATTAAATCATAGATATAAATGAGTTCAAAGTACAAGGTATAATTTTAGTACCTAGTAAACCGATAAAGGGATAAACCAAACAAAATTTATTCTATGTTTTATAATTTCGGACAGTATACCAAATAGAAATTAAATGGGAAAAAGGCCAAGATATAAATTTTCCTCCAAGCAAATGTTTCATTGTTTCATAGTTGGAGGCTTTCAATCTTAGTTTCTCTCATACTTAAATAAGCTTATAGTACCTAAATATGCTCATAAGCTTTTGTTTTCTTATTGGTATGAATAAACTCCCATATTCAGAAAAATAAAAATAAAAAGGCTAAGAGCAAGGATACTTTTTTCATGTGTTGGGTAGAATTAATGCACTTAAGATGCCTGAAAATTGTTAATATCCCCAATTTTCCAGAACTCATTTCATGGATATAGTTTTGCAGTATGAATTCTAATCAGCTTAAAATGGGATTACCAGATATAGGTTAATAGAAATACAGTGACAAGGAAAGCAAATAGACCAGAAATATCCGATTATGACCTTATCCTTTAAGAAGGATGAACCTTCTTCGATGCAATTCCCTTCCAAGCAGATTTCATGGAAGCTGTGGCGGAATTCATTGCAGCCTCGATATATCTCTTGGAAGCAACAGTTGCTGCCTTTTCCATCAGGTTCCCCATCTTCCTGGCTCTCTCACCAGTTTCCACTAAGCTGTTCATCTCACTGTTTGACATTCTTTCTAGTTCCTCCTCAAAGCGTCTGAACTCATCCATGGCGCTTTCCATGGCAGAGTCGAGGTACTTCTCAGCTTCTTGCATGGCGACCTCGGCTTCTTCAACCTCTTTTTGCTGCTCCAACTCCATGGCTGCCCATGACTTGTATGCTTCGACATCGAAAAGCTTCATCAAGTCTTCGATGGTGGACGGATCGAAGTTCTTGTCTTGCAATGCTTGGTCCGAAAGGAGGGTGAATTGGTAAAGGAGAGCTTCCATCTTGATTTGGGATTGAATTCTGCAGATCTGGATTACTTTCTGTACATGAAAAAGGTGGGTGGGAGGAGAATCATATAAAGCAGGGGCATTAAGGTCCTCCTCATGAAAATTGAGAATAAGAATGGCACGGATGAAAGGACGTAATAATTGAGAAGAAAAAACAAAGCTCTTTTAGAAAGTGGAGGCCAACGTTCAAATCCACTCTACATACTGCAGGCTCAAAATTTAGTAGGAGCTCACTGGAAGCATCTCATTCTTGATAATAAATGAAAGTGCATGTAACGGCCAAATAGGTTGGTGTTGCTTTTAGACTAAAGGTGGGGGAAAAAAATTAGATTTTCTGTTATTTAATTGAAATATCTAATTCAAGTAAATTTCAAGGTTATGTAAAATCAATGTATAATAAGTTGATATCTTCTCTTGAAAAATGTTGAAAAATGAAGTACAAATTTTCTCTAAATATTATCATAATGTCACAAACTTCTTTTACATTAGGAAGACAAATAGGATAATATGATCATACAAGATAATCTGGTTACTCTTCTTGTTGGCTTGACTTTTTAAGATGAAACCTAGCTCCTGAAAACAAGATTTAAAAATACTCAAATAAAAATTTTCCTCTTGTTTTTATAGAACTATTTTTTTTTTCATTTTGAAAGAAAAAAGCATTGTATTTTGTGCTTTAACATATATATTATTCGTTATTTTTTAAAAAAGTTGAAGAAGATCAAGGAAATTTAAAAGTTGAACACAGTTGCATGAGGGAATAAGTGCTAGTACAGTCTAGAAATTACATACTCCCAAACCAAATGGTGTCCTATCGAAAGTAATTAGTCAATGTTAAACTTGGATCAAACTATTCTTTGCTTTGATAATCAAATGGGCCGGTCTAGTGGCATTGGAATACTCTTTACTTTCAAGAAGAAAAAGGAATAAACATTTTCTTCAAAGACAAAAGATGGTCGGGGGACAAAGGAAAGCAAGGGATCCCTGGATAAGAGATGCCGAGGATGACTTTTCCTACCCTTTCATGGGTTACGAATCTTGAAATTAGTAGGTGGTAGGACCATCCACATTTGACAATTTGCCCCGATGAGCTACGAGTCAAGCATCTCTTCGTTGTCTTTTTGAATTCCGTCGCCGATGCCTTTGTCTTCAACTGCATCTTACATCTTTCTTATTTCAGAGAGAAAGATATTATGCTATTAGCAAATCGAAAGATCAACATATAAATTATGAATATGAATAAACAAACTATAGCTGCAAATTGCAATTGATGGCGTGTTACTGTCAAGTAGCATTGAAGGAAAACTCAAGAAAAAGCATTTGATAGTTTCTCTCAGATGATAATGCTATTATTGAAGTTCTACTTAAAACTAATTTATTTTCTGTTTGGGGTAATACTCAAAAGTAAAATTCTATTGAGAGACCTTAACTTGGTCTCTAAGCAACGAGTTTGTGTATCATGGTCATAAAGACAGAAAATTGACATAAGCAGGAAGATCCTCTTTCTCAAAAGTCTTCCTCTAAATTTCCATTGTTTGAATTTTGTAACATGGTAGAATATCTCCTCCCCCATGGACTTGTAAACAAAACAAATCACCAAAAATCAAAAACGAAACCATGACCTCAACCAAAAAAACCATACCTCAAACATAACCCATTAGCAAACCTTCATGAAAGTCCTTTCAAAGCTACATTATTGTTCATCAACACCGAACTAACGCATTGATCAAATTACCCTACTACTTCCAATTTCCACTAAAACTTTTCTTGTAGAAGATTAAAATGACACTCAAAGTCCTTTATTACACTCTTGTAATTCCACCTTTTAAATGAAGCCCCTCAACAAACATCGAGTGCATTTTTAATGCACTCATCAATACAAAAAATTGAATCAATTGGTTATTGACCTAAGCGATTCTAGGCAAACCAACTACATAATAACATTTGCTCATATGCTAATTCCTCCTTAGTTGTGGGTCTATCTAGTTCTCCCTAAAAAAACATTACATCTCCAAATATTCATGTTATAAGCAATTTCATACTCATCATTCTTCATTGTCCAAAAAAAATTGGCTTTGGAGTTTTACACACCCCAAATCTCATGAAGTCTCACTCACCCCAAATCAAGATACAATTTCTATTAGTGCCAACTAGTCAATCTCTTCTCTTTTTTTTTAATATACAAGTATAGTATCCTAACAAATTTTATTAAAATTTAAGGTTGAATGTAACAACTATATGTTATCAAAATTTTAGACGAAACATAAAGCCTAACCCATACAAGATATCACTCCACAAAAAGGTAAAACAGAGCATAGACAGGCCTAAGCACCAAAAAGTGATAAGCCACCTTACACAAAAACAAGTAGGCAGTATGTAGTCTTAATCCACATAGGCAAATAAAAGAAAAATAAATTTTGGACCACACTAAAAGGTTTGTAGTTCACCAGTCCTATGGTTTTCTCTACACACTCAAAGGCACCCTCAAGGAGTGAACCAACCTATTAAAAATCACTCGTCCAACAATAGAATGACCATAAAAGGCAAGCATATCTACTAAGAAATTAGCTTCGCGATACGTGTTGGACAGTAATTGATGGTAATAGGAGAGATGAGCATTATTTCGAGATGTAATTCAAAAGACTACAGTGCATGCCACTTTCTTGTCAAGCATTGAAGATTAGATTCGAATTAGCTTCCATCTCAGGAAGAGGGACGTTTTTCTCTTGGCAAATTTGTAATCCCAATAGAAAAGACTTGGCTTCAACCACGGAACTAGTGCCTAACCCAAAATCAGCCACATATGCTATAGGTAGACTTCCCCTGTAATCTCTTAGAACTCCTCCAAAGCAAAGTCCCGCACACTTGAGCCATCAGTGTTTAGTTGAGGCATCTGCATTTGGAGGTTGCCATTTAACCCATATTCCTCTAAGAATAGATACAATAACAATTGACAATTTCAAGACTTGTAAACTTAGGCAATCCTTAAAGGAAGGAAGCCTTTTGCGTTTGATTGGAGTAGATATCTGAAGAAGTTTTCTTTGTAATTCTTTGTTTATAAATGCCAGGGAGATTTCCTTGTCTTCATAAAAAGTCCCATATCTAGCTTGCTATATTTTGCGAAAGATTAGACATCCAACAATAGCAATAATATAGCCACGTTAGGATGGAAAAGAAGTAGCACGAAACCAAGATGTGATCAAGGTGTTAACAGAGTCTAACCTTGGTTTAATTGACAAAATGTCTCTATAAATTTTCCAAAGCAGTTGAGCAATCGCTCCTTGGGCAAAAAGATGATCCACATATTCAACATTTAGGCTAACAACAGCACCTGGAAATTCCTCTTTTTTGAAAACTACAGTCAACTGAAATACCATGACACCAAATTTTCCAAACCAAAAAATCCAACTTACGGTGGGAGGATTTTACTGTAAAGAAAATTGGACCATATAAACTTGTCGCTCTTAGTTCTTCTATTCTAATATAGAAGAGACGTAGAAAACTTACCGGATGGGTGCAACTCAAGAGTAAGATGGTCTGGGACAAAATTAAAGATTATGTCTTGAGCTTGTGGAACTCAAAATAGAGAAAAATATCTCTTCCTCTTCCATTTATGCAATGTTACCTCCCAAAAAAACTAAACATTTTTCAAGAAATGAGACTACTATTAAACCCAACAGCTATTCCCAAAATATCTCACTAACCAACAATCTCAACAATGTGAGATCATCACTTAAGATTTTCTTCTTCTATCTCTTATTCTAGGTATGCACAGTGTAGAAGCCCAAGACCCATGGCTTCCGTGGGTCTAACCCAATTTTTGATCCGACTTTCCTTTTCCGCCATCCTCCATTGCATATCATGGCTATTTTTACACCACCAATCGAGATCTACTCAATCGATCAATCATTTGCTTACTTTTGTTTCACTGGTCTACCACTGATGGTCGAATTTCTATGTCATCCGAGACTTTGCTACCCAACCCAGATTTTTTTCGATTAATCGTTGCTGCTATCAGTCATACTTTTTCCTTTTTTAGGATCAAATACCACCATAAATCAACCGACAAGCACTCTTTTGTTGCCAAGTGCGGTAAATCAAAGTTGATAATGAAAAAACATTCTCAGCCAGTCATGGAGCACGTGCACTTGCGTGCCTCACCAGCTAAACTCGGTTTGAGTCTTTTTTGACTTGTCTACAACAATATTGGACCCATTTGAATTGGGCTCAACCCAACCCACCCTCCTCCGGATCCAATGGACCCGATTTTCATAATCGTATCTAACCTAGCCATACATTGGGTTCTGTCTGACCTAATTGTACCTAAACTCCACTTGAGTTCATTTACGCCCGATCTAGCGCTTAATGTGGGTCTTAATCTGTGACGCATGATCCGGATTGCCAATCTAACGACACTCACACCTTTGACCACTCATCCACTAATTCTATCAACTCTCCTGCCATCATCTAGGTTCATCTGAAGCCTAGTTTTGCTGGGCAATCCCTAGCTCAATACAATTTTTCTTCATCGACACTTGGTGTCACTTGATAATGGTGTCTTTTACATTATAGGTTTATGTATTTGATATCCTATACAACATAACAAATGGTCTCTGAACCCTAATAAAAAATCTAGATGCACCAACTTACTTAATTGTTGGTGATGGAGGAAATGTTGCAGTCTTAACAATATATGTTCATGTGTATATCATATTATGACTTTTTCTTAATATAACGGCTTCATTCATTCAAATTTTATGTTTATCTTCTTCTTTTTGCCTCACATAACGGTTTCATTCATTCAGATTTAATGTTTGTCTTGTTCTTCTTGCATCCCAATAATTCTTGCAGCCAGCTAGCTTTTGGGAAGCCCAGTTATGGTCATGGCATTTGAGATTTGGTTGGCACCGTAATCTCGATGGATATCCCATCGTTGCTGATTTTGTATGGATCCAACTGGGTTACAACTGATGGTTCCCTTTGATGATTTTATGAGTTGTAATCATTACAGCAAGAATCTACTAGTATGTGCTCTTTGGATTCAGGAATCCAAAAAATAGTATGAATACTTATTGCTTCCTTTGTCAGAATTCGGTTGGCATTACTGTCAACAGGAGCGGTTGTGTGCCTGCGTCCATGGCATTTGGAACACCAAAAATAACGAAAGAGATTTCTTTTTCCCCTTTAGAAACATTCAAAAACCTCGCTCTTTTACTTAAAAGTTTAGAACTATATGATTCCCTCATCTGTAAAAGCCACTTTCGCGGACAGGAACTAGTGATTTGCCATGCAAATATTAAAACTAATAGATTTCATGTGATTTTTTGGACTCGCTGCCGGCATCCTCATAAATCCCACATCTATGGCCAATTGGTTATATTGTTTTTAACTCTAGTTTCAATTGTCAAGAAGTTGCACATTATTCTTGTTACTACAAGTGAGGTGTGAAAACGTGGTACTGTCTCAATGTTAGAGGATTGCAAGTACTTTTTTTTTTTTTTTGGGCGGTAGCCAAAGTACTAGAACCACTTTCCTCGAGGGTTCAATTATCGAGGATCGCATGGCATTTAGTAGGTGGTATGCAAGATGTTATAATAGGCACATTCCGTCTCAGATAAAATATGGAAACTGAATAAAGAGTTCCATGTGCAAATTTTCTACCATAACTCATTGGAAGAACGAAGTATGAGGAAGAAGAAAACACGAACAGTGGGTTGTTGGCTAGTTGCAGGGAGCAGTGAGGGAATGGCGGAAAATAGAATTGCTAATACATATTAAAACAACTTAGAGTACTCAAGTCGTTATAATGTTTGATCTACGTAATTTGAGCTTTTTTTTGTATGTAAAGTTAAATAAATCTTCTATGACAGAAAAGAGTACTTGGGTCTAATGGCGATTAGTTAAATGTGGAGAGAATTTGGGAATCTATTATCGCATAGAAGTTATATAGTGTAACAAAATTAAAGATTTAAAAATGTTTATTTGTACTTTATCATAATAACACATTACCAGGGAAGTACAAATTGAGAGGCGCTCCTATAAACATGCCAAATAGTAATCTTGTCTAATTTCAACAACGACGTAACAGCATCAAAACAAACAAGCAACTAATAAATATGAACATTATCCCCTGGGAAGAAAGACCCTTACCCAAATGCCACCCTTCCAACTTTAATTAGAGGCTCTCAGCGAGTTGACAGGTTGCAGGCAATGGGATCACCACGAGTAAAAGCTACACTAATCACCGTATGTAAGGCTTATTTTACCTTAACTAAGGTTTCTTTTGAATATATCGATGATGCTTGGATAATGTTCTTGAACTTTGAGTTGGTAACTCAAATATAATATATAGAAAAACAATTGCTGTATTAATTTTTTTTTTCATGGTAAAATGTGTTCAATTCGCTCGAGCAGTAAAGTTTTCGATAGAGTTTATAATAAGGTGAACGTACTCAGTGGTTAAATACTATTCCATTGAATACTTGGGAGTTTAAAAAAATTCTTCTAGAAATCTATTTTACTGTCATTGGAAGAAGTTAATAGTTATTATTTACAAATCTCAATAATAAAGTATAAAGAATCATAGAAGTGTAAAACAAATGAATTCTTATAGAAAGTAATTTTTGTTTTTTGTTTTTTTTTTTTTTTTTTTTGATGAATATGTGAGTTGATTCATCGAAGAATAAAGAAATACATAAGCTTAGGGGCATACCCCAGCATTACAATCATCTAGGAGAATATAGACTTTGAAATTCTCCAACTATGACTCAACAAAACATTAGCTTGAGAGAGTTTAATGTTTCTAAATAAAGAAGCTCTTCCACGGACTACTCTCCTGATTTTAGCTAATAACATTGGAATATCAATAGACTTATTCTGAAAACGTCTACGATTTCGTTCTAACCAAATACAATAAAGGCAGGCTAAGAAAGAAAGTTGGAGAAGCTTTGCGGCTAAATCCTTTCCCTTAGATGCTTTAATCATCCATTGCAATTCAGATTCCCAATCGTAGATGACCTTACGAATGCCTTGTTGAGCTAGAATAGTTCTCCAAACCTGGTTAGTCCAAATGCACTGAAAGAATAAGTGTGATCTATCTTCATATTGAGAGCCACAGAAATTACAATACAAATCAATTGAGGGGAGCCAACGAGAAACCACTACTGCTGTAGGTAGTTTATCTCTACATATGAGCCAACCAATGAAGTTATGTTTGCTGATTCCTCCTGACCATATCAAGTTGTACCATTCAACCTCAGTGCTCTCTGGACATAATTCCTTGTACGTTTCCTTACAGCAATAAGAAGGTTTGGATAGTGTAGAGGTTAAAGTTTGTCGTAACTTTAGAAGACCTCTCCAACTCCATGCCATATTTCCTTTGATGTCAAGCTCCATAATTGAATTTCCCCTGCTTTTAGTACTATGAATCCACTTACTCCATAAGGATGAATTAGGGCAATTTATGAGATTCCAGAGAGATCGCCCCAACAAGACTTTATTCCATACTTTAAGGTTTAGTAGTCCAAGACCTCCTTCCTTTTTTGGTAAACAAACAACTTGCCAAGCAACCTTATGAGTTTTTGTAACACAAACAATGATATAGAAAACAATTGATGCCTTAATTAAATTAATGCAAACTTACATTTCAACCAAAAAAAAAAACAATTGATGCATTAATTTTGTGAATGTCAACATGTTTTTATAATTAACAAAACATGTTCAATTTGCTCAAGCAATAAGGTCTTTAATATAGTTTAAGATTAGTAGCAAGCTCTCCATGATTGGTGATGTATAAAAAATCAATTAAAATTAGTAGTACATTAGTTGAACAGAATAGAAAAATGGAGCTATAGTTGTCGCGATGAAGAAGTAAAACTTGCTCTCAATTTTCATTCTAGTTTCATTAACCATAAATATATAGGATGACGACTAATACGTTTACTTGGTGGAATATTCGAATATGTGCGGAATAATTGAAACTAGAAGCAAATATATAATTAGACATCAGATTAAAAAATGTTAAGAGAAATTTTGAATGGTTTAATAACTACCCTAGTTAAGCAGCCTGGGTCAACTTTGTATTGAATTTGAGGTGATATTTTAATCATTTGACAAATAGTTCTAACTAACACATACGATGTTAATTTGTTATTAAATTCATCTTCCAACCGAAAGAAATCAAATACCTTTCATTTACTTGGGGCTTCATGTGGGGTTTGACAATCCTCACGTGCAAAACAACTATTCAATTTTAATTTGTTCAAATACCAACTTTGTGTTTTTCCCAATTGAATGTTAAATTGTAACAAACCCAATCATTAAACTTAAATACTATGACTTATTGGTTTGGTAGGCTCAATTACTCTTGTATACCATTACCCACCAAGCCTTCATAACTTGATGTGTCCCGATCCCCATAAGCCTATAACAAAATAACAATCCACTTTACATCTAACCTTGCAAACAAATTACAATTCCATTCTAAATAATTTATGCATTTAGTTTATCTCTTTATTAACAGGATAATAGGTTGGAAGCTTCAAAGCCTTGAGCCTGGTTTGACCATCGGTAACCAAAGGGGTTGTTGGAAGTGAAAAAGTTGGAAACGAAGTGATAGCAATTTCTGGGCCTTAATGAATCTCGTTCCGCACATAGATTCAAAACTAAAATAAAGTATGCTTTGACGATTATACTCAAGTTTGGATTGGAGCCTGAGTCATCCAAAGACAAGGTTTAATATGGTTTAAAGAT
Organism: Casuarina glauca; assembly: GCA_028551395.1. NCBI lineage: Eukaryota > Viridiplantae > Streptophyta > Magnoliopsida > Fagales > Casuarinaceae > Casuarina > Casuarina glauca. The sequence continues at coordinate 18,484,446 of CM052351.1, forward strand.
GAAACATACACGCCCGGATAAGTTAGAACCTCCCCAGCACTATCACTATATCCGAAGATAACCTCAACATATGCGTCAGCATGGCAATGAAAAGACAGACCGGGTATGTATATATACATGATGAAGAGGGTGTTGAAATCAATGTAACAGGCGTAGATAATGAAGATGGTTCTTACGGGTTCTTCTTCCTACTCTTTACTTGTTTATACGATTGTTTTAGGTTTGGCTTTGAATGCTGCCATCCCGTGCTATGGAGGAAGAACCAGCACTTACATGAGGATTTATAATTTCAGTTCCTGTATGCCGATTGATAGTCCTACCTTTTATGTTCCTCCCGGCAGAAATACACCTCAGCAGGTATCATCTCCTTCTATTACTTTCTACTCTTCTACCTATTATGTATTATTTTTCTTCTTTATCTCGCATTAGATATTAAAAAATTCTTTTAGTGTCTCATGTTCTTATACTTCATTTTGTTATTAGGACTTTTACACACTAACTACAAGAGAACGAAAAATGGATAGCTTACATTACAATATCACTTATCACTTTAAAAAAATTAATCAATAGGGTTTTGAATTTTTTTTACATAATGATCTTATTTTAGGTTCATATAACACAAGGAGACCATGTGGGGACAGCAATAATCGTGTCATGGATCACTCCTATCACTCCAGGTTCTAAGACAGTGCAATATTGGTGTGAGAATAGCACCAAAGTAGAGACGGCTGAAAGCATAATTGTAACCCATAAGTATTATAATTATACTTCTGGTTATATTCATCATGCAAATATAAGCAACTTGGAGGTAAAATTTAATTTAATTTAATTTAATTTAATTTGTTTATTTTTGTAATCATTGAGAGATTATTTAATATCTACATAAAAGTAGCCTTTGATCAAGGACATTATATGAACTATTCCGATGCATATAAAACAAAAGTAAATATAAATTTAATCCTTTTATTTCATATTTGTTGATACAGTTCAATACCAAATACTATTATAAACTTGGAGAAGGAGAATATGCCCGAACATTTTGGTTTGTAACTCCCCCAGTAGGACCTGATGTGCCGTACACATTTGGAATCATTGGTAAGTATTATTTTTGTCAAACTAACATTGAGATTTTTCTATGAGTTTAAATTCAGTAAGTAATGGTAGTCAAATGATAATTTTCTATCGGATTAAGGAAGTTTGAGAGTGATAAAAGCAGTATTGCTCAAATAAACATAAATGCATATATAAAAAAACCAAAGAAGGAATGGTTTGATCCATTTGACCATGACTAGCTTCCTAGGCAAGTCAAAAATTCAATCTTAGCCTTTTGAATATTTTCTAAAATGAAAAAAAAAATACTAGTCCTTGTGATTTTTATTTTTCCTTTTCCTCTTTTCTTACCCAAGTTGTCACTAGCCTATGAGACCTCCTTATTTTGGTGCATTCGTTTGTGTGGCTATCTGCTTTTATAACTTAGTATAAACACCATTACAGGGGATCTTGGCCAGACCTGGCGCTCAAATAACACACTCACCCATTACCAAAACGATCCTCTAAATGGGCAAGCGGTTTTGTACGTCGGGGATTTGTCATACGCAGATGACTGGCCTATCATGATAACACCAGGTGGGATACATGGGGAAGATTCATAGAGAGGAGTGTTGCTTATCAACCTTGGATATGGACGGTAGGGAATCATGAAATCGATTGGGCTCCGAAGTTGGTAAGCATCTCAAATAATAAGTAAATTTTCAAAATCCTTACCCTAAGAGGTTGTAAAAGGAATAAATTACTCAATTAAGAGTGATACTATTATCTCCATTGTAGGGGGAACCCAAACCTTTCTTGCCTTATAGTCACCGATATCATACCCCATATCAAGCAGCAGGCAGTACTTCGCCGTTTTGGTACTCAATCAAGAGAGGTCCAGCCTACATCATTGTCATGGCCGCATATTCGGCATTTGGTAAACATGCTTTTTTGGTTCTTTGGGATGAATGAATTTGACTCAATAGAGAAATAGCTTCGCAATTTGTAGGGTAATATAATTGGAAGGTTTTCATGATTAGATAAGTCATCATTTTTATTTTATTATTTAACGCAAGGATAGGACAACCTACGTGATTTCGAAGTCCATGTAATCTTTCTTAGGGTGGTGTCATCATGCCTATAAGGTTTTTTTATCAGTTATGTTCTAGATATTATTATTGGTTTCATAAATTCATCTTTTATATATAATTTGTTTTCTTTCATTTTGTCTAAGGTTATTCCTCCCCCCAATTGAACAAATAAATCCTTGAAGAAATTGAATAATTTCTCAAGAACACCAAACCTAGAGTGCCGGAAAATATGATTGGATTGCTTGAAGAAAATGTTTACAATTTCATCTAATTTATAGATCAAAATATATGAGACAATAAAGGAATACAGAAATCTAATCTAAATGAAAATGGATTTACATTGAAAAGTATGAATCGAGGATTTAACCTAGATTGGAGAGACTTTGGAAAGAATTTGAAATCTTTCCCAAAGTTGGTCTTGATTGGAAGTGTCAGTTGGAGATAATTCCTTCTTGATGTGGAGATGAAGATTTGAGAATCATAGGATGAGAATGGAAGGTTTTCGGATGCCGGAATTCCGACCACATTCTTGCAGAGGCGGTCGGTGTGTTTGGTGAGGCAGACGGCGCTTGTGGTTTGCGATGAGCAGGGCTGACGTGGCGGGAGTTGGTGAGTTTGCTTGCCACGTCGTTTAATGATGCTGAGGTGGACTGCTGACATGGCATTTAATACCCCCCTACAAGCGGACGGGTCGCAGCGAACCGTGAGCTTGTTCTGAAGAACTCCGAAGCGTGTGGAGGAGAGGCCTTTGGTGAAGATGTCCGCAGTCTGATCTACTGAGGAAATAAAATGTATGTGAAGTTGGCAATTCTTGATACGTTCACGGATGAAGTGAAAGTCGATCTCGACATGCTTGGTGCGGGCATGGAAGACCGGATTGGTGGAGAGGTACATGGCAGATAAATTATCACACCAAAGGGTTGGTGGTGAAGGTAATGGTTGATGAAGGTCTCGAAGGAGGGCTTCAATCCAAATGAGTTTGGCAGCAGTATCAGCAAGGCTTTTGAATTCAGCCTTAGTGCTTGAGCGAGCTACTGTTTTCTGTTTCCTTGAACACCAAGAGATGAGGTTAGAACCAAGAAAGATGCAAAATCCACTTGTGGATTTGCGATCATCGCAATCACCAGCCCATCCGGCATCAGAATATGCATGGAGCTGAGTGGAGGATGACTTTGTAATGTGAAGTCCATAACGAATTGTATCTATAAGGAAGTGAAGAATTCGTTTGACAAATGTCCAATGGGTGGTTATCGGCAGGCCATATTAACAGCGTAGGCAATATCGGGACGTGTAAGAGTGAGATATTGGAGAGCTCCGACAATGCTACGATAGTGTGTGGGATCAGAGAGGAGTTCACCATCAGTTATAGAGGGAGGGTGCCCTGTTGGGCAAGGAGTAGAGACTCCACGTGCAGAGTCCATATTGGCTCGCTTAAGAATATCGCGGGCAAATTTAGCTTGATGAAGTATCAACCCATTTGGTGTGGTGAAAGCTTCAATTCCAAGAAAAAAATGAAGATTGCCCAAATCTTTGATGTTAAATTCTCGTTGTAGTTGATTAATAATGTGAGTAAGAGGGGCATCAGGAGTGCCTGTAAAAATGATGTCATCGACATAGACTAGTAAGAAGGCACTATATTAAGGAGTATGAAGTGTGAATAAGGAGTGGTCAGCTTTGGAAATAGAGAAACCAATTTTAATTAAAAATTGGCTTAAGCGATGATTCCAAGCCCGAGGGGCTTGCTTTAACCCATATAAGGAGCGACGGAGACGACAAACAGAGGTAGGGTTTTGGGGATCAACAACCCAGGTGGTTGAGTCATAAACACCGTTTCCTCAAGTTGACCATGTAAGAAGGCATTTTTTACGTCAAGTTGCCTAATTCTCCAACCTTTTGAGTAAGCAAGGGAAAGTAAAGTACGAATTGTAACAGGTTTGGCTACAGGACTGAAAGTTTCATTATAGTCAATGCCAGGTCGTTAGTGAAAACCTTTGGCAATGAGACGTGCCTTATAGCGTTCGAGCGTACCATCGGAACGCAATTTTACTTTGTATACCCATTTGCACCCTATGGGTGTAATAGTGGGGGAAGGAGGAACGAGATCCCATGTTTGGTTTTTGATGAGGGCTATATATTCTTCAGCCATGGCTTTGTGCCATTCTGGGGAGGAGTTTGCCTCAGTAAAGCATGAGGGTTCCGTGTAGGGAAATTTACTCGCAGTTAAAGCATATGTATGTTGGCGAGTAATAGTGCGCCGAGCAATTGTGCCACCTTTAAGGCGAGTAGTCATGGAGTGACTAGGTGGAGGTGGTAATGATGTTTGAGAAGACTCAAGGGAAGGAGCTCCCGATGATGAGTTGGGAGATGGGGGTCTAGATGCCGTTGTGGAGTTATTCATATTTGGCAAGGACCGTGATGGGGGAGTGGGAAAATCCCTCGATGGACAAGAAAGTTGAAGTGGAATGTATTCAAGTCTTGGCGGGTTAGGTGACGTAGACAAGTTTTGGAAGGGAAATTATGTCTCGTCAAAAATAGCATCCGCAACAATGAAGAAGCGTTTTGTGTGAGGGCAATAGCAACGATAGCCTTTGTACCCAGTGGGATATCCGAGGAAAATACAAGGGTGAAAACGAGGCTCAAGTTTATGCTTGGCATAAGGCCGAAGATATGGATAAGCAAGGCATCCAAAGATACGCAGATGGGAGATAGATGGTTATTACCATAAAATAAGTCTCATGGTGTCTTATTATCAAGAACGGGAGTAGGTAGTCTGTTAATGATGTGGACCACAGTCTCAAAGGCATAGTCCCAGTAGTGTAATGGAACATGGGCGTTATTAAGTAAGGAAAGCCCGGTTTCAACTATGTGCCGATGTTTGCGTTTGGCTGAGCCATTTTGAAATGGAGCATAGGGACTAGATATGCGTTGGTGAATCCCTAATTGTGAAAGTTTGTTGGTGAATTCAGTGGAAGTGAATTCAGTGGCACCGTCACATTGAATAGATTTGATTTTGAGATTGCACTGATTTTCAACAAAAATTCGAAATTGTTCAAATATGGAGAAAAACTGAGTGCGAGATTGGAAAAGTATAAATCCAAGTAAATTTCAAAAAATCATCAATAAAGGTAATATAATATTTGTTGCCTAGAGTGGATAAAATTGGGGCAGGTCCCCAGATATCAAAATGAATAAGATCAAGTGGGTCCCAAGATTTATTGTTGGTGGGGGGATGAGCGTGTTTTGCGTTTTTGCTAAGTCGACAAGCATTGCATGATTGAGGAAAATTGCCTTCAATATTTATTCTATTATTTTGGAGCACTTTTAATACAATAGGGAAAGAAGCATGCCCTAGACGTTGATGCCATTTTTCAGGCATATTACAATTTAATGATAGTGCGACGGGCTTGTGCGCCAATTTATTTAATTGAAGGCGATAAAGGCCGTTCTTAAGTGGACCGTGAAGCAATGTCCGACCCGTAGAGAGATGCTGCGCAACACAAAAATTTGGATAAAATATGAATTTGCAATTATTATCCCGTGTGAATTAAGAAACAGATAATAAATTTTTTGAAATATTTGAGACTACTTAAATATTAGACATATTTAAATTTTTTGGGTTAGATAAGTTACCTGTGTGGGTGATGGGGAAGCCCACTCCATCACCAACAGTTACCTGGGTAGGGCCCTCGTACAGTATAAGTGGATCCAGGCCCATTGGATCGAGTGTAACATGGTTTGTTGCACCCAAGTCCGAGTACCAGTCCATAGAGGCCTACTCTGATAGAGGCCCATCGAGGAAAGAGCTGGGCGGGTTGAAGTGGCCCAAATTATTGGCTTGTGGGCCGTGAGCAATAGGCTAGGCCGAAGGGGTATAACGGGCCCGACAGGTGGTGGCCTAGTGACCCGTCCGACGGCAGATTTGGCAACGCGGAGTACGGCGGCGATTTCCACCGTCGTTAGTGAATCGACCATTGGTAGAAGGGGGGAATGACAGCTGGTCGGAGGAGGAGTTGTTCCGGCGATAAGGCTGGGGCCGATTTGGGGGTTGAAACCCCATCCGAGGATGAAGGGGTTGTTGGGTCATGGAGAAGGCGGCGGCGTTGGTGCGCGATTGCTCAGCCAGTTCGAGCTGAGCCTCCTGGGTGAGGAGAAGGCCGCGGAGATCTTCGCGGGTGAGGCCGGCGGTGCGGGTGTGCACGGAGATCACAGTGGCCAAGGGGGCATAGGGAGCGCCGAGACCGCGGAAGAGATGGGTGAGGTATTCGTTGTTGGAAATCACCTCACCCATGCCGCCGAGTTTGTCCACCAAGGAGTTAATTTCTTGGAGGAAATCGGATACCGTCCGATGACCTTTAGTGACGGCCTGAAGGTGGATGCTGAGGCTGGAGGCGCGGGCGGAGCTCTGGGCAGCGAACTCCACGGCTAGGTCATGCCAAACGTCAGACAACTTTTCCTTGTTGGTGAGTTGGCCGACGATTGCACCGAAACAGGTGTTGAATAGCAACCCAAGAGCGGTTTGATCCCGCTTCTGCCATTCCAGATAATCTGTATTGGCGATCTGAAGACTGGAGCCTTCATCATCAGCGGTGGTGATGAACTTGGCTGGAGGTTGAAGGGATCCATCGACAATCGACAGCAATTTTGTTGCATGGAGGTAGGGCAGAATCCTGGCTTTCCACACCAGGTAATTTGGCCCTTCAAGACGTACAGTAGATGTCGGGATGGAGATGTTGCCGGCAGAAACAGGGGCAGCGGCTTGGGTGTGAGGTACTTCGGTCGGATTGGGGACCATTTGTGCGGAAAAGGGTAGGATCAGTGTAGGGCGGGGGCCAAAAAAGCTCTGGATACCAAATTGAACAAATAAATCCTTGAAGAAATTGAATAATTTCTCAAGAACACCAAACCTAAAGTGCCAGAAAATATGATTGGATTGCTTGAAGAAAATGTTTACAATTTCGTCTAATTTATAGATCGAAATATATGAGACAATAAAGGAATACAGAAATCTAATCTAAATGAAAATGGATTTACATTGAAAAGTATGAATCGAGGATTTAACCTAGATTGGAAAGACTTTGGAAAGAATTTGAAATCTTTCCCAAAGTTGGTCTTGATTGGAAGCGCCAGTTGGAGATAATTCCTTCTTGATGTGGAGATGAAGATTTGCAAATCATCGGATGAGAATGGAAGGTTTTCGGATTCCGGAATTCCGACCACATTCTTGCAGAGGCGGTCGGTGTGTTTGGTAAGGCAGATGGCACTTGTGGTTTGCGATGAGCAGGGCTGACGTGGCGGGAGTTGGTGAGTTTGCTTGCCACGTCGTTTAATAATGCTGACGTGGACATGGTGAGGTGGACTGCTGACATGGCATTTAATACCCCCAATATAGCTAGTTTGGTTTAGAGATACAAAAGGTTAATTGAAGTGAGACACCATGGTTGATTGTTCTTATGCATCCCCCAATGTATAACAGCTACAAATCTGCTTATATGGAGGGTGAAACCATGAGAGTGATATATGAAAATATTTTCGTACAGTACAAAGTTGATATAGCATTTGTTGGTCATGTTCATGCCTATGAAAGATCCGTAAGTTTTTCTTGTTTGAGCATGTGTAACTTATTGGTTTCTCCTAAGATATGTTTGCTAAATACTAAAAAATTTTGAGCCTTCCTTTTCTTTCTTTCATTTGTTTATTTTTTTCAATATTTGTGGCCAATATTTCAACACTTAAAAGTCTTTTGACATGTAGTTTTTTTTTTTTTTAACATCGCAGGTTCGTGTATCTAACATCCAATACAACATTACAAACGCTCTTTGCACTCCGGTGAAAAATTTAGATGCACCAGTTTACTTTACAGTTGGCGATGGAGGAGATCTTGAGGGTTTATCAATGTATGTTCATGTGTACATTATATCATGACTTTGCCCTAATGTAATAATTTCATTCATTCAAATTTAATGTGATTGTCTTGTCCTTTTTGCAGTCTGCAATACCCACAACCAAATTATTCAGCTTTTCGTGAACCCAGCTACGGTCATGGCATTTTGGACATTAAGAATCGAACCCACGCTTACTTTGGTTGGAACCGCAATCAAGACGAGTATGCAGTTGTGGCTGATTCCGTATGGCTCACCAACAGATATTGGGATCCAACTGATGATTCCATTTGATGAATGCACGGGCTAGCAATCATCAAAACAAGAAGATATTACTTGCTTTTTGGATCCAAAAATCCACTATGTATATCGATAATAATGTTCTACTTTGTTGATTTGGGTGTGGCGTTGTTTATCCGCAAGAATTGTGATGTATCTATGTCCAAGGCGTTTTATTGCCAAAATAATAAAGTATGGTCTTCTCTGTTTCTCTCTCTACGAATTAGGGTTTCAAAATGTCTCTAGAATCAACCTACAAGATTAGCACTTCTCAAAGCACTAAACTTACAACAGAAACACCCAAGCGCGGAGTTACTGAGACAGTCGCCAATTAGAATAACAGCAGAAAAAGTAAAAGAGATTTACGTGATTGAGTATAGATTCTTCAACTGTGATCAACTGATGGAATCCAACCACTGTCATTTAAAAGGATTGATAATTCAATCAAGCACCAATAGATGCTAAATTAGAAAATAGTTATGGGCAAGATGAAAGCTTTATATCAAAAAATAAGATCTTTTTAAGTAAAGTTAAAAAAAAATGACCCATGAGTTAGCTTTTAGTATTAGAAACTGAAAGGCCCATCTAAAACACAGAACTGTGCAATAGTGGGTTGCCAGCAGAAGCTTATAAGGCCAGGCTCTCCTGTCGCCTTACCCAATGTGGGACTGGATATTTTAACACTCCAACACTCCCCCGCAGTCTCACGTTGGGCGCGGTGAGAGGTGGGACCAGTCTAGAGGGACCACACCAAGGTAGGCAGGACACAGGGCCGGCTCTGATACCATATTAGAAACTGAAAGGCCCATCTAAAACACAGAACTGTGCAATAGTGGGTTGCCAGCGGAAGCTTATAAGGTCAGGCTCTCCTGTCGCCTTACCCAATGTGGGACTGGATATTTTAACACTCCAACATTTAGACTAGGCCTTAGAACTTTCTAACTATACCAATGGTTATGTATGTAAGTGTTAATTGATCCTTAAGTAGTGGAGAGTAAATACCACTTATGACATTATATGCAATATTGGATACACTCTCATGATCTACATTTTATTTGTCAATTAACTATTAGCTCTAAAACACAGAACTGTGCAATAGTGGGTTGCCAGCAGAAGCTTATAAGGCCAGGCTCTCCTGTCGCCTTACCCAATGTGGGACTGGATATTTTAACACTCCAACACTCCCCCGCAGTCTCACGTTGGGCGCGGTGAGAGGTGGGACCAGTCTAGAGGGACCACACCAAGGTAGGCAGGACACAGGGCCGGCTCTGATACCATATTAGAAACTAAAAGGCCCATCTAAAACACAGAACTGTGCAATAGTGGGTTGCCAGCGGAAGCTTATAAGGTCAGGCTCTCCTGTCGCCTTACCCAATGTGGGACTGGATATTTTAACACTCCAACATTTAGACTAGGCCTTAGAACTTTCTAACTATACCAATGGTTATGTATGTAAGTGTTAATTGATCCTTAAGTAGTGGAGAGTAAATACCACTTATGACATTATATGCAATATTGGATACACTCTCATGATCTACATTTTATTTGTCAATTAACTATTAGCTCATTTTATGAACTCATATAATATGAGCTTCTATCAATGAGCACAAACTAATTCTCTTATAATGGTATATTGAGTAAATAATATTAGTTTAGTTGAATAAAAAAAATATTACCCTTGATTACAAGTATGGTTCCAGCTAGTGTGGGTCATAATACAACTTATAGAACTATAATGAGTTAAAACTATTTGGTTAAGCATGTAATAAGTTAAATAAGCTAAGTTCCCCTTTTAGCTTATTATATGTGCATTTGAAATCAAACTCATGGTAGATCTTTGAGAGGATTAAGGATATAATGATCATTTTAATATGATCAATATTTTTCTCTGTTTAATGAAATATTATGCACATTTACATGATGGTTCATAAAATTAGATAACCTTTCACGAAATTTTTCTTATCTACCACCAAGTGCTTCTAGTCATTAATTTTTTTTAGGACTAATATAAAACTATTTTGAAATTATTTTCATATATAACTATTATTATTATTATTATTATTTTTATTATATTTGTTTTCATAAATATTGATATAGCCCAAATGAGGATTGTTAGCTCATCCTATGAGCTTATGGAATAGGATTTGTATCAATGAGCATAAACTAATTCTCCTATAATGGTATATTAATTTAAATAAATTGGTATAATTGAATAAGATAGATATTGCCCTTGATTGTGAGTATAGGGCTAACTGTTAGAAGGCTTTGCCACGTCAGCCTCCACGTCAGCCCTAGGCCACGTCAGCCCTAGCTGACCCGGATCCACGACCCGACCCGCAGTCGCGTTTGTGCGCGATCGTGCGAAGCCGCAACTACCGCCGTCGTCACCGGTTTCCTTTTCCGTTCGAATCTGTAAATTTGTAAAAACCATGATTCGGTTTTTATTGTGTAAATCATTCCTAATTTAACTCTTGTAAAATGATTATATATGTCTGTGATTAAATCAATGAAATTTCATCGAAGAATTTTTACACAAGATCAATCTAGGTTTCTTGAGCTTTTCCGACCGATCCTCTCTACCTTCAATTTCTATCATGATATCATCGGAGCCGATGGCTAACGCCGCCACGTCAGAAACCCTTTCTCCTAATTCGAACCCTACCCCACCTCTTCCCACAGTTCCGGCGACTTCTCCGACGCCGACGATGCCTGCACCCACCACCTCTGAGCGTTTCGACGGCACGAACTTCGTCGTCTGGCGAACGCGAATCCTACCTTTCCTAATTTCCCAAAATTTGCTCCCCATTCTCGACGGCCGTGAAACCGCGCCACCCGAATCCCTAATCGGGCCCGACGGTTCTCAATCTCCCAATCCCGCTCATCAATTGTGGTTAATCCGTGATCAGGCGGCTTTGGGATGGATCCTCGCCACTTCAACCAACACTGTGGTGACTCAATTGACGGATATCCATTCGTCCGCCGCCGCCTGGGCTCACCTGACGCGCACCTACACCGCGCAGTCCAACGCTCGATCTTCAGCTCTTCGGATGCAACTTCAGACCTTCAATCGAGGCTCTTGCACCGTCACAGAATTTTTTCACGACGTCAAAGCGATTCTGGATCAACTGGCCGCGATCGGAAGCAAAATCTTCGACAATGAGTATCTGACTCACATTTTTCGCGGCCTCGGTGATGAATTCGACAATCTTGCGACGTTGATCTCGGTTCAAAATCAGACGAACCCCCTCAGCCGCGACACCGTCCACAGCCTCATTCTCGCCCAAGAAGGCCGCACCAACGGCCGTACTGCGCCAGTTTCTCCGGCAGCGTTCGCTGCGTACCCGGGTCAGTTCGCGGGTCACGCGAATGCTCATTCGGGTCCCTTCGCGGGTCCTGCGAACAACCACTCGGGTCAGTTCGCGGGTCACGCAAACGCGCCCGCAGCCCACATTGACTCGGGCTTGCGGCCCGCGCCTTTCGCGCCCACTCTAGCCCAGCCCACGCCATATGGGCTGCTGCCCAACCCGCCAGCCCACAATTGGCCCAACAGAAACTCCTCCCGAGCCCGCAGATCCAACAGGCCCTACGGCCACCTATGTCGAAAACCCGGCCATTATGTCTCAAACTGCCGTGAAAGATTTAACCCCAATTTTAGCCCTCCAACCAATTACCAGGCCCAATCCTCTCCCCAAGCCCATATAACCTACCCCACCTACTACCCTCCTCAAATTAATTATACCCAACTTTCCCCTCCTCTCTCCCACTATGGACCACCCAACCCCCCACCTTCCGCCCTAGATGCCTCCTCCTGGCACCCCGATTCAGGAGCCTCCCATCATGTCACTGACTCCACCTCTGCCCTATCCGAAGTCACTCCCTACACGGGCTCTCAGCAACTCACCGTGGGTGATGGAGTATCTTTACCTATCACTCACACAGATCATCCTCCACGGCACCCATGATCGTGGACTCTACCATCTCGACTCGTCCGACGTCCGTCCTCGTGCGTACTTGGCTTCTCGTACCAGTCCTCTCCTGCTGTGGCATCATCGTCTTGGTCATCCGTCCCCACCTGTTTTAATTAATCTTTTGAAGACTACCAACACCCCATATTCTTCCCCATCTTATCCCCCAGGTACGGCGTGTGCCCTCAGTAAAAGTCACCGCCATCCCCACCCCCCTTCCCCCTCTAGGTCAACCCGACCTCTCCAACTCGTTCACTTTGATGTATGGGGACCATCTCCAGTTCAATCCTTTAATAAAAATAAATTTTATGTTTGTTTTATTGACGATTTTTCCCGTTTTACTTGGCTTTACACTTTTCAAACTCGCTCTCAATTTTTCACCATTTTTACCACCTTCCACAAATTTGTCGAGAACCAACTTCAATGTGATGGCACTCCAGAATTTCTCTCCGTCATGTTTCGTCAATATCTCCAATCCGCAGGGATTCATCAACGTGTCTCCTGTCCATACTCTCCCTTTCAGAACGGTGTTGCCGAACGCAAACACCGTCACATCATCGAGACCGGTCTCACTCTGATGTCTCAAGCTGCTGTCCCTCCTCACTTCTGGGATTATGCGTTTGAGACGGCTGTCTTCCTCATCAACCGCCTTCCAACCCCGGTGCTCCGGAATCTTTCTCCTTGGCAAACCCTCTTTCATCAACCTCCCGACATCAGCTCTCTTCGTGTCTTTGGGTATGCAGTCTTTCCCTACCTATGCCCCTATGCCCCTCACAAACTTGCTCCCCGCTCCCGTGCATGTGTCTTCCTCAGCTACCCTGCCGGGTACCATGGCTATCGCTGCTACTGCCCCGTTACCCATCGCACCTATATCACTGCTGATGCGGTTTTTCACGAAGAAACCTTTCCCTATCATAATATCCCTCATCCCCCTCCCTCCTCACCGAGCACCCCCCTTCACATAGTTCCAGTCTCTCCCGCTCCTTCTCCACCCTCTCCACCACCTGCACCCTTGCCAAGCTCTCCTTCTCCTCCAGTTTCCCCTTCCCATGAGTCCCCACTGGACTCCACTTCCCCTACCACTGATCCTTCTCCTGACGCCCCACTGGCATCAGTTCCCCAACCCCCTACTAGGCCTGTGACCCGTCTCCAGGATGGCACCATTTCCCGCCGCCATCTCACCAGACATCAAACCTTTGCCCTCACCACCACTACCCAAGCCCACCCTGAACCTACCTGCTTCTCTCAGGCTGTTCGGGAGCCACATTGGCGCGAGGCTATGGCTGCTGAGTATACTGCCCTTCTCCGGAATGGTACATGGGCTCTGGTTCCCCTACCCTCTGGTGTTAAACCCATTGGTTGCAAATGGATCTATAAAGTCAAACTCAAGTCCGATGGCTCCCTGGAACGCTACAAAGCCCGCCTAGTTGCGAAGGGCTTTCATCAGAAGGAAGGCATTGATTTCACTGAGACTTTCAGCCCAGTAGCCAAGCCTGTCACTGTTCGCACTGTTCTCACCATTGCCTATTCTCGTGGCTGGTCAATTCGACAACTGGATGTCTCCAATGCCTTCTTACATGGTCATCTCTCGGAAGTGGTCTATATGGAGCAACCCCAGGGTTTCGTTAACCCTGAACGCCCCCAGCATGTCTGTCGCTTGTATCGCTCTCTATATGGCCTCAAGCAAGTCCCTCGTGCTTGGTACCAGCACCTGAGCACCTTTTTGGTCTCTCTGGGCTTCATTATCTCACAGGCGGACACCTCTCTGTTTACTCTCCACACTCCCCGGTACAGCCTCATTCTCCTTGTTTATGTGGATGATATTATTTTGACTGGTTCCCCGCAGGCTCCTTTTGCTACTCTTCTTCAGGCACTACACCATGAGTTTGCCCTCAAGGACTTGGGGCCTATCCACTATTTCCTCGGCGTCGAAGTTCAACCTACCTCTGATGGTCTCCTCCTGCATCAAGCCAAGTTCACCCTCAACATTCTTGCTCGAGCTAAAATGACTGACGCCAAGGCCATCTCCACACCCTGCTCCACTGATGAACCTCTTTCTATCCATTCTGGAGATCCCCTCCCCGATCCCATCCTTTACCGCAGCATTGTTGGTGCCCTCCAATATCTTACCCTCACTAGCCCAGATATTGCCTACTCCGTCAACATCGCCTGCCAGTTCCTTCACAATCCTACCACCGCCCATTGGCAAGCTGTGAAACGCATACTTCGCTACTTAACCGACACTCCCCGACTTGGCCTTCTCCTTACTCGGGGCCCTACCATCTCCCTTCATGCCTTCTCAGATGTTGGTTGGGCTGGTGATCGTGATGATCGTCGCTCCGTCGGTGGGTTCTGCATCTTCCTTGGTCGCAATTTGATCTCTTGGAGTTCACGTAAACAACGCACCATTGCTCGCTCCAGCACTGAAGCAGAATACAAATTGTTAGCTGACACCACAGCCGAAATCATGTGGATTGAGTATCTTCTCAGAGATCTTCATGCTCTTCCTCCTCAACCTCCCACGCTCTGGTGTGACAACATGTCGGCGCTCTATCTCACCGCCAATCCGGTCTTCCATGCTCGCACCAAGCACATCGAGATCGACTTTCACTTTGTTCGTGAACGTTTAGCTCGTGGTCAACTATTTCTCCAGTTTATCTCCACTATTGACCAACCTGTCGATATCTTCACCAAAGGCCTCTCCTCCGCTCGCTTCAAGCTTCTTCGATCCAAGCTGATGGTCCAGTCTGCCCCTTCAGCTTGCAGGGGGATGTTAGAAGGCTCTGCCACGTCAGCCTCCACGTCAGCCCTAGGCCACGTCAGCCCTAGCTAACCCGGATCCACGACCCAACCCGCAGTCGCGTTTGTGCGCGATTGTGCGAAGCCGCAACTGCCGCCGTCGTCACCGGTTTCCTTTTCCGTTCGAATCTGTAAATTTGTAAAGATCATGATTCGGTTTTTATTGTGTAAATCATTCCTAATTTAACTCTTGTAAAACGATTATATATATCTGTGATTAAATCAATGAAATTTCATCGAAGAATTTTTACACAAAATCAATCTAGGTTTCTTGAGCTTTTCCGACCGATCCTCTCTACCTTCAATTTCTATCACTAACTAGTGTGGATCATAGTGCACCTTATAGAATTATAATAAGTTGGAACTATTTGGTTAAGCATGTAATAAGTTAAATAAGATAAGTTCCTCTCTAACTCATTATATGTGCATTGGAATTTGCATGCTTTGAAATTAGGCTTGTAGTAGATCTTTAAGAGAATTAAGGCATAATGGTCATTTTATCATGATTAATATTTTCGTCTATTTTATGAAACATGATGCACATTTACACCATGGTTCTTAAAATTAGATAATCTTTCCCAAAATTTTTCCTTTTTACCACCAAGCACTTCTAATCACTAATTTAGTGCAGATTTATTACTTTTCATTGGCTAGTATAGTAAAAAACATAGAGAGTAAGGTCTTAACCAAAAATCATAGAAAATGGGAGGAAAATCATGTACACAAATCTCATTTTTAATTTAATGCAAAATCTATTTTTAATCTATAATTGATATTCATATTCCGGCTTAAAGCCTCGTTTGAGGAAATTTTTTTTATGATATTAACATCATGAGAAACAAAGATCTTAACCACAATGAAATCAAAATATCAATATACATTTGTGTCTATTATGGGCGTACATGTCTCGTGTTGGGGTATTCGTAAAAGAAATTTGTGTACATATTCCTTTTTGTACATATTGTGTAATCCTTTAATAATTTATATGTCTTGTAAATACTTAACAATTATATCGTCTTTATTATTATATCGTCTTTGCATTTAGGAGGGTAAATCACTTCAGAAACGAGGGAAAACTTTCTTCTAAGGTTTTCTAGTTGAGAAAAACCTAGTGGTTTTGTGGCTTAAGATTGGTAATCTTAAGCTTAAGGTTATATTTTTAAAGTACTGGAAGGACTTTTGTGTAAGGCATTTTCTGTGCAATAACTGCGTATGGATTGTGAAATTGAAATAATCTCTTGGCAGCCATTATTACTTGGTTAGTGGACGAACTCTATATCTTGTTGAGCTAAAAGCAGTGGACATAGACACGAAATGTGTTTGGGTTTAACTACTCAAATATCCTTCTTTTAAGATTTATTTAATTATAAATGTAATCACTCCTCAAATTACGTTCCCCGATATTCCAAGGAATAAAATTAATTCATTGGTTTTAAAATGTATTTGCTATATTCTTCAATTAGAACTTCCTTCTTTAAATAATTTAGAAAAAAAATTTATATACAAACTTTTAACCAGAGATAGAATATGCGTTATATACCATCTTTACCCAATTGCTAAAACCCACATTGCCTCTGACGACTATAACTCTGGATATAACATGCCACATTACACGTCAAGACATGTTTCGACCTGCTGGAGAGGCATCTGAAGTTCTGACTTTCTTTCCGGCCAGCTGAATCTCCTAAATCTACCGGAGGAGGTTTCTACAGGAATGTACGTTTTACAGAATGTACGTGGGCACGTGTTTGTATACAAAGGGACGAAGGACCAATATGTTTACTTGGTTATAATAAATTATTCAATTTTCTATTAAATGTTCAGAGAAATTTTTAATTCTTTCACAAAAGTTCCGTCACCAGCTAAATTTTAATTTTTCACCTCTGTCCACCTGCGGGATAAACCTTCTTGACAGCAAAGATGACAATCCACGTTATATCGAACCTATGGACATTTGATTTAGATATTCCATCTACTCTCAATACATTATATATCAACTCATATTGTATAGAACTAAATAAACAATTGATGCATTTAGTTGACCTCTTTGCCAATACGATACCTAAGATGGAAGACTCAAAGCTTTGAGTGTGGTTTTGATCATCCCCGGCTCAAAAGGTTGGAAACAAGGACATAGCAACATCTAGGCCTATAGTTCATTGCGTATTGAACATAAGTTCTAAACTAAAATGAGGTTGACTTTGGCGAGTAAACCCAACTTTGGATTTTAAATTGAGCCTTCCAAAGAGAAGGTTCAACCTTTTTATGGTTGATTTATTTGTCAAAAAGTTTAAATACCTAATCCAAAAATTAGTTAGAAGATTGAATAATCACTTTCTTCATTTAAGTTTTACCATAAAAATTATGCTTTCAATGTAAAACTTTCATCTTGTAAAAATGTCAAGCACCTATGTTTACAAAGCATATCATACAAGTTGAAGTAAATTTAACCTAAACTTTAATGTTGTATAAAAAGGTCTAAAGCAAAATTCAAAAGCTAGTTTATAGGTTAAAAAAAAAAGGAATCATTTAAACTACAACAAATCCAACCATAAGTCAAAAGGCTTAAGCTTTAATTACTTTTGAATCAGAACATTTTACCATACTTCTAATCCAACATCTCTTCAGTTTGCCATGATTCAAACCTAAGACATGAGATTTGACTATGACATCAATTATAACAAACCCAACCAATAATCCAAAAGGCCTAAGCATGTTGACATAATGTGTTCAATCACTTTTAAACCGTAACATAAACTTTATCATAAAAAAATCATGCTTTTGTGTTAAACTTTGATTCTACATGCACTATTGAATAGAGTATAAAGATAAAATAGTCACGCCCTGTTGAGTGAGAACCTCCCTAGCACTGTCACTATATGCAAAGATAAACTCAACATGTGCGTCTGCATGCCCGGAACGAAACTGACTGAGGGCTTAGATGTCGCCATGACTTCGTTTCCAACTTCCTCACTTCCAACATCCCCTAGGGCTAGCGATGGTCAAATCACGCTCAAGGCTGTGAACCTTCCAAACTAAAATTCTGCTTGTCTGATAATTGGTTTGCACCAGAAAGTCAAACCCCACATGAAGCCCCCAGTAGATGAAGCGTGTATGATTTCTTTCAGCTGGAATACTGAATGTAATAACATAAAGTTACATCATATTGGTTAGTTATAATTGTTTGTGAAATTATTATAAATTCCTCTTAATATTTAATACAAAGTTGACCCAGGTTGCTTAATTAGATTAGCTTGTTAAAACCATTCGACACTCCTAAAAAGAATTTATTCGATTTCTAATTTTAAATTCTCTTGTAGTTTCAATTATTACCCATATATTCCAATATTCGGCTCGCTAAACGTACAACAGTTATATTCCTACTATTCGTGGGTATAGACTGAAACTGGAAGCAAGATTGAGAGCAAGTTTTAAATTCCTGATCTCGACAGTTATATTCCAATAGATTTACATTTTCTACGAAATGTTTTCGTAACCATTCAAAATTCATTCTTGCAGCTTTTTTAATAATTCTTGACAATCATGTCTTGAAGACATTTGTAAATAATAATTGTCAAGAATTCCTCAACTGACACAAAAATAATTTTTTTCTCTTTTTTATACCTACACCTATACTCACACACCCAAAAGGTCCCAAGACCTACTAAATTACCACTAAGCTAGCAAATGATGACCCATAAAAATAGTTTTCCAAAGGCAATTTTTTACTCTTTCTTTTTTTCTTTTTTTTTCCCTTCTAACTACTCAATAAAGTACTAGGATAATCATGGATTAATTACAATTAATCTTAAACTAACTTTAAAATTTACCTCAAGGAGAAAATTGGGCATGGTTTATGGATTAGACATATAAACATGTTAACATGAAAAACAAATTGACGCATCCATTATTTTCTATATCTCGTGTCAGTTACAAGAATTGCTTTCTATATTAAAAACAATTCCCATACTTTTTGAATCATATCTCATAACTAATTGTAAATCATAACTGCCAACAATTCTTCCAATGACAATAAAATATATTTTTAAAAGCAGTTTTTTTCCTTCTCGAAGTACTCAATGTAATGTTGGGGGTAATCATGGAGTACTTGCAACTATTCTTAAATAATATTAAAAATCATTTGCTTGAGCAAAATGAACACCTTTTGGTAATTATATAAACAAGTTAACATTTATATTTTTGCGCCAAAGAATAAAAAGAGCATGCAAAGGCAGTAGTGAACTGCCACAAACCTTCAGCTTCGCATTTTGATCTATCAAAAAGGTCATCATCGAGGCCTGCAAAGATTTTTTTTCTTTTTTTTTTATTGTACGCTTAATCAATAAAACTTTCTTAATTTGTTCATCCAGTAAACTCCCTAATTTAGTTCGAGGTAAGTTGTAAGTACTCCATGATCAGCCCAGTTTTACATTGAGTGATAAAAGGGAAAAAAAGAAAAAGAAAAAAACTGCCTCCAGAAAATTATTTTTATGTCACGGGAAGGATTGTTGATAGTTAGGACTTACAAATATGTATAAAAATATGATTACTGAAAATTACGAAAAACTAAAAAAAAAAATCAATAGTTATGAAAACAGATTATATAAAAAAATGAGTTCACTCTTTAAAATCCCGAAGGGATGCTGGAAGTGTTAAAGTTGGAAACGAAGTTCTAGTGACACCTAGGCCTTTAGTCAATTTTCTTCCGAACAAAAACGCTTAGCTAAAATGATGTTGGTTATGATGAGTACACTCAAGTTTCGATTTTTAACTTGGGTCATCCAAAGGGGAGGTTTAACCTTTTTTTTTTTGTTTTGGGTGATCTATTGAATAAGCTTTAGAGATGTACTAGACATGCCCTGATTAGTTAGAACCTTCCTAGCATGCTCACGTGCGCAAAGAGAACTTCAACATATGCATCATCATAGCAATGAAAAGCCGGATCGGATAACTATATATACATGATGAAGAAGGTCTTGCAATCAATGCAAAATACATAGACAAGGAAGATGGGTCTGACGGGTTCCTCTTCTTACTCTTTGCTTGCTTTTGCGGTTGTATTAGCTTTGGTTCTGAATGCTGGAGTCCCCTGTTATGGAGGAAGAACCAGCACTTATATGAGGTTTGACAACTACAGTGCCTGTATGCCCATTGATAGCCCCACCTATTATGTTCCCCCCGGGAGAAACACACCTCAGCAGGTGTCCTCTACTTCTGTTACTTTCTACTCTACTGCACATCATGTGTTGTTTTTCTTCATGATCTCTACCACATATTTGTTAAAGGACACGTCATCACCACGCGGCACCCCGTCAGCGCCACGTTCGCAACTCAGCCAAGTCAGCCCTAACCCTAGCGGAACCGGGCGACCCGACATGAATGCGCAACCCGCTTCATGACCCGGTTCCGCCGGCGCTCGTGCTCGTCCCTCTCCTCCGAAGATCTCTCCAGCGCCGCTGCACGATTTTCTTCCATATTTGTCAAGATCTGTTTTGTAAAGATTTTAGTTTTGTAAATCGTTGTTCATATATATGTTTTGTAATCACGTTGTAAAGAATTATCGGGAAAGATCAATCGATAGAAGCTTTTCACAAATCTAGGGTTTACCTTTGTGTCTGTTCATCTTCTCCACCGCCGGAATCCAGAATTCCGGCAATCCAATCCGATCCTCTTCATTCTTTCAATATTGATAATCCTTTTAGTCTCATGTCTTCGTATTTCATTCTATTCTTAGGACTTTTACACACAAAGTACAAGCAAATGAAATTTAATTGCTTATGACGCAATATCGCATGTCTCTCAAAGAAACTTAATCAACAGCATTTGTAACTTGTTCGCTATCCTTTCTGATACATAACAATCTTATTGTAGGTTCATCTAACTCAAGGAGACTATGTGGGGAAGGCAATGCTTGTGTCATGGATCACTCCTATTGCTCCAGGTTCTAGGATAGTGCAATATTGGAGTGAAAATAACACCAAAGTACAACAGGCCAAAAGCATAATTGAAACCTATACATACTATAATTATACTTCTGGTTACATTCATCATGCCAACATGACCAACTTGGAGGTAAAATTCTATTTTATTTGTTTATTCTTTTCAGTCCTTGAGACTTATCACCAAGGATCTAGAAAAAAAAATAGCTTAGAGCCAAACAAATAAAGAGCTAGAATATAATATAAGGAAACAAGTGGAAACAAACATCTAATCTTTCTATTTCATATTTTTTGAGACAGTTCAATTCCAAATATTACTATCGACTTGGAGAGGGAAAATATGCACGAACATTTTGGTTTGTAACTCCTCCACTAGGACCTGATGTGCCATATACATTCGGCCTCATAGGTATCTATCTGTCAAATAACGTTTAGCCTTTGTAGTGTTTTAAATTCGGTTGTTAGTGAGAGTTAAACATTTCGGTACTCTTCTAAGGCATTGGAAGGCGAGGTATTGCTCAAATGACTATATAAGTATCTGTAACAAAAAAGCACAGAGGGAATTGTTTTGATCAATTCGACCATGACTAGGTTTCTATACAAGTCAAAATTTCAATGTTAGTTTACTTGAAATGCTTTGCTGATAGGGAAGCAAAAATCGATACTTGTGGTTTTTGTTTTTGTTTCCAATTTGCTCCTAGCATACGAGATCCCCTTTTGTAAGATTCATTCCAATGAAAAGCGAGAACAAAGTATCGCCACTTCCATTACTATGTATTTTTACACTAATGTTGAACACCATTGCAGGGGATCTTGGTCAGACCTGGCGTTCAAATAACACACTCACCCATTACCAAAACGATCCCTTGAATGGGCAAGCAGTTTTGTATCTAGGGGATTTCTCTTATGCAAATGACTGGCCAGATCATAATAACACCAGGTGGGACACATGGGGAAGGCTCATAGAGAGGAGTGCCGCCTATCAACCTTGGATATGGGCAGTGGGGAACCATGAAATCGACTGGGCACCACAGTTGGTAAGCATCTTGAGTAAAAGCATATTTTCTGAATCCTTAACCCCAGAAGGTTGTAAGATGGAATGAATTAGTAGAAGAAAATTGACATCACTATCTTCGTTGCAGGGCGAACCCAAACCTTTCGTGCCTTATAGTCACCGTTTTCACACCGCACATCAAGCCTCTGGCAGCACTGGACTATATTGGTACTCAATCAAGAGAGGTCCAGCCTACATCATTGTTATGGCTGCGTATTCACCGTTTGGTAAGTTCATAAACTTGCTTCTTCTTTTCTTCCTTGGATAAATTGTGCTCCAATTACCATAGCATTGTGCATGGGTCTATAAATTAAAGACCTTTAATCTTCACGTTCCAGCTTCCATGCGTAAGTTCTCGTGACTGTTTTAGTATTCAGTACAAGGGCAAGAATTCTATCTTCCTTCAAAGCTCATCTACTGCTTCGTGGGGCTGCCTTATTATTTTTAGTCATTAGGAGCTGTCACATATATTTAGCTTTAACCTATAATTTTCTTTCTTTTTTTCGAGGTTATTACACTCCTCATTACAATTGGTTCAACAAAGAGATAAAAAGGTCAACAGGAGTGAGACACCGTGGTTGATTATTACAATGCATCCACCAATATATAATAGCTACAAAACCCATTACATGGAAGGTGAAACCATGAGAGTAATATACGAAAAAACATTTGTGGAGAACAAAGTTGACTTAATATTTGCTGGTCATGTACATGCCTATGAACGATCTGTAAGTTCTTCATATTTCACCGAGCATAATTCATTGCTTTCTCTTAGATATGTTTTTGTCAACTACATAAATTTTTAGGCCTTAGCTCTTTTCTTTTTCTTTATTCACTGTCGAGATTTCAACACTTCGTGTCACTTGACAAGTGATTTTCTGGCAACGCAGGTTCGTGTATCTAATATCCTATATAACATAACAAATGGACTCTGCACCCCTATCAAAAATCTAGATGCACCAGTTTACTTCACTGTTGGTGATGGAGGAAATCTTGAAGGCTTAGCAGTGTATGTTCATGTGTATAACTTAAAATAATTTTGTCCTCATATAATGGCTTCATTCATTCATTCAAATTTAATGTTTGGATTTTCCTTTTTTGCAGCCTGCAATTCCCACAGCCAAATTACTCAGCTTTCCGCGAACCCAGTTACGGTCACGGCATCTTGGATATCAAGAACCGAACCCATGCCTACTTTGGTTGGAACCGAAATGAGGACGGATACCCAGTCGTTTCTGATTCTGTATGGCTCACCAATAGGTATTGGAATCCAACCGATGATTCCAATTAATGGTTGTAGGAGCTACAATCATGAAGCTAAGAATCCAAAAAATAATATGAATAACTGTTGTTTGCTTTGTCAGAATTCGGTTGGCATTATTGTCAGCAGGAACTGTTGTGTGTGTATTTCCATGGCATTTGGAATGCCAAAAATAACGAAAGAGACTTCTTTTACTTTACCGGGTTCCTCTTAGCCCATTGAATAAGAGCATGCTTAACTGGAAGACTTCTTCTGTGTAGTTGAATTAGACATTTGGTAATATATTCCTTACACTCTTTGCTTATAGGCTATTTGATTTATATGAGCATGTTTTGCACATGAATAGAGAGCTCGTTTCATGGAATGCTTGAATTTGCTATTAGTTGTTGAACTTTTAGCTTATTTTGAAATTTTCCTTGTATGAATTAGAGAATTTTGTGCTATGTGATTTGTAAAATCAAAACCCCAATTGAACAAGATTGGGACTTTTCATTCAAAATAAAATCGAAGAGAAATACTAATTATATCTTGCAGCTTCTATGGATATTTGACAAAAATTCCAAACTATAGTTAATCTCTATCATAAGGCTATGTGTGGCTTGATTTTTTTAAAGCTCAAGTGTGGCTTAAGTTGTTGTAAGGCCATGTGTTGCTAGGTTTGTTATAGGGTTGTATATGCCTTGGCTTCTGTAAGGCCGTGTGTGGCCTAATATTGTTGTAACTCGTGAGTTGAATTTATGTGTGTGATTTGAAGTATATTGTGTAAATCTTTATTCCATGAAAATGAAGTTGGTGTATAAAATGATATAACTTCCAAGAACATTTGACCACCACTGGAACACTTTTTTTTGGTTGGGGCCGGGGGAGGGGGGGGCGGCGGGTTCTTAATCCTAAGTTCTCCCTTCCTAATCAATAATCAATTAAGAAATTGTTTAGATCAACTTGACCAACCACCTTTACTAGGCTAAGAAAGTGAAATGAAAAGATAATGGTGCCACTTTTGTGAAATAAGAAGACTCTCCATCACCCTAAAACTCGACACTACATGCAAGAGTTCAGCAAGCTTGCAACATGCAGATAGCATGAGCTCGACACACAGAGTTTCAGACATGTCAAGCGTGCTGATCATTGGCTATATAATGGAGTTCCACTAAGCATGATCAACATTGTTACACCAACCACCATGTTGCCAGCACTGGACAACAAGGCAACCAAAGCATGGTTTGCACAAAAGCAGTAGGAAAGCGTGAATGCCTCACGCCTGAATGTGGTGAGTGGACACAACAGCAACAAACACAAGTTGTGCCCATGCAAGCACACAAAGCTCATTACTCCCAACTAACGTGCAAAGAACATGCATGCACCCTAGCGCCATACTACTACATTAACAAGCAGTGAGGTGGAGATGTGAAGTCTGTCTTTGGTAAGTTCAAACGAACAAGCAATGACATGGAAGGTACATCATATGGAAGACAACCCAATGCTGCAAAGAATCCTAGTCCCGTAAAGCAAGTCTTAAGCCTTGAAAGTCCTGGTGTAAAGCATGGAGCAATAGCAAAGAAGTCAAGAACTAGTCAGGACAGGGATGTTCCCTTTTGCTTTATCTAAAAGGCATGTTGTAAACTTCCACGAAGTTGCATGGAAGAAATAAGCAGTGTTGAACACCTATAAATAGGTGTGGCTTGCCTATAAGAGAAGTAAGCCTCAAGATTGTGTAATTCAATCATTTGAATCCAAATACAACTTCCACATTTTGCCTAAAACTTTGTTTTTCTTCTTGGCATTATAGAGGTTTTGATCACATACCACCACTCTAACTATATCACCCAAATACCTTCCATTATGTCATCATCTCCCATATCCACTTCTTATCCTTTTCCTAACATCGTCAACCTTAGCAACTTCATTACCATCAAACTCACCGAAGGAAATTATCTCCCATGGATGACTCAAGCCAAGTCACTCACTCAAACCTAAAAACTTACTGGGTTCCTCGCTGGAAACACTCCTTGTCCTCCCATTACTTTAATGGTTGCTAACAAAGATGAAGCAAACCCTACACATGATGCATGGATGCAAAACGATGCTGGTAAAATCTTGGATTATTAGCACACTTTCTGAGGAAGCTCTTGGCCACATCTTCAAACTTGAAACATCTGCTCAAGTATGGAATGATCTTGCTAATCACTTCGCATAGCGAACTGAAGCTCGTGAACTTGATCTTCTTTCGCAACTACACAATATCCATAAAGAAAGAAAGAATCTCCCAACCTTCCTAGTTAATTTCAAAAGCCTCCTAAATCAATTAGGCTTAATTGGGAAACCATTGTCAAATCCTTCCAAAACTTTCTGCTTTCTTGAAAGCCTTGGTCAAGTATATGAGGCATTCAAAACTATTATGTTCTGGCCACTAATTTCATAATTTAGTGAAGTGGTGTCTTAATTGCAAGATTTTGAGTCCCATCTCATAAGGTACTTTAGTTGAATAGCCACTATCCCAAATAAGAGTATGGCCTTCTCTGCTCAGTGAAACAACTGCAAAGGTAGGGATTCCTCCCGAGGTAGAAACACCTTATCCTTTAGCTCACAAGGACATGGCTTTGGCCCCTTAACTTAGAACCCTCGCATTACAACTAAACCCAATCTTGAAATACTATTGAAAAATCAGCTAATCCCTTTATTGCTAATAATCAACCGTTGACCTCTTGTCAGATTTGTGGAAAAAGAGGCCACATAGTTCTAGAATGCTGGAGAAGGTTTGTTCACTATTTCCAAACTGTTGAGATACCTAAGGCTCTAAATGCTCTTCAAGCAACTGAATGGGTTTTTAACTCCGGGGCCTCCTCTCACATTACTAATTTTACAGGTAATCTCAAAACATCGTCTCCCTATTATGGCTTGGATAGCATTATGGTCGGCAATGGAAATTCATTGCCAATCTCTCACACTAGATCAACCACCATCGAAAATGGTAAAATCAAATTGGAATCAATCCTAGTCTCACCACAAAATCTTTTGTCAATTTCAAAATTGACTGATGACATTCCCTATTTAGTAGTATTTGACTGTCAATATTTTATTATTAAGAACCTAATCACTTAGGAAACCATGCTTAAAGGACATAGACAAGGAGACTTATATGTGCTACCCATGAAAAATACTCAAGCCCTCTTCTCCATACACCAAAGGAGAACAGATGGTAGCACGTGACACCAAAGACTAGGACACTCAAACTTGTAACTTTTGAAATTCCTCCAAGACCGTAAACTGATAGAAGTAAATGATGATATTCCTTTTGTTTGCACTATTTGCATGCTAAGCAAAAGTCATGCTCTACCATTTTCATCTGCAACTCATCAATCTAACCTATTTCTAAAGAAAATCCACAATAATCTTTGGGGACCTTCCTCAACCTCCTCCTATTAGGGTTTCTCTTACTATGCTGTTTTGGTTGATGATTGTACTTGTTTTGCCTAGTTTTATCCAATAAAGAGAAAACCTAACTTTTGTGGAATTTTCAAGACCTTTCACATAATGGTTGAAAAGAGATTTAATACCAAAATTGAAGTCTTGCAATCTGACAATGGCAGTGAATATACCAGCAATGAACTTGAATCTTACCTTAAGGAACATGGAATACTTCAGTAATTTTCATGCCTTTATACACTTCAACAAAATGAAGTTGCTAAGCATAAGCATCGGCATAATACTGAGCTAGGAAGATCCATACTTCTTCAAGCTTCAATCCCAAAGAGATTTTGGGTCGATGCCTTCTCAACAGTAGTGTACCTAATCAATAGACTACCTTTAACAACTTTTAAGGAACGAAAAAGCCCTTGTGAAGCCTTATACCTTCGAACTCCTGAATATAGGACATTAAGGGTTTTTTTTATCTTAGTGCATTCCTTGTTTGCGCTATACTCTTATGGACAAATTATTTGTTAGATCCCTCCCTTGTACTTTCTTGGGATACAATACTAAACATAAAGGCTACAAATGCTATCACCGTGAATTAGGTAAGCTTTTTATCTCACATCATGTAATTTTTAATGAATCAGCCTTCCTCTTCTAAAAGCAACATACCTCCACCTCATCCCAAGATATGTGTGAAAATCCTTTCATAATTCTCCAAAATCTAGAATAAGAATCTTCCCACATCACATCACCTTCAAATGAGCTACACGTGCATAACCCAAGT
This sequence comes from Casuarina glauca, assembly GCA_028551395.1. NCBI lineage: Eukaryota > Viridiplantae > Streptophyta > Magnoliopsida > Fagales > Casuarinaceae > Casuarina > Casuarina glauca. Next base: position 18,511,940 of record CM052351.1, read on the forward strand.
CTGCCTTATCCACATCCTCAGCTTCCAATCTTTACAACCCTAAAAAATATTTCAAATTCTCCTTCCAATCAGCATGCCAATCCAATGGTGACCTATGCATCAACGTCCCCACTCAATGGTTTTCCTTCCTTTTCAAACTCCGAACCTCTAAGTAATACACCACTTAGAGATCTCACGTGTACTTCGCAAGATACTCACCCCTTTCATCCTAACATAGTCCAATTAATTCCACCACTTGCCAACGTGTCATAACCAATACCAAGTATTAACATCCCATCTAGCCACACTCACACCCTACTAAACCATGCCCTCTCGACACCTTCCAAACTAGTTGTTCCACATTTTGGTCATGGCATTGCATGCACGTCGTCTAACCATATGGTACTCGAGTGTGATGACACTTTGACTGACTATATATCACACGACTCCCTCAACTTGCCACCTTCACCTTCTCTTCCCTGAAGACTTTCACCACCACCTACCATTATTGCCATTGATACACCAGTGAAAAAGCCACAAACTCAAAGGACCCACTCCATGACAACATAGAATATGTTGGGTGTTCACCAATTGAACCTAAAATATGCTTTATTCCATTCCCCATCCATTCCATTAGTTCCCACCAACATCCATTGTGCTCTTGACCATCCTGGTTGGAGACAAGTCATGATAGCTAGGTTGACTACTCTCCATAACAACCTCATGTAAGATCTTGTTCCCCGAGAACCTTCCACGAACGTGGTAGGATGCAAGTGGGTTTTCAAACCCAAGTTGAACCCTAATGGCTCACTCCAACACCTAAAAGCTAGGCTCGTAGCAAAAGATTATCATCAAGAGCCTAGAGTTGATTACTTGGAAACATATAGCCTTGTAATTTGACCCACTATTGTGCAAATAATACTCACCTTAGCTGCTATTCAGGGATGGCATCTTTGTCAATTCAACGTAAATAATGCCTTTTTGCATGGTGAGCTTATGGAACCCATGTTCATTAAGCAACCACAAGGTTTTCATAGCTCAAAATTTTCACAACATGTTTGCTCACTCCACAAGGCATTATATGATCTCAAGCATGGGCCACAGGCTTGGTTTGATAAGCTCTCATCATTCTTACTAGATCGTGGGTTCAAATATTCACGTTATGACCCTTCTTTTTTCGTTTACAGCCAAGGTAACCATCACGTGTGGGTTCTCATCTATGTAGATGATTTGATTGTAATCGGAAGTAGACCTAAATTGCTTGATTACTTTGTTGCCTGCTTGCGTGCCAAGTTTCCCATCAAGGACCTTGGGAAATTGCACTTCTTCCTTGGAATCCGAGTGCATTATAATGAAGAAGGGATGTTTATTTCCCAAAAACAATATGCTTCAAACATTTTGCATAAGGCCGAAATGAGCTTTTACAAGCCACTAGCAACCCTAATTGCCCTCAAGCCATCTAGGATGCTGAATAGTGACACACCACTTGCACAGCCCACCTTGTTTAGGTCTATCCTCCGAGCACTTCAATACATCACACTCACACAGCCTGATCTCTCTTATGCAATGAATCAACTATACCAAAAAATGGCTAGACCCATTGCTCTTGATTTCTTTGAATTTATACATGTACTAGGGTATCTCCATAGAACATGCTCACTTGGACTTCGGATTCACTCCAATAGCTCAATGAACCTATATGGATTCATAAACTCTGATTATGTTGGATGCTCAGAAAGCAGACACTCCATCAAGGACCTTGGGAAATTGCACTTCTTCCTTGGCATCCGAGTGCACTATAATGAAGAAAGGATGTTTATTTCCCAGTAACAATATGCTTCAAACATTCTGCATATGGCCAAAATGAGCTTTTACAAGCCACTGGCAGTTGCCCTCAAGCCATCTAAGATGTTGAACGGTGACTCATCACTTGCACAACCCACCTTGATTAGGTTTATCCTTGAAGCACTTCAATACATCACTCTCATATGGCGTGATCTCTCCTATGCAGTGAACTGACTATGCCAAAAAATGGCTAGACCCACTGCCCTTGACTTCTTTGAATTTAAATGTGTACTGAGGTATTTCCACAAAACATGCTCACTTGGTCTTCATATTCACTCTAACATCTTAATGAACCTATATGGATTCACAGACTCTGATTATGTTGGATGCTCAGAAAGCAAATGCTCCACCACCGATTATCATTTATTCCTTGGAGCAAATCTTGTGTCCTAGAGCTCTAAAAAGCAACATTTGGTATCAAAGTCATCTACGAAGGCACAATACCAATCCTTGGCTTCGGGTACAATAAAAGGAATGAGGATACTCCACCTACTTAGACACTTAGGGGTTTGTACGTTTAATCCCATCAAGTTCTACTGTAATAACATTTCATCCCTTCACCTAACCACCAAGCTAGTACTTCACAATCATTCAAAATATTTCAAAATTGATTATCATTTTATGTGGGAGAAAGTCACACAAGGAACCTTTGTCACTAACTTTGTACCATCCTCCTAATAGTTGGTTGATGCTCTGACAAAGCCTCTGACAAGAGAAGCTTTCGAGTCTTCAAGAACCAAATTTTGCGTTACCATACCAAATCTGAAGAAGCATGAAAAAGAAGACTTTCCATCACCCCAAAACTCGGCACTACATGCAGGAGTTCACCAAGCTTACAACACGCACATAGTGCGAGCTCAACACACAAGTTTTAGACACATCAAGCGTGTTCATCATTAGCTATATAATGGAGTTCCACCAAGCATAATCAACACTGTTGTAGCAACCACCTTGTTGCTAGCATCGAACAATGAGGCAACCAAAGCATGGTTTGCGTAGAACACAATAGCAGGAGAGTGTGGATGTCTCATTCTTACATGTGATGAGTGGACACGACAGCCACAAACGCAAGTTATGACTATGTAGGCATATAAAGCTCATTACTCCCAACTAACGTGCAAAAAACGTGCATGCACCGTGGCACCATACTGCTACACTAACAAGCAATGACATGGAGAGGTGAAGTCTGCCTTTGGTAAGTTCAAATGAACAAGCAGTGACATAGAAGGCATGTTGAATGGAAGACAACCCAATGTTGCAAAAAGTCTTAGCCCCACAAAGCAAGTCTTGAGCCTTAAAAGTCTTGGCGTAAAGCATGGAATAGCATGAAAGAAGTTAAAAATTAATCAGGATAGGGATGTTCCTTTTTACTTTATCCAAAATGTCATGTTGTAAACTTCCACAAAGTTGCACGGAAGAAATAAACGGTGTTAAACACCTATAAATAAGTGTGGCTTGCCTATGAGAGAAGTAAGCCTCAAGATTGTGTAATTTAATCATCTGAATCCAAATACAACTTCTGCATTTTGCCTAAAACTCTATTTTTCTTCCTTCTATACAGCCAAAATCAATGCCATCATTTCCAATTCATACATCAAAAGTTACAAACTCTTCCCATGAAGTGCCTTACTAACATATTGTCCTCGAGTCAAGATTGCACCCACCTCAATTCAAGATGTATTGCATTCCACCATAATGGCTTCTAGAAATCTAGTAGAGCAAGAATCAAAGTTTGGGTTAGTGTTGACTTTAGTGATTCAAACGCCATGTATGTCGGCTCTCCCCAAAGGAACATGTCTTAGCAACTTAGTGAAAGGCCCTACTAGTTTCCCATAATCCTTTACATACCTCCAATAATAACTAGTAAGTGCGAAGAAACTTTGCAATCTCTTCACCAGGTTTAATTTTTTTGAACCATCACGACTTTATCCTCCTTAAGCATATGCCCTAGCAACCAAATTTCTCTTTATCTGAAAGCAAACTTCAAATGCTTTGAAGCCTCCTATAGATTATGCAAATGCCCTTCCCAATTGTGGCTCTGAACTAATATTTCCCTTTATTAAAATAAAATTAAAAAAATGGATTTTCTAAGGTACCTTCTCAATATTATTTTCATTAAGACTTGAAACTTGTAATCACCATTATTGGAACTGAATGCAATTTTTGGTATGTTGTTGTTATTGCTTACTTGAATCTAGTGATAATCTAATTAGAAGTTAAGTTTTAAGAAAACCTAAATTCCATGTAACTCGTTGATGAGCTTATCTACCTTCAACATAAAAAACCTATCCTTTACCTTGATCTAGTTCAATGCTCTATAAGCACCAAGAGCCATCACGTTTTTCACAAGAAAGACTAGGGACAAGTAAAGACTGCTAACTTGGTTGAATGACTCTTGATGATGATAGCAACTCGACAACCCTCTTGTCAATCTCCATTTTGTTCTAATATAGGTGTCTCCTTATCACAAAGAAGAACTCAAAAGCTTTTTGGAAAGAACTATTTTGACTTCAAGGGACAAGCTTTCATTTTACTTCCGTATATCATCCACAGTTAGACAAACAAACGAAGGTATTGAATTGAACTTTGTGGATGTATCTAACATGGTTCGTGGTGAATAGTCCTAAAGATTAGATCAAATGGGTGACTTGAGTGCGGTCTTGTTATAACACTAGCTAGCTTAGGGTGACAATGAATACATCTTATGAGAGTTCATCGGCGAAGTACTCCCAACCTACTTTAGTATTTACCTGTTATGGCCAAAGTGGCAACGGTGGAACAAGTGTTGGAGGAAATGAATCAGATCTTAGATACCATCAAGAAGAATTTAGAAGCTGCCCAAGGCCCGAATGGAGAACATCTATAATGGTATGAGATTATAGGATCAATTTCAAAAGAGAGAATTTGTTTATGTAAAGCTTCCCTTAACATAAACAAGTGTCCTATCATAAAGGACTTAAAAGCTAGGTCCTCAATTCCGTAGCCTATATAAGATTCTTAAAAGTACAAGGAATGTTGTGTACAAGTTAGAGCTTCCTCAAGAATTTAAGGTATATCCTGTATTTCATGTCTCTAAGTTAAAAAGATTTGTTGGCAAGATGGATACAAAACAAGCAACAAAGGCTTGGCTTGATGAGGAGCAAGAGGACTAGGAGATTCCACATGCCATTTTAAAGCAGAGAATCAAACAAAAGCACTTGGGAGGAGGCGAGTCAGTTGCGGATATGTTTTCTAGATTTTAGCCTTGTAAACAATGCTAATTTTAAAGGGACAAGATTATTACTAAACTGATTGTAATTATTGTCTCCGCTCTTTGTGGGCTAATTTTGTAGGCTTTTGGATGAATGTAGTTAGCTTGTGACTATATTTTGGACTTGTGCATGTTAGGTTGTTGTGTAGGGTTTGTGTATGGGCTTGGTTATCATATGATGGGCATAGTTATTGTAAGATATTATGGCCCGTAGCTCAAGTAGAAAGAGACCATCGAGGGAAAAAGGGGGAAAATGTGGGCAACAATTTTGTTTGGAACCTTCTGATAGAATTTGTTAGGGCTCCTAATCTCAAATCCTTGTTTCTTTCCTTCGTTGAGCTTAGGTTTCCACCATCCTAATCCCTTTAAGGATTTTGTGGTCCAAGGATCCATCAACATGTCATAAGCTGCTACTTCTTCCCCATACAAGTATCAAAATCACCAACTATTTCTTGGTCTTTTTTACCTCTATTTAAATGGATTGGCTCTCATTTTCTTCTCTATGATGATTTATAAGTAAAAGGAAACAAAGGACTCTACCTTGAATAAAGTAAATAGTTAACTATTATAATGGTTCTTTGCCTAGTTTCCAGACATGGCTTTTCCCTAAGTCAGATCCCCCAAGTTCTTCCTACTTCCCTTCTCTGCTCCCCCACACTCCTTGGTTCTACTTGTCTATTTTCATCATGGATTCTCCAGCGACTAACCAACCATTGCCTTAAACAAGATAAAAACATGTACTGCATAATGAGGACATGACTACACTAGACATGAACATGACTTCCATTAACAAACATGACACACTCACCACATTCCACCTCCTTGCTTTTCTCCCTCATATACTCAGTTGCTCTAACATAATGAAGGCCTTCCTGCAGCTTCTAATTCTGCTATGGTGGTTACTACCCTAAGATCTCTTGGGGCATAACTTAAGAATATAACAAAGGACCTCTTGCATGTAACACCACTAAAGAAAGCTAGCCAATCCATGTCATCCAGACTACGATGGTAAACCAACATTTAGCAACAACACATGCAGCTTCCCATAAATTATTGTTGCCATGTATGACATGAAGCTAGCTCTTTACTTGTCAATCCAAACCCTTCTTTAACCCTCCATTTTCTCTATTGAGTTTTCATTTTGCATTGATAAAACTTGCTGAGGCTTGAGTCTCATAACTCATAGGTTTCTTAAATCTAATATTTTTAGCATGCTCTTTTCTACAAAAATAATCACATAACAGTGATAACAAAGACAAATTTTGAATAAGCAACTCTTCTAGAAAGATCAAACTATTTACATGTCAAACTTGCCTTTCAATAATAGCATATCATGTATTAAGCAATGGATGTATACAAAGTTTGTCGATTAAGTTGCCTCGTTCACTTTCTTACATGTGTGCCATGAAGTTTTCACCACGAATTCAAATCATCAATTAGACATTTGGGTTAATCTTTTTGTGTCTCTTTGAATATTTTCATACGATTTTCATTCCCACTCAAAACATATGCTTGCTCTAAATTCCATCAGTTATCAATGGGTGGTTGTTGAAGATGGTCCAGAGGAACACTAAGAAGGAAATGCCACTTGTGTTTCTCTTCAATTGTCCTCTTTTGAATAGGTGATGTTGTAAATTTGAATTCCTACAACGTTACATCTACATCATCTCTTACTAACTAACAATTAGTTAACAATCACTAACAAACCTTTGTATGCTCAAATTACTAAATATTAGCACCTATCCTTTTTTATGATGAATTAATTAGAAGGGGAAGTCAACAAGAACCTAGCTTAGTGATTAGCATATGTTATTTGAAATTGTTTGATTTCAAGTTCGATGTCTTAATAATGTATAAGTAAATAAGTGTTAAAAAAAAAAGTGGCAAGCATATGTTATTTGAAATTGTTTGATTTCAAGTTAAATGCCCTAATAATGCATGAGTAGGTAGATAAGTGTTTAAAAAAAAATGATGGAAGAATTTTGTGGGCAATTATGTTATTACCGTATAATATACTTCCTTTTTCTACCTATTCATGCATTCATTAATTAATTCTCCTTTCTATTTTTCACTCGGGCTCGTCTCCTTTGCCTAGTTTCGACAGACACAGTTAGAGAAACAGAGAAGAAGCTTTGGAAAGAGAGAACTGCTAAGATGCGCCAAGAGGTGGTTTTTTCCTTGTTACTTGTGTCCTTCCTCGTATGCGACGTCGTATCCAAGGGCCAGGCCATATGGCTCACCTTGCCGCCCGGCAAGACCAAGTGCGTTTCCGAGGAAATCCATAACAACATCGTTGTTTTGGCAGACTACGTCGTCGTCTCCGGCCCCTCCAACCTCAGCCCCACAATCTCCGTCAAGGTATGATTTCCACTTTCGCTCCTCCCTTGTTTGTTTGTTTGTTTGTTTGTCTTTAATCCCATTCCTTCTACGCTAAAATTATCCATCACTTGGGTCTTGCATGCAATGCCTCTGTTTGCTTCCTAAGAAAACCCCCGGGGATTAATTTTGGCGCTTCTCCCAGTTTCTTTGTCCCTTTCTGGGCCGTTGAGGCTTTTGCATGACATCCAAATGGAAATGTGTATTTGATTTTCTGCAAAAACGTATGATGATCATTCGCATCCATGATTGGCATGACAAGCCGAATTCATTTTCATTGCCTCATCAATCTCTGCCAACCTCCCTTACAAATGTCCTACAATGCTGAGTTTTGATTATCATGTCACAAATGCCTACCTGTCTGGACTGTGTTGGATGATTTTGATTAAGAAAGACAAGATATGGAGGCTTCATCTTATTCATATAGCAATGACATATATTTGAGGAGTCTTTTGCCTGTCACCCGGAAGTTGCTGCTTCAAGTTCTTCTTAGGTATTCTTGTGGGTTCTCCTTTCCCTTGCCTATTTCGTGAATCCGTTCATGGTTTTTCTTAAATTCAGAAATCCAAGTTGGGTTTTCATGACTCGTTTATGTTGATTTGGGATCATATAGTGGAACATGAAATGGTTATCTGCCTGATGATAAATAATAAAAAACTTTCGCATTCAGATTAAGGGAGCTGTAACTTGATTTGCCATGTTAAGTTTTCTTCCCTTATCTTGGTTCAGTGAGCCCCTTGTAGCTTAATGGTGGAGCTTGAATATGTCTCATGCTTAAAGAAAGATTGGGATGAGATGGAGTCAATATATAGGGGTAGATAACAACTCTTTTCAGAAGGAACCAAGGGATTTGTTTAAGTAAGCAGAGAAGAGGATTCACAGGAAGGTGCATGAGTAAGATTCGGTTTTCTTCCACCTAAATTGTCATTTGGCTTATGGTATGGGCTCTCCTAATGAGATGGATAGAATTAAAGGAATGATCTATGTGTGCGTCTTCTGGTTTGCTAGAGTTATAGTAGTTTATGCACAAGCACAATGTTGTCAAATTCGAATGGCAAAATGTTTGGGTTACTTTTTGTTCCTAAGTGTCGCCAGGTTCTCATTTTGACACGCTAACAGTCTTCTTTTAAATTGTAATGGTATTTGTTATCCCAATGGTAACATCTTCCTTTGTGCTGAGAAATATGACTTAAGCATACAAGTCCTTTATACAGGATTTATTGGATAATCAACTGTTTAGTTGTTTTAGTAGTACATTTTCTTCTAAATAATAATTGTTTTTAATAAAGCTTGAAGTAATGATTAAGTGTGTACCAGGCCCTTCCTTCCCTTTATCTCTATTGATTATTGCTTTATCTCCAGGTATTTATTCTAACAAGCTTGCTGTTAGACTGAACATAAGTTCAAGCTAGCTCTTAAGGGTTGTATCTTAGTCATAACTTTAAGCTTAGAAAAGTAGAATTATGATCTCTTACTTTTTGTTCCTTTTCCTGGTAATCAATGATTGTTGACGACTTTGTTGCAATAATTTTTGTGTGTTATGTTTACCAATTCAAGATTGGATGCAAAGCCTTCTTTACTACTGTGTTCTGTTTATTCAGCACCAGCGTAGGCTGATTCTATTCTCTTCTGGGTAAAAATTTTCCATATGATGGCCATTTAATTTGAGTGGCCTAGTGGGTTTTCTTTGTAAAGTGGCATGTTAATTCAATGGAACGTCCAAAATCTCGACACTGATCCAGCCACTTAATAATAAGATAGGTTCTGGGTGTCACATGTTGTTTGCTGACAGAAACTTCTGCAAACCAACCATTTTGTTTGTTGCCTGTGCAAGGATATTTGATGTTTTAGGCAAATCCAAGAGAAAAGTTTTCATGCCAATTTTGGCTTTGTGGTATGAGACTAGCCAACTGGAAAAGCTACCAAGCCAATATAACTTGGTATGCAAACTAGCAGGTGCCAACTCCCAGATCAACCTTATGTTTGAAGAATAATTTGTTGTTACGGGAAAGTTCACCTATCCAAAAAAAAAAGGGGGGGACTTAAGAGAAGGAAGGAGAATAGATTTGTTAGGAAGGAGAAGAAATCTGAGGACTGGCAAAATTTGTGTCGTTAGGCTATTGGTAGAATTGTCAACTTGTAATTTTTGGCTTATTTTGTCGTGTTATATCTCAATTGATATGTCTTTCAGATTTCATTTTCCTATGTCATCTCTTGTTCAGGTGTGATCTTTGTTTAAGATTATCATTCTTCACAAGGCACAGGGGCATATTTCTACTTCTCGGGGCTTGTAGCATCTAGGCTTTTTTTGTGGTTCTTGACTAGATTTCGTTGGATGTATTTATCTCATGAGATCCTACTGTTCTAGAGTTCAATCAACTTTGATTGCTAAAAACTTATTACTGGATGATTGAGATCCTTGTCACTTGATGTCAAACAAGGGATTTGTGTAGAGAAATCCCAAATTTTTGTAAGGACGATCAAAGCATCTGCAAATATGATCAGCTAGCTGCTATGGTGACGCCTTATTTGGCCATTCAAGTAATTACTAAGCAACTATCAGATGTTACCCAACCGAGGGACTCTTAATTTGGCAAGTGGTGTGATTTCTCACAAGCTAAAATGAAACCAAATTTTCCTCTGCTAGAAAATCTCCCTATTTGGGGGAATTTATTCAAGGGGCTCTCATGGCTCCAATCCTTTATGGTACTTTTTTTCCTTGAAATAGTCAAGAGCTCAGCCGTCATTACCTGGAGCTTGGAGGAGAAAGAGTGTTGGCACTATTGAGCAAACCTCTGTTGTGGTTGAGTTATGGGTTTCTCTTTCTAGGATTCTCCTTTCTAACCTCTGAGGAAAAACAAAAAAGATACTTCTACTGAAGCATTGTTCTTAGTCATTAATTTGACTCCAATAAAATCTTTGTTTATGATCTTTCTCATTAGTTTCTGATGGTTCCACTCCAATATAATCTTTGTTCTCCTCAGGTGACTTCACCATATGGAGATAATGTTCATCATCAGGAGAACGCAACACAGGGACAATTTGCTTTCACTGCTCATGAGGTTGGCAGTTACGTGGCATGTTTCTCAGCCGATCAGTCTAACCCAGGAGGTGCTGATTTAAATGTAAACCTTGACTGGAGAACTGGAATTGCCGCAAGAGATTGGGAATCGGTTGCCAAAAAAGAGAAGATTGAGGTGAACAGTTTTGATTACTTTTATCTTTTACTTCACTTTCAAAGAGACAGAACTTGACCAATAAAGATGTTGGAAGAAGGATAAAAACTCAAAAGAGTTTTCTTTTTCTCATACTTATGCCCTGATAACTCTCTTGTTGTGAAGGGTGTGGAGCTTGAGCTTAGGAAACTTGAGGGATCTGTTGAGACGATCCATGAGAATCTGCGCTATCTGAAGATCAGGTAAGTGTAAAGCTCTCAGCTGGGATGCCAACAGACTCAAGCATGTCCAGAGTTTCTCTAATACGACTGTGTTATGGTTTGCAGAGAAGCAGAGCTGAGGAGTATGAGTGAAACAACAAACGCACGGGTGGCATGGCTCAGTATCATGTCCCTAGGTGTCTGTGTTGCAGTTTCAGTAATGCAGTTATGGCACTTGAAGCGGTTCTTTCAGAAGAAGAAGCTTATCTAGACTTGGCTAATTTTACTTATCTAGACTTTCAGAGATTCTACTGTTCTCTTTAAATTCCAACATTTCTTCTTTTATGTCGTTATAGTAAAATTTTGATACCATTTAGGAAATGTCAACCAAGACAATAAGTTTTATTCCTAAAAGTGGAAAAAAGTAGTACTACTAGCATATGAGAACCTTTATAAAATTAATAGCCAATAAAGTATGTATATCATTCTTTGAAATAATAGATGGGAACGAACTCAATTAATTACAATAGATTTTTTTTTTTAATTTATTACTCGCACACACCTTGACCTACAACTAGAAACTTATTGATACTTTTTCTCTTAATAAATGAATTCATTGTCTCAACCTTGTATAGAAAAAGGATTGACATTGTATGTGAAACACACCTTGAATGATTCTTCTAAAGTTCAATGATTGTTTTGTAAAATTTTACTTATGTATATGGCTTCCCGAAACCCAATCTTTGTATTTAAGAGATTGAATCTTCTTTAGTTAGTATTGTCATTGAAAAACAATTATTCGTCATATTCTTGTAATAATTCCAAGTTGAAATACATCTTGTTTAATTCTTCATCCAGTTTGTCTGAGTTCGATCATTTTCAGTTTGTTCAAGGGGGAACTAGTTCTTCATGTATAGTTCTTATGTATCAACAATGTATACTTTGGAACGCTTAGATTAGAGCACATAACACATTGCTGGGAAGGACAACACATAACACAATGCTATGAAGAACACATAACGCAGCACTTATAGTGAATCCATTCGTCAAAAAATGAGTGAAACTACAATCAGATCACAAGTCAAGCTTTAAGCAAGAGAATCAACTGAAGGAATTCAAACTAAATGTGAAAGTTAAGAGGAATTCCCCCGCTAAGATTTACTCAATTCGAACAATCTTGCGGTTAATGAATCTAAACCTGCAAATGTCATCAAAGAAATCATCTGCACTGCTATGATTGCTCTTCATCTGCAGAATCTTTATTACCATTGACTTCAAATTCTTCCCATACTTCAACAAGGACTCGAGAGTGTTCATTTTCTGTTCAGCATTTAGTGGTGATCTAACAGTGATAACCAGCTCCTCCAGAGATGGAATTGCAAATCCTGAATCCAGCTGCAAAATCCATATCATATATGATATGAGAACTATATGACAAAATACACAACTAAAACATAAACATGAGAGCCATATGACAAAATCAACTCACATGTTTTAGGCTGTTCTTCTGGCAAAGAGCAGCAAACATGGCACCATGGACATCAAACCTTTGGATTCTCGGGTGACTATTAAAAAATTCAACCAGGTCAATCTCCGGAAAGGGCTGAAGGGCCTCAGAATCCCCAGTAAATTCAACCTTCATGTAGAGTTGCTTCACTTCACTTGCCCATTTAAGCATATTGCTTACTGCAACCCAACACCATTGGACTCCCCTAATAGACAAGCACTCAAGGGCCTCAAGTTTACCAAAATCCACCCAGTGGACTTTCCCTGAAGAGATTTACCAGAAAACAGAAATCAGACAACAGTTGAAATTCAAATCACTGGGTGAAAGTTCTAGGCTAGAAAGGACTAACAACTGGACAGGGATTGGAATCAGTTACCTGCATTATTGGCTATTGTGAGATACTTCAAGTAGTTAGTCTCATGAACCCTTATCCAACTGCAGCCTTGTACCTCAAGAAGCTCGATCTTGGGGGATTTGACAGATAGTTGGCAATTGCCCAAACCATAAAAATCCAGCTTACATTGCTGCAAATGCGGCAATTCAATTGAAACGAATCTAACCCCTTCACAACCAAGCAGCACCAAATTGGTCAGATTCGGACATCCTTGAAGTACAGCCGATAATGCAGGATCATCCATTCTCGCCCCAACAATTTCAAGGTTCCAGAGCCTTTGGAAGACATTCCACTTGGGGGAGTCGTTCATTAACACACCCCATAGTTTTAGCGATTCCAAATTCTGTGCGGCACCAATGCAATCCAGTTTTGAGGCACAGTCATTAAAGGTCTGATGTTCACAAAGAATGTCCATTCGGAGCTCAAGATGCCGGAGTGATGAGCCCACAAGTGAAAGCCACGAAGCAAGGCCAGCACCAGAAAATGGACTGTACACAACAAGCTCCTCCAGTCTAGCAATTGATGATATCATCTTGTACACAATGCTGTCAGAATTCTCCCGGCCAGAAAGGTTGTCAAAAGAGTTTCGCGCAAAGTAAAGGCTACTGATATAGGGCAATGAATCTTTCCATCGCTTCGAGACACAGTTGCAAGCTGCCACATCCTTGGCATTGCTGATATGCGATAAGATGTGTTGAACAAGAGCATCAGGGAGAGAGTCCATCCCTTGAGAAAAGAAACCAAGCAGGTAATGGTCGATTGCCAAAGCTGTTGGAGAGGAAAAAACTAATCTTGATAAGCCAGAAAAGAAACAGATTGCAATCAATTTACCGCTTCAGGAAGAAAGAAGGTTGGTTAAGAAAAGAAACAACAGCAACAAGACTAATACAATGGAGCGCCACTGATGTCAAAGAAATGTAGCTCTTGCCGTGGAACTATCCAAATTTGTATTGCAGGACAGAATTTAAATGTGATAGGGTTACAAAAGTTTAAACACCAAACTTGTCAACATTGGGAACGGACCTAAATAAATATGGCAATTTCAATCCCTGTTAAAGCCAAATTCAAAAACGAAAAGTTATAAGCCACAATCAATTTACTCTTTCCTTTGCTTGATCTTCTGGGCAACCAAACGAATCAGAGATTTCCCATTAAGCTTGTTAATAAACAGATATCTCAAAAAACCATCTACCCACAATGTAAACAGGAACTGAAATTGAAATGAATCTGTTCCGCCACAGTCAAATAAACTAGAGAAACCCGGATGAGAAGAATGAGCATAGTAAGCCGGCAAAAACCCAAATGGAGAATTGGATTTATTCTAGTGTTGAGAATCCCAGACGACACAAGGACAACTTAGCAAGAACCTAGTTGGAATTCACAGTACACAATCAAACTCACTCAAATAAAGAGAGATGCCTAATGATGCATTACAACAAACACATCCAGACACAAGTAAAGTGATAAGCAAAACTACAACGAATTGAAAAGGGAACAACGAAGCTTTACCTTAAGTTACAAATGAATGTGAGCTTCGAGGAAAAACCTTCAAGAATAGCAACAGGTAAGAGAGAGAGAGAGAGAGAGAGATTTCACAGATCTTAGTGTTTAATCCAAAACCAAGAAGAAGAAGTGTCGTCCCTAGTTTCGGCTAGCTTTTATACTTATAAATCCCTCTCTCTCTCTCTCTCTCTCTCTCTCTCTCTCTCTCTCTCTTCCCCATTGTCAAAAAGTACAGCGCGAGGTAGTGAGAGAGAGGGAGGGAGAGCGCGTGCAAGACGCGGGCAAGGAGTTTTGGAGTTTAATTTCAAATTTAAAATAACGAGCAAGAAAAGCTTGTCTTAACGTCTTTTTCTTTTTCTTTTTCTTTTTTCTTTTTTTGTTTGGACAGTTCTAAAATCCAGTCACGCTAAACGCAATTTAAGAGACCCACGGTTTTTTAATAATTTTTTTTAGCACTTTCATATTTAAAATGTAACTGAAATAATAAAAAGATTAATGTGAAAAATATTACAAAATAAATATCTTGGGTTCAAAATCTCTCAACTACACTTTCCTAAACATGCTTAAGGGTGAGCATGGAAATAGGAGTTTTAAAAATAAAAAATAGAGAGGAGAGAGGGAGAGAGGGAAAGAGAGCGGGCGTGAGCAAATGAGTTAAAAAGAGAGAGAGAGGAGGGAGGGAAAGAGAGCGCGTGCAAGTAACGTACAAGGGAGGGATATGGGCTTTAATTTCAGATTGGTTTTAATGTCTTTTTCTTTTTATTTCTTTCCCTCCCAACGGTTCTAAAACCCTCCCAATCATGCAAAACGCGAATCGAGAAGCCCGCCTCCTTTTCAAATTTTTTTGAACTTTCTGCCCGTTCAAACACCTCTCCCTCTCTCTCTCTCCTTTTATTTTTAATTTACAAAAACTAAAATATTCTTGTCGCATCGTTTAACTTCTCACTCCCTCTTATCTTTTTCTATTTCCAGCTAAGTACGTGTGAACTTAACAGTAAATTAGTAAGATTTTAGAACTTTTGGTCCCATATCCGATGTCAAGGTGTATAAATGAAAAAAAGAAATTACCTTTTTTTTCCTGTTTTCTGTAAATTTAAAATATATATATATATGTCTAATGTTTTTTTCAAAATAAACATGTTCAGTTTTTCCTTCGGAAGCATAAAATATTTCCCAAAAATTTACTGACAATTTCCCAAAAATATAGGAATTTATATTTATTTAATGTGCCATTTATGGAATCAAATCGCGATGTTCTAAAAATAATAAAATAAATGGAGCAAGGGGGTGTGAGAATTTCAAAGATGAGCTTGTATAATCCATCCTTATAAAGTATAAATGGTATGACAAGCACAGAATAGTAAAAAAATAAGTTCTTAACTTTTTGTTTGTCAAATCACTTATATGAAAATATGAATTCTTAGTTTAGGGATATAACCTTAAAAATAGCTAATAAAATTTCACTTCATGGATATTTTTTCCATCGCTTTTTATGATGCTTCAACAATTGATCCAATTTATTCTTTTCCTTGGAATTTCCAAATGGCAAAACAAGTGGTAATACAAGTAGTAATGCCAATCACAAGCTACCCTTAAGTACTTTCTTAGGAGTCGTTTTCATAATTATATGATGTTATAATTACTGAATGGATTTTTTTTTTTAATATTTATACAATAAGAGAAATTCAAACCCCTGACCAGATAGACTTGTCAATCATGATTTAACCTAATTACCACTAAGTTAGAGGAGTCCCCCTAACTTAATGGGTTTGAGTTGCTTAAATTTGAAAATATGTTATTTAATATTTCTTTACTATTAATTCGTTATGAACTACCCTCTATGTCACTATCTTTGAAAGTGAAAAATAAAAAATAAAAAAATGTAACAAGCACATATTAATCGTAAAAACTTATGCAAAGAAGGACGAAAATAAAACAAAAACAAAAACAAAAACAAAAAAAAAAACCAAAAATTTTGTGGGGAGGATAGGATTAGTGAAAGTAATGACTATACTTCAAAGGAAAAATATTTAAAGGATTATATGTAACAAATTTCATTATTTCACATCAAAAAAATAAGCAAAACGATTTGGTCATACAAAATAAAAAATTAAGATGGGAAGGAAATAAATAAAAATATTTACTTAAGATTGCATGAAACAAGCTTTAGATAGACACTTTGATTTGATCTTTGTTATTAGCTAAAATATTCAAAGAAAGCCCATTTTCCTTTTTTAATTTAATCAAAGAGGAGGGAAAGGGGAGGTCTTGATCTCCCAACTAACCTTTTAATTAGACAGCTCGGGAGTACACCTTGGTTTATCACTGAGCCAAAGTGTGTGACAAAGTTGCCTAACTCTTACTTTGTAGGCGTGAATTATAATAATTGAGAAAAAAAACTGCGTGACAAAGAAAAACCATTTGAATTAAATCTTTGTGCTGTCTTAAAATCCCGCCATGGATAGCCACCAGATTTCGTTTTCCCGGTATACTGAATGATTGGCCCCAACACAAGGAGACAGGAAGCGCCTCCCCAGGAGACGCAATTTCGGCTTTCAGCTGCAGGCTGCATGGCCACTCCAAAATTTACACAAATCCAGTAAGGACTTCACGGTCCTTTATTATTAAAAACTTGCATTGAGAATTTTTTAAAAAAATAACAAATATGACAAACATTAGTATCAAATATGATATCAAGTTTAAATTTGTAATTAATATTCTTATATATAAATCTAAAACCTATATAATGAAATTGTGTGTCAAAGTGTTATGAATTTGACGAAAAGATTATTAAGATAAGATTTGTTTATTTTAGGTACATTTAAAACATACTTCAAATATATTTTATGAATATTTTCGAGGTGATTCTTCTCTCTATTAGTAGATATTGTGTCTGATATCCAATTATTTTTTGTGTTAGTTTAAAAAGAGAATATTATAGAAAAACTTAGAGGGCAGAAATGTTGTGAGTTGCACCCTTATGAAGGTGTTACTTTGTGTTGCAACCACTAATTAAGAGAGACCAACCATGTGAAGATTGAGAGTACTAAGAAAAATCATGTGAAAGTTGTTTGTTAGTTTTGTAATCAATACTTCTACATTAAAAAAAAAAAAAACCTTAATGAAAAGAAAAAAGGATGGTTATTGTACTAATGAAAATGAATATAAAATGTCATATTAATCCAAATCACTTTAAATCTTCTATTACTTATATGTTTACAACTTGATCTATTGTTTCTCACAACAAAAAGATGTAGAGTTATTATCTCGTGTTATTAAGAAATCCATTGGAAACCTTATCTCATCATGAAAAGATATCACAATTTGTTGCCGTGAAGTTTTAATATGTATGAAGATTCAACATGATGAATACTTTTTATTAAGCTAACCCACAACGTATAACAAGCTTTATGCATTGGGCAGCCCGCTAAAGGAGTGTGGTTGGGTTGCGAGGGTAAGACAAGCATCCCTTAGCGATTCAACAACTACCATGACAAACGGTGCCCATCAAATTCCTGGTGGTTGAGATGCCTTTCTCCCGACGTTGTAACAACCCACGGTTTCTTGCTCTCTCCACAAAAGCCACAGCCTAACCATTTTTGTTTCTATTTTATGTCTGGCATGGAATACACAGAACTTTCCATCTTATCTTCCTTATCTTCCTTGGTTTCTCCTTTTCTTAATACTTGATCCATAGGACTCCCCTTATCCAATAAATTTCTTAAATCTTACTTTTCACGTCTTACGTATGCGTTCAAACTCACACATTTAGGTATTAAATCTAAGATTTAGAAATTCAGTCAACATCTGCTCATAACTTAACCAAATGCTTATTAATGGGTAGCACATTCTCGATTTCTGATTCAATGACATTTATAATTACAATGGA
This sequence comes from Casuarina glauca, assembly GCA_028551395.1. Classification (NCBI taxonomy): domain Eukaryota; kingdom Viridiplantae; phylum Streptophyta; class Magnoliopsida; order Fagales; family Casuarinaceae; genus Casuarina; species Casuarina glauca. The sequence continues at coordinate 18,530,059 of CM052351.1, forward strand.
GTAGAAGAAGATAAAATGCCTTTGATCCTACTTACACGTGGATGATCACTTAAATTCATGGTTATGGGTTCTTTTAGTGCTCATCTTATCCAATGTATTAAACAATTAAGCAGCACAAGATGCGGTGCCCATTAACACATGAACAATGCAAATTTAACATATTTAATGTGGGTTAAGCAAACCTAGAACTTGGTAATGATTCCAAACACTATGACGCCATTGCATCTTACTTGTAGCTAAACAAGGGAAACAATAGGGAACAAAGGTAAGCAAGTTAAAGTCATGCAAAAGAGAAAGAAGGTATACCATTCTCATTATTTGGCCAACCATAAAGCAATCCACACCACCAACTTATCACTGAAATTCCAACTCATCCAAGAAAGTGCGCCAAAAGAGGAGGGAACTTTATCCTATAAGATTTCATCAAAGTTATTCCGATGATTAAACTCGTCGATTACAAAGTGGTCGACCCATCATCGGTCGGTCCACATACGCGACGCTCATTGGTCAACCGCCTTGCTTCCTCGGTACTACACAGGAGGACGATGATAAACCAGTCCACGTGCATGGCACTTGTTGTTCAATTTCCTTGCTTCGCCGTCACGCTTCTGCTTGAGGAAGCGAGAATAGGATAAGTTACAGTAAACGCAATTGAAACGAAACGATGGTCATATAAAATCCAATTCAGTTGCATTACACGTAGCTTTCTCTTTATGCCCCTCTCTACTTTCCTTTCCTTTTCGCCTTTGCTTCTTCTCAACGTTCGGTAGCCCCATGTAAAATATAGGGTGGGAGAGGAATACTTTATATATCTAGAAGCATGGTAAAGCAATGTAGACGTTTAATTATTAGACGTAGGATTGAACCAAAGACTTTTTATTTATTTTTTATAAATACACATTCACAAACTAAATGCAAACATATTTAGTGTCAAACTCATGAATGAAAAGTCTAGACCACACATTGTAAGTTTCAAGCAATGGAAGATATTGAGTATATAATAGATTTGATAAGATTTATGACAAAGTGGTATTGAATCCAACTCACAACCTATTTCTAGTGCTTAAAAGTGTATGAGCAAGAGCACCCAATTGTGAGGATGACAATCATGTTGAAAGTATGTGACCATGTGAAAATGATATGGATTTGGAAGGAAAAAATGTCAAATTATACAATGAAACACTCCAAAAAGGATAATATAGAAGACATTGTCCTATATTAAAAAGGTAATAAGATGTATTGGATCTATAAAAAGCTTGATAATTCTACCTAATAGATTAGTTTTTTGAGTGAAAATTTCAATAGCATTACAACTTGCTTCCAAATGAACCAAAAATTAAGATTCATAAAACTCTAGGTTTGATGACGTGGACAGTGGGAGTATTTTACGTGGATAGAACACGTAATATAAGGAGCGTCCACGAGGGCGGTTGATGACTCTGCATCCATCAACGCCTGTCTCTCACCTTCTTCGTCTTCGACTTAAGAGAGAGGAATAGGGGGAGTTTCGGAGTGAGGAAGGTTCCAGATGCCCTGCGAATGGGGAAAAGCGAACTGCAAAACGCGCACCAGCAGCACAGTCTCGATGTCGAGACTGGTGGAGCTTCTTCGGGGATTTTGTGTGATGGATGTTCGCTGGCTCTTCATAGAGTCACGAAGGACTTCAGTTTCAAGTGCCTTTTCGTTTTCCTACTCACCTTGTCGCTTCTGGTTTACGGGATCTTCTGGATCATTCCTTTTCATTCAGTAAAGACCGGGTATGATGCCAAAGATGAAATTAAGCTCAGTGGTATGTCCCTTGTCCTTGTTTTCATTTCTTCTTTGGGTTTCTGAGGGAGTGAGGATGATCTATTGGCTGATCTCGTCTGTGTGTAATTGGTGTTTTGCGATGCTTTGAGTGGATGGCCGTTTGGTTACTGTAGATTCTTGTCGTGTAATTAGGGCCATCTTATATTTAGAACAAAAGGGTATTTGGTGTCTTACTTAGTGGTTTCAGGGCTGTCAGTTTTCTAGGGCTTTAGCGGTTGAATATTTGGTGTTTGAAATTGTAATTTGCCTCTCTGAGTATTTCACCGTGTAATTTGAATTGTTAAATATTGGGTATGTGGTTTCTCGACCTTATTTTACGTTAATTTAGGTTTTCTGATTTTTGATCACTGATCCTGGTCTGGGTTGGGATTCAAATTCCCCCTCTCCCCCCTCTTCTCTCTCTTTCTTTTCGGATAGGAGCTTCTGAATTTGGAGCATCTAAATATCTTCTATCGGCTAGCTAGCAGAAGACTTTTTACTGTCTCTGTTTTGTTACGTGGTTGTGATTAGGGCTGTTTAGATTGGATTTTCCTAGACACCAAGGCCTCGAAAATTTTCGTTCTTTAATATTTTTCTCTATTGTTTCTCTCTTTTCCATAAAATTTATTAATCGACTGCAACTTCTGCTGTATCTTGTATACTTCCAATACCTTTGACTCTTTCCTAATTTTTTTTTTTTCGCCTTTCTGCCCTTGTGTTAGTGTGGCTTCAAAATTCTGTGATGTTATTGTAGCTAGTTGAGCTTTCCTTGGACTGCTGATATGGAACAGTATACGATATTATACGCAATGTTCTAACTGGTGTCTGTTATTGAGAACAACAGTTTGTGGTTAGACAAAAAAGATCAAATGCTTACTTTAGAGCTGCTTCCATTTGCTCAGACTTACTCTCATCCGATTTAATTTTTGAAGTCCGCATGCTTCAGCTTTTCCTATAATTTAGATACAGCTGGTTACCTAATTCCTTTAGTTGTGTTCTTAAATATTTTTATAAAATTTATTGAGCTGAAATTGCTTACAGTAGTTATCTGCCTTAGCCAATGTGATTGATCTGTATTCATAACCATATAGTTTAACTCTCTTTTAGGCTGATTGAAGTTATATTGTGGCCTCAGAAAGCACAGTCCGGTTTTTAAATGATGAAACAATTACAAATTTTTGTATCTTTGAAAATATTTTTTTGGTTCAATTACTAAGTCGTGTGTGCACTCAGTGGGCTGTGAACTTAGAATCTGATCCTCCCTTCTCTTCTTATTTGGGAACGAGAACTGCCCTTCTCCCAATACATATTGCTTTTTGGTGGAGCTAATGGGCTACTTTTGAAAGTTGTTGCTGATGTTTGAGTGGTAAAAGGTAAAACTAGAAAGTCAGATCATACAGAAGTTTGATCATCGTGATTACACCAATACCTACTCTCTTCCACAAATTCTTGTTTATTTACTTGCTTGTTCTCTTGCTGAAAAGCTTCCTGTATCAAAACCTCACTTTCTTCTCTTATCCACAAAGTTGTATGTAGATTTCGCATTTCTTCTATGTTTCTTCGGTTGGAAAGCATATGTTGTTGGCAACTAGGTGATTCCCTTTCTCAAGGATGATGATCTTCCTATCTAGCTGTGACTGTATAGTTATTCTATAATTATTTAAAATATTCTTTGTAGCAAGACACTAGTATTTACCTCTTTGAGGAAAACTAGATTTGTTCTTGCTGAAGGTGGATGTGATTGGCAGTAGTCCACTTGTATCTCACGGCAGTGTTACTTTTTATGAGAGCCCTTTCGCATCTAAATTCATAATTTGTACTTTTAAAGATTTGAATTTTGAATTGGTGGATAAGGAGAAGATGGATTGGTAATTTTCTTACATTATTGTTCAGAAAATTCCAATGTGACTCTGGACATATAAACTGAGTTTCAGCGATTCATTGATTTGAACTGGAGATCCTTCATAAGTGAATATTTACTTTTTTAATATCCATTTCGATTGTGGGGGGTATGGTAGGAAAAAGGTCATCTTTGGCTTCTGAGTTGTGTTCACCTTGTAGTTTTCAAATTAATGTACTTTGATTCCCAATAACCATATTCTAGTGTAAGTAGGTTAGTATTTGAGTAGATGCTTATTTGTCTTCCCTTTTTTTATTTTTGCCTCTTTTTCAGCCACAGTTCAGTCATACTTCAGACTAGATAAGCCAGTTACGGAGCTTGTTCCACACATTGGAAGATTAGAGTATGATATCTATGGGGAAGTTGGTATACCTGGTGCAAAGGTACTTGAAGCTTATGCTGCTATAAATCAATTTATCACTTGTAACAAACCTAAAGAATTAACTTGATCTGCTTTCTTTCAACAGGTGGCTATTTTATCCATGCATCAATCTGGTGCATCTAACTGGACTGATGTGGTGTTTGGTATTCTTTCTGAGCCAGTAAACGTTCCTATAAATCCAGTGTCCCTAAGTGTGCTGAGATCCTCTTTAATTGAACTGTTCCTTCAGCAAATAAATCTGACTTTGACACCTTCAATTTTTGGGAACACATCAATGTTTGAGATTCTGAAGTTTCCAGGGGGAATTAGTGTAATCCCGGTGCAGTCTGCTTCGATTTGGCAGATTCCTCAGATGCTTTTTAATTTTACTCTCAATAATTCCTTAGCTGATGTGTTGGAAAATTTCGTTGAGTTCAAGGAACAGTTGAAGTCAGGATTGTATCTGAGATCTTATGAGGTATAAAACCTACTCAAGTCACTTTTTGCACATTTAACCTTAGACATTAGACAGTGATATAGGCTCCACCATTTCTCAAAATTATATGGATGCGACTTTTCTACTAAATATGTGATCCCTATCTGATATTATCTTGTAATTCTTGCAAATCTGCGACTGAACCCACACACATTTGATTAAGGACAAAGCTTCTGGGAAGTTGTCTTTTGAAAGAAACAGTGTTCGATTTTGTTCTTGGATGTGAAGAAGCACTTGATAATTCATCTACTTCTAGTTACCTAACTTATGGTGGTCCCAAAGCCCTCCTTGGTTCTGTGTCTGAATTTCGCATGAAATATTGAGATGTAAATTTGTCGTACCTTGTGAGACCAAACTAGGGCAACAATTATTGATATTTCATTTTCTGTAATTTCTCCTTAATGTTTCCTTTTCTCAAAAGCACCGAATCAAAAGATGAGTATTTCAGTCTATTGTTTCTTTCCATGCAGAATGTGTTTGTCCAAATAACAAACGAGGTTGGATCCACAACATCTCCACCAGTTACGGTACAGGCTTCTGTCATGTCAGATTTTGGGAGCCTTATGCCACAGAGATTGAAGCAGTTGGCTCAAGCTATCGCAGGCTCTACAGGGAAAAATCTTGGTCTTAATAACACAGTTTTTGGGAAAGTTAAAAGTATCAATTTATCTTCTTACCTAAAGTGTACTCTACATGCTAGCCCTCCTGGTCCCAGTCCCAGTCCCGGTCCCGGTCCCAGTCTCAGTCCCAGTTCCAGTCCCAGTCCCAGTCCCAGTCTCAGTTTCAGTCCCGGTCCCGGTCCCAGTCCCAGTCTCAGTTACACTTCCGGTCCCAGACCCAGTCTCAGTTACAGTTCCGGTCCCAGTCCCAGTTCCGATCCCAGTCCCAGTGCCCGTCCCAGTACCAGGACCAGACCTAGTCCCAGTCCCTCTCCAACTCCGTCCCCAGAGCCAGGTGCTTATGCAGAACAATCTTTTTCGCCATATCCTGCTCTTGCTCCGTCTAACTCTCCAACATCTTCACCCCCCATTGAGCATCCCCAAATTGCCCCTTCTACAGTAACTACACAACCTCACCGCTCTTGTCCGTACTATCGTTACACAAACCCTCCAAGCCCTTCACCAAAATCTAGATCCAACCGCAAATTAGCTTTACTTCTGAGCTCAGATCCCTTGCGTCCACCTCTGGTTGCTGCAGGTGGAGAAAAAGGCTTCATGTCTCTATTTCATGCATCATCTCCATCATGTAAGTTTCATATGAGATTTTATTTTCTGATTTTTCCTTGATGGCTCTTCTCTTGATGCGTGCCTATTTCAACCTTGTCTGTTTATTTTTTGGATTTGCCAGAATAGTGATATCAGTCATTACTGTGGAGGCATAGAACTTATCTATAATGTCCTCTACTGCTGTAGGTGGGAATTTCTTAAGCTGCTGTACATATTTCTTTACTTTAGGAAAGATCAACTGACTTGCCAGTCCTGAATTTAAGGTGGGTAGGATGGAGATAATTGAGCCTGTTCGGCATAGCTGTTGGAACCTTGATCTAAGTGTTACTCCCTTATCTTTGGTGTTATTAGGTCTTCTTTTCTTCATCTCTGTCTGCGTGCACAGAAAAGCTCAAAGCGCTTGTGGTGTTTGTAGTAATGGTTGAACAGTGGGTATTGTTATCATTTGTGTTGTGTTGCAAAACAGAGGGGACCCTTCTTCCTTTTGTTCTTTTTTAACTGGGAGAAAGAGGAATTAGTGGATGTGGGGGTGTGGGGGTGTTGGGGTGTGGAGAGAGGGAATCTTACTTTGAAATAGTTTGCCAGAAACATAATGAGTTTCAACTGGCAGAAGTCCCTGCAATTGCTATATTAGTTTTCATCCTGACCTGATCCAGCTGTGGTGGTGAAAGCCGGTTACGGCAAGTCTGGTTCCCAAACGACATAGACACTTGAGTCAGAGTAATTACGGAATCTTGGTACTTGAATTGCTCCAGAAAATTGTTAAGATACAGGGCAAGGGATCATCAATTTCTGACTTATGTGGTTGCACCATATCAGATTTCAAACTGAAACAAATTGGCAAGAAAATGTCTGTATTTCTAATCCAAATCTGTACAGTTAAATGTGATGAATGCCATAGCATTTTGACAACTTTTTGATACTCTCTCGGTGGATGCCTTGTTAATATTTTGTCGGTATTCAGTCACAGCTATGCATTATTTGCTGGCCAGATTATCTGAAATTCAATTATTTTATGCTCATGTAGTTTCTTGTTTTTTGCGGACTGATCCCTTATTCACAAGCTGTGTTGACCCATTTGTTTATGCAGCGTCAGCAAGAGTTACTTTCTACCAAGAGATCTGGCTATTGGGATTTTCTGGACTCCTAATCTTTCATATCTTTTGTTGGTCGGCTTGATACTTCTTTCTCAAAGATAGAACCCAAAAGAAGATAGTTTCCGAGGCATACAAAGCACAACAGCATAGTAATGTTCCACACCCAGTTTTGTTCTGGCAAGGATGGTAAAAGCTTTTGTAAAAAGTTCAACAAATCTCCGTTTGAAAGCAACATATGTAGATGAGTAGAAGATACATTGCAGGTCAAAGCCAGAAAAGGTGGCAGGCCTGGCATCTATGTTCTACTTTTCTGATTGCAAGAAAACAATAGGATGTTCTTCCAAAGGGAAAAACTCCTGGTGGACTAGTCGAGAAGCACAAGAAGTCTTGCAGATTGTTGAAGGGAACTAGACAACCCACTGAAGTGTAAATTATAGAAGTTCCTTTTAAGCATCTGCAAGGATGTTATGCAGAAATTTGAGAACTGATGTCATATATTGCGGGTATTACAATATATGGACAAAGTATGTCCAGTTTCGAGTTTTTCAGTTCATAATAAATTCTTTTTAAAAAAAAAAAATTACGAAAGGGAAGTCAAGAAACCACAAAGCAAATAAAGTATTGTGGAAGGCGAAAAATAAAAATAAAAAAGTCAGAAAAATTTACAAATTGGAGCAATCTCATTGCATATAAATTTAGGCAACTGGCAATGCAGTCGATTCTCTGTACAATAATAATTTAGACATTGCTGAGTCTTTCTCGTTCTAAGCACTCAACGAAAGCTCCACCTAGAAACCAAGAATTTTTAGAAGAATCTCTTGCGATCCCTTTTTCTCTTGACAAGAGAAAATATAGGTGCCCTGTCGGAAAAAACTCTTCTTCCATCGGTGGACATGGATTCGAACTTCCATGCAGGTCCAAGAAGCCATGATGCAGCAACTCCACCCAGCAAGCCTCCTAACTGAAGTTTAAACATTTGGATCAACACTAGGAACATTGTTTTAAAGACAAAAGAGAGGGAGGAGGATGTAAAGTATGCAGGTTCCTGTATTTGGATTTACTCAAACTATAAAGCAAAATGCTACCAGATTAAATTTGAAGGTTGTCTACTAAGGATCTGTCCATCTGAAATGGATATACTAGGATAGTATAGCGAAACTCCTATTGAATTCACTATCTTAGATGGAACAAAATAACATAGAAACTAAAATTTATGTGGAGTTTTTTCCATGTCGCTTCAAAATCATCAATGACCAAACTATATCACACACCCCATTTTGCAGATTAGATCCCATCTGAACAATGCAAAACTGCAGCATCAAATTCTATAAATGAAGTGATAATCACAATTTCAGAAAACAAATTTGAAGAAGAAAAAAGGGGGAAGGAAAAGAAATATCAAGCGAAGTATCTTTTCTTTAAATTAGATAACCCAACATGCATAATCTGCAATTACATTTTGAATTTTGCACCATACCATTTCCTATCGCTGTCTCCCACTTTGAAATATGCAGTTTTTATAAACTCATCATTTTTTGGCTTTGAGTCTCTTCAAACTTTGAAGAAAAAAGAAGACAAAGAAAAGAATAAAGAGAGATACAAAAAAGATGCCAATTATATACTTACATGTCCCCAGTTGTCAATGCCTTTGGACAACAGCCCAATAACCTGCATAACAAGGTGAATGATACAAGATCATGAGTTCTCCTCATATATACTTTTTTAACAAACATGAAAAATCTTTTAACTTCATTCATTTCAGGGTAGAGGATTGATTAGATGAATAACAACCAGGGACATTTAACTCAGTCACACTAGTTTTCGAAAACCTAATGGACTTAGTTCAATAGCCTAGAAAGAAATAGAAATATCTCAACTGAACCATTGAATCTTTCCCCTGACTCTTTTTATGTCAGAAAATAGAACGCAAGTGTCTAAGCACTTGAAAATTGATAAAAGAAGTGATAAAGATACCATGTTCAGAACAATAATCCGCATAATGTGCTGCAAATCTTCTTTGCCACCTCCAACCAGTTGTCTATGCCTTGTGATAAACACGGCAACTGCTCCAACCTGAATGAAGTGCAGGGTGTTTTGACGGAATAAGAATAAAAGCAAACATGTATCAATATAACCTGCTATTTTTATGGAAACTAAACCCGTTTTTCTAGGGCAGCAAAATCTGCATCAAAGTTTTTTATTTTAAGCTGTTTGAAGGAGAAGCAGGGAAGGGCCGAAACAAAAATACGAGTTACTTGTACAGCCTCATCTAATGGTAATTTTGTAATTTTCAATGCACTTGGAAAATTAATGTTGTAAATAATGTTCAAAGCAACAAGCTACGCACACCATATGATTCCATTACAAACTTTCTCTTTTTCACTACATGCATTTCGACACTACACCCAATGCATTCTTTTAGAGAGTAAGTTATTTCCACAAAACTGATTAACATTCCAACAGTTAGGTACCAGCGATAAGGTGAAAATACAAAGCTAGTCAAATTCTTAAATTCCTGAGGAAAGTATCTTGTTTTAGCCCCGGCAAGAATGATCTAAAAAGAAGTAGAGGGAGTATGAGGCCATAAACGTTAGTTAGTCCACCTCAAAAAGTGTAGAATATTCGGAATTTTGAAAATGGAATTCAAAAGGCATGAAGAAAACAAGGAAAAATTGCATTTGCAGCAACATATAGCTCTAAGTTCCATATAATGGGAATTTTAGGACATGTGAGTGCATTACACTGAATCTCACTTGAGTAGAAGTTTTTCCTCTCAAAGGTTCAAATGTAATTCAATATCCCCTTGACAAAACCCAGCTTAATGTTTGCTAAAACTGAGCTTAAGAGACTCACTAATCCAAAGATTGCTCCTGAAGCACCAACTGCAGGTCCTTTGCAGAACCAATAACTTGCGGCTGAACCTGATTTTCTTAAGAACACCAAATCAGAATACTATTTCTGTAAGTAATTTCATTGGCAAATGCAAAGAGGTTATGAGCTTTTACTTGCAATGGCAGACGCAAAGTAAACTGCCAGAAATCTCCTGGGACCGCTGATTTTCTCTGCACTAGGACCAATTGAGTTCAAAGAATAACAGTTAACCTGAAAAGGACAATCATTATCAGACCAAGAAATGGCACATAAGCCATAAATGAGAAGTGTCAAGCAGTAAGGTTCAATCCAGACCAATAGGTGCCCAATGTTTGCATGCAAAAAGGAAGATGTTACCAGCCTCCACAACTGTCCTTTGTCAATAGAGCTATTTATCTGTATACAACTTGAACAAATCAACAGATTACAGAGACCACAAAACTGCTGTTTAAGACATCAAGGAGGAAACAGATTTATGCATTGTTACCTTAGCTCCCAATAATAGCAGTTTCCCCTGCGTCGCATTTTGTGCAATAAAAACTCTGTCAACATAATTTAACAAAGAATGAGCTGTTTACACTTCGAATTGAATAGCTATGCTTAAAAAGAATCGGGACTGTGATAAAGAAGAGAAAAAGAAGAAGGAAGCTCTTGCGTTGAATTATCTGTGAAGAATGCACCACATCCATATTATTCTGGTTTGACAAGATAATGCCACTGATACTCACAAGACATTAAGAGCTAGCAGAATAGTAGTCCATCTTCTTCCATTGAATGGATTCCTACTGGGTAACTTTGGGTGAGGCGCTCCATGATTTGCAAAGTCCTTTCTAGTTCCTCCCCCATAAAAGAAACAGTAACAAGCTGAATATGTTGATGCCATGGCATCTTTTGACAGCTGAAGAAAATCAAACCCCTTAAATTGAAGGGCTTTTTCACTCCAGACATCCTTCAATCTAGGGATGTGATCCAAACGGGAGAGTTTCTGTTCAATAAGCAATCAGATGCCAAACGGGGAGTACAAAAGCACTTTCTGTCACTCATTTAATACAATACTTATTCAAAATTGAGCAAAGAAACTTAAATACACATCATCTTATGACAGTGTCTAACAATTCATGACATCAAGTACTTGACATAATAATAGAACATTTTCCTGAATGAACCCACATTTTTGGATTTGCATATGGTTAAATTTAAAAAGTGACAGAGAGCTTCGTCAGTATTTGGGCTGAATGTGATATCATAGACATATTATAAGAGGCATCCACATTTTATCAGAACAATGTGGACACTGGCAAGGCCATTAATTGATCTTCTCCTGCTATTTAACTCCTGCCTATCGTGCATGCCGAGTTCCACGTTAATTGGAAAGCTATCATCCATATCTCATCATCACTTGAAAGTCTAATTATAGTTTTAAGGCACAGGAAACTTGCTTGGTAGATTGAACAGCCAAGACTTCCTCATAAACTTAATATTTCGCATGCACGTCAGGAAACCTATTCCAATTAACACCATTCAAAGTCGCATTTCACAAGAAACCTGACCAAGTCGTCAAAGAAACCTTCCATTCCTACTTCAAGTTTAATGAAGAGAAACCCATCTCCAACTTTTTCATGATGTCCAAATTAATGAAATGCAAATACCTCTACCTCTTGTTTCAAGGAAAAGAATGATTTATTGCATTGTTGTGAGCCATTTCCTAAGCATTACAACAACATTGCCGGGTTGCCCTCCCATTTCCATATAATTAAACACACACATAAATTCAGGATAAACACATCAAATTTGTCTTCTTTCTTCAAGCAACTTCATTTTTATGATTTACCCACAAAACGAACAGAGAAGAAACGAAGAGCCCAATCCAAAAGAAAAACAGAATTGCAGCTTTAGTGTTTTCGTGAGAAACCAAACGGAAAGTCGTACCTTCAAGCAGGAGCGAAGAAGAAACTCTAGGCGAAGGTGGTGGCTAACACGATGGCCGAGGTCCAGAGAAACCGCGGTGGCTACCAGATTAAGGGGTGTAGGTGCGAGGCCCACCTCCGACACCTTCAACCACTTCGGTGGTCGTAAAGCCGAACTCAACCGTTCCATCTCTCCCTCTCTCACCGACTCCAAGCCCACCATTATTTACCTCTTCATTCTTCCGAATATTACCCAAATGGCAAATTTTCCTGTAAAAATGATAGTTTTCTTAAGAGGGCCTTGCTAATAAAATTGCTAATTAGAAATTAGACTATGTTCGAATAATGTCTCATGGTAGCATCTTGTATTTCATGCATATCATCAATATATTATTTCTTTTATTTATATGCAAAGCTTTTCCTAAAATGATGAATTAGGGTGCAAAAGAATTTTTAATTTAATTAATCAAAAAATTGGGTGAGATTTCTATCATTTAAAGGATGGAAAGGACATTCCAACCAAATCTAAGATCCAAAAAGCACATATTATTTCCTTCAATATCTACGTTATTTGAGTATACATTGTGATGGTAGGAAGATATCTGGTTATAGCAGCCATGATTGATTTGTTCTCCCTCATTCTTTTCATTGCACTTCCCTGAACTTAGTGTACTTACCACAGTTGCTAGCCTAAAGATTTAAACTTGCTCTCAAATTTATTATTATTTTTTATTTTACTTTTGTTCCAACTCAATCTTTTATCTCTTACGAAATATGCTTTTCATAGATGCTTCCCCACCACCCATCTTTCCCATCTATTTGAAATGGTTTTAACTTTTGTCGTCCCTATTTTCTGTCAATTGACTTCTTTTTTACACTCCTTATGGTTTTAGTTGGGAAAATGTGTCACTTATCTTGCATAAAATAATAAAAAATTAATTTGGATTTTGTGTTTTAATATAACAAAAATTTAGTGCAATCTCATCATAACTATATAGGAAAGAATATAAATATAACTACTTGGCATAATTTGAGTGGTCTGGTCCAACTGCAACTTGGCATGTATGACACTTCCAGAGTGATTATGTCATAACATCGTAGGGTCAATGGGAGCTTGAGTTTTGATTTGTTATTGTTTGGTTTTATTTTATTATTGAGCTTTTTAGATAATTGTGTTTTGCTTTATTTTTGTCCTTTAAATAAGACCTAGTGTTCAAAAGAGGGAGTAGAGAAGAAAAATATTAAGAACATAAAAAGAGACTTTTGTCACCTCTCTTAGGTTTAGATGTAGGTTTATTCTAAGATTAAAACCTAAGCAACAATCTCCTTTGGACAAGGAGGTTTAGGTTTTGATTTTTTTTCAATTGGAATTGACTCCATAATTAAGGTATTTTTACTACTCACTACTTTCTTTGGTATGTAGGCACCCATAATTTTTTAGATATAACAATTAATACCATTTGTTATGAACCTTAATCATTTTGTCAAAAAAACTCTCTAATCATAATCAAGGTAGTTTTACTACTCACTAATTCCTTTGATAGCTAGGTAGCCATAATTTTTTGGGTATAACAATTGATACTATTTGTCATGAACCTTAACCATTTAGTTAAAAAAAACCTATAATTGAAGGCTAATAAATATTTATTTTCATTTAAATATCATTATCCCATAAACTAAGCCTATCATAGGTCCAAACCTTCATAGATTGTAGTGGTGCATCATGTTGTGTTTTGGATGGCCAATAGCCCACTCTATAGTGATTCTACTTTGGTCTCCATTTTTGGCATTTGGATATCCCTTAGCTGCCTTACCTGGAATGTTTATGCACCAAATAATATTTTTTATAGGTCATCCTCTTTATGGTTTAAACTTAGAACATATGATTGACTTTGATATTATATATTTCATTTGAAGAATTATAGATGTGCTTGCACTGATTGACAAAAATACCCTAATGTTTGTATCACAAGATGCTAGGGATCAACTTGTGGACTCACTATCATTAAAAAATAAGTTGTACATTTACTTATGGCTAGAGCTTTTAGCTTGGTGATAGTGTTTTGTATTAATACTTGATTTTAGAACCAATTCCACCCTAAAATGCCTTATAATACAAAAATCAAACCAAAAAGTTCTCCATTCAATAAAGACTATCACTTAAGTTTTAATCTCAAAATTAAACCTAAACCTAAACTTAAGAAAAGAGACATGAGTCATCTTTGTATATTCTTAATTTTTTTTTGGTCCCTCTTTCCAGTCCTAGAATTTATTTAAATGACAAAAAAATCGAAATTAATTCTAACTCCCAATCTGATTGAGCTAAAGCCAAATCATAAGAATTCAACCTTTTAATAAGAGTGCGACTGTATGTCTTATATAATACTTATATGCTGCTTTAGCATGATTTTGTCTAATAAAATATCAATTTTCTTTTTTCAACTGCTAAATACTTTTATTTGCAATAACTAATAGAGCCCAGTGGGTTTACGGAATCTGTGCCCAAAATGAAAAGGTCCAAAAACTGATGGAAAAATGTAGTTCCGAACCAACCCAACCGGCCATTGGCTTTATTAATAACGAATATGCAAGCATGAGTTTGTCGCAGTTAAATGTATTTTGTACAGATATGGAAGAGCAACGGGATAACGTTCACTGTTGCTCCCATTACAATAGATTACATATCAACTGGTTACACGTACAATTTCCAAAAACCAAGCCCAGCAAAGTAATGAAGATCTTAAAGCTAAACATTGCCCCTTTGAACAGAATTAACTGCAGAATGAGAGGGAGAAGAAGTGTTAGGCATTGAAGATAAGCTGAGGATATTCAAATTTACCTGTGACTTGTCTATGATGTTCAAATGATTCTTTTTTTTTTTTTTAAAATATATCTTTCTTTTTACCATTTCAATGATGATTTAAGTTACATAATTTAGGAAAATCATTAAGATTACCACTGAACTAGCTGGTGTTCAAATAGCTTTACTTTGTTAAATATGATCTTTTTCTAAATATTAGGATGACATTATTTCAAGCTTTTATTGACTTCCCTGCCATGAATTACATGCGTTTTAGTAGAATTTCCATTAGTAAAGCTTGAGATATAAGCCATCGTAACGTACCTGCTAAGCTTCAAGACCCTTGCAACGGGCTGTCTTTAAAACAATTATCACAATATATTTTTACCTGCTTTACAAACAGTCTTATTATAAAGTTTATATACACCTTTTTTAGCACCACCAGTGAGATAAATTCAAAGCTAGAGAAAGGAGTAAAGTGCGCCACCAGGAGGTAACTGCAAGGAAATCATAGCCCCGTTATGCCATGCACTAGCGTTAGTATGAGCAGTATTATGTATATAATCTTACCTATATTAGAGAAATCATCTTCGGTATCCAGGCGGCGGTGTATCCAATCTGAGAGGAAACGGAACGGCCACAAAGATAGCAGTTGACTCCACCACCACTGCAGTCCGTTTCCGACGTCTCCAACGCTAAAATCTTCGTCTATCGAGTCTTCTAGATCATGGTTGCAGCAAGTTTCCGGCAGCTCGAAGCGGCAAACGGGACAAGAGTTGTGGATGCGCAGCCAGGGGACGATGCAATCTGAATGATAGAAGTGCGTGCATGGCATTTCTGTCACTTCCTCGCCAAGCTCAAAGTCTCCTTTGCATACGGGGCAAGTTGCGTCGTTATCTAAATGCGTTTGCGTGAGTTTCACCCTTGGCAAGGCTTCAATGATCGAAGCCGGCGTCGGCGGCGGCCCTCGCCTGTCATTTTGTGCGGCAACACCTTCCAGGAAATCATTCAGCATGTTGTCCACCTGAGCATCGCTTGTGTTGCTGTCCTGGAGAGCCCTATTTTGGGGTGGAGAAACGCGTCTAGGTTGACGAGGCGGTCCTACTTGGAGGGTAATCTGAGACTGTTGAAGAGCATCCGGTTGCCTGATGGGTAGGTCGAGCAGGCGAGCCAAGGAGGCCAATAACTCCTCCGCCGAGGAGGGTTCCCGGCCGGCGAGGTTATCGGCAAGCCTAGGCCTTGACATGTCAAGCTCAACGCGTAACTCATGGAAGCAATAGGGGCACAGGATTTGGTTTGAATTTGTGGAGAGAATTCTTATGGTACGTCGGCAATTTTGACACCAGAAGTAATGGAAAGTTCTCATTCTTCGGATTCCATTAACGGTGACACGAGGCCGGCCGAGCAAAGACATTGATTACGATCCGAAGGGAGAAAGGTTTCGATATTAAGGAATGGGTTGAGTGTGTTTTAGACATTAGAACTTATAGGCAAGTTTTATGAAGAGAGAAAGAGGGAGGGAAAAGGATGGCTTCTGCATGATACAGAAAAGATTCTTGTTTTCTCAATCTACGTTGATGTTCCTGTCTCCTGTTAATAAAGCAAAGGATGATTAAGAAGTGATTCCAAGTGATTCTTGTTGATAATAATAAATAGTACCAACTAACCCACAAAGGAAGCTAGTCTGCTCCCATGCGTTGAAAAGCTGTTGGATTTTATTCTAGGGTTTGAACTTTTGGTGTTATTCCAGTCAAATATTCATCATGAATTTTCTAGACCACGCTGCAATAATGTTGGTAAACCCATCCACCTAATTATAACATAATAACATTTATAATCTGATTACTCAGTAATTTGAAGTCCAAGATTCCCCTTTATTCTTTTCTAAAATAAATATAAAAGTTTGGGCCCCTAGCCACCAACCTAACTTGAAATATTCAAGTACATATTCTTGCTTTGATTGTACTATTTGCATTCAAGTGCATTTTTTTAATTATTGGAGATGAGAGGATTTAGGAGATTTATTAAGACAGAAGGGAGCTTAATCCTGACCTCTCATGTAATAGAACCAAGATGCCATTGAACTACCAAAACTTGGGTTATTTTGTTGATTAAGCATTCCTTTTTGGCTATTTAGTTGATTAAGCAGTCTTGATATTGTTGAGGACATGTTAGGCACTCCATATAATCCCTTACGTAACATTCAATAACTTGAATTGCATGTTTGATGATTTAGAGATTTTCATACTAAAAAAACTAATTTACCATCACAATTCACTTTAGGAATTCCAATTACGAAAGTTTATATAAATTAGAAACGACCAAAATCTAGAAGTACTAAATTCTCAAAAAGAAGAAAGAAGGAAAAAGGAATTAATGAAAAAGATTAAGACAAATAGTTTGATAGGATCCATTTTTGGGCCACTAGATTTTATCAAAGAAAAGTGAGAATTTCTTGCAATTCGTATGGAATGAGATGAAGTTTTCCTAAGGTTTTATTTACAAGGTTAAGCTAGAGTGTTCCCTCTTCTTCAATTTCATCAAAGAAACAATGCTCTCCTTCTCCTTACTTACAATGCTCTTCTTCTCCTTACTTGGCTTCTGACGAAAGCAAAGACCACAGTTTTCCCTTGTCTGAGCAACAAGGCATAAAGTTGGTGGTGCCTGTTTGCGTGCTTTGACTTCAGGAATTGCTTGAAGGAGCATATACTTCTAGATTTTTTTTTTTTTTTTTTGAGACCTCATAGGGAAGGAAAGAGAAAAATCTGTGAGAGAAAAATAAGAGAGGAATTGGAAGGGACAAAAAAATGGTTTAGGAGATAGAACTATGAGAGAAAAAGCTTGTCAAAAAGTGAGGAGGTAGAACTATAAACTTTGGTATTATATTAAAAAATTTATTTCTATCCTTAAGCTAATTTTTAAAAAGGGCCAAAATTCATCTATATGAAAAGGATTCTACATATTGTAAGCAATATGAAATAATTCAACAAAATAAAGTATATAAATAACAATGACTACAAAGATGACCACAAAGTTCATAAAAATATTGGGATGAATGTAACTACCAATCTAATAGCTGCTCTTTTGTATCCAAGACTTGATGTAGCGTTTGTTTGGGGTTTTGGCTTCGAATGATTTATCCACAAGCTACTAAAAATATTTTTATGGTACTTTTGGTCCTGTATGAGTTGCAAACCGAGAATCTTCCAATGGATTTTTACTGCGGCTTATAAGAACTATTTTTGAAGCTGAAGTTAGATAATGTTGATGTCAGCAGGCATTAAACCATACTCTTAATACACAAAATAATTTAATTTTGTTGTTGCTACTGCAAAGATGTAGTTCAGGGTTTAATTGATTATAGTCCTTTGCCTTCATATTAAAGAAGACATTGAATGTTGTCATTTGATGTTGTTCTTAGCTGAGATCATAAGGAAGGCTTTTATGGTAAAGTTCACAAAGTAAGTATTTTAGATATAAATTTTCTCAATAATATTTTTGACTTACTTAAGTATGCTTTTAAATGACTTTTCGGTATGAATTATAAGGCAAAAATTGGTAAAGGTTATGGGTTATTAAAAAAAAAAAAAGGGTTCTTAACTTTTATAAAGAAAACAAAAAACCACAATAATCAATGTGGGGAAGAAATCAAGGCAATGGGATAGTGACAACTGGTAATTGTGAAAATTTCATCTCATTATTTAATTCAACTCATTTGGTTTTTCTTCCATGAGCTTGATTTTGATTAATTGTATATAAGCTAAATTCAAGTATGAGTTTAATGAAATATTCCAATTATCTAATGCAAGGGCAGATGACTTTTCCACTACGCATCCTCCTCTATCCTTCATAATTGGAATGTACGATGTTGGGTAACCCACCTTTTAGCTCTTGCCATGGAAAATGAATTAAATAAAGAAATGATTTTTAAACAACAAGATAATTTCAGAATCAATCCCTTGTTGGGATGAAAGGTAATGATGTAATATTAGTTTTTTTTAAAATTCTTTTCCTTCCAATTCTCTCAAACTATTTTTTTTCCATATACACACACCTAACTCATGCGTTCAAGTGTCAAAATTAAAATAAAGTTTTTTATTAACTTATGATTAAGCTAAAGGTAGTTGACCCAATTCACTGACAAATGATTTATATAAATTTTTTTATATATTTTCTCATGTGATTTGTGGAATGTAAAAAGCATTTGGAGCTTAAAAGAGAAAAATCTCACGACTTTTCCATTTTCGAAGAAATAGAAGATTAATGTTATGAAAAAAAAGAATAACATAGAAAGGAAGAAGTCAAGAATATAGGAAGTAAAATAAGCCTTAAAAGGTAAGAAAACGGGTGGGGGAAATAATTGTAATTTTAAGGGCAGTCTTTAGGAGAAACGAACGGCAGTTAGTGAACAAGAATATCCGGTACACATAACTGGGGAGCCCAGCAAAGCCAACCCGGGCCTAGGGGCCTTATCCCGAGTCCACTCACCCAAACCGCCCGAGTGAACTCACCTGGCTAAAACCCAAGCTCGGGATTGGGTTACACTCGTCTGTCGTCCAGCCGGCGCTATCAAAACCCCACCAAACTATCTTCTCTCTCTCTTGAACACTCGCCTCCCTGGAGAGAGCAACGACGAGCTGCCTGTACCTCGTATGAGAAAATTTTACCTCTAATTTTCTCGGGGTCCAAGCAGGAATCATCAATCTCAGAGAAATGTCTCACGCGGTGTTCCAGACGGCGCAAATTATGCCGATAAAGACCTTATTGTCGAAGCCTGAGGTCGGCCCTTGTCTACCCGTGGTGCCTTCGGTCGCCTGTAAGATGGCGCGAAGAGGACTGGTGCTTAGGGCCCACGCTTCGTCTTCCTCGCCGATGGTGGATGGGGACTCCGTTGGTATGTTGGAGCGCTGCTTAGTGGCTCCACCGGCGCCCGGGACCTCCGGTTCAACTTCGCCAGTGATGGTTGCTCCGTCTATGAAGGGTCAATACGGTGCGTTCGGCGCGGTTACTTTGGAGAAGGGCAAGCTCGATTTATCTCAGAAGCAATCCCAGTCTAGCCCCGAGGTTTGCCCCTTTTTTTTTTCCCCCATAAATCTTATTTTTGGATTTTGTTTTTGGCGGCTGAGAAATGAAAATTGGAGTTCTTTATGTTGTTCGGTTGTTGAGAGAAATAAGGAAGTTGAGGAAAGCGAATGACTTGAGAACCTTTGCTGTCGCACGGTAGGGATATGCAAACTTTTTCCTTCCTGAGTTAGGGCTTTACAGAGTTTGGGAGTAGATATTATACCAGATAAACTAAAAAGTACTATTTCAATTTTATTTTAGGGCTCATGGAAGGTGAAATAACTGAATTTTTAAAATTGAGAGCTTCAGCAAAGCTATTAACTTTAAATGAGGGATACAAGTCTTACTTTTTTCGGCAATGGAATGGAAGGGAAGGATTGCTTTTAGCTCTTTAGGGTCTAATTTGGAAAGACGGAAAAGGAGGTTGTCAGTAATTATATACTTCCAAGTGAGAACTTGTGAAGAAACTAGAGATCGGACCCCTTTTCTCATCCCCTGCATTATAACCTGTTTAATGCGCATAGATAGACTGCTTTCTGTGACTTCAGTACTTTTGAATTGTTTGGTCACCAAATTGCTTATGATGTTATCTCACTAGTAATGTAATATAAAGATGCTTTTTCGTCTGAAATCAATTGCAAAGCAGGTTGCTTGGTAAATTAAAATTAGTCAAAAAATGTGGAGGTTATCTACAAGTTAGATACTGAGATGTCCTCTGGTATGTTTATGGTTGTAACCATCAAAAATTGGTGCCCGTTGTGGGCAACACGAATCATGTAATAGTGGATGGTATTCTTGCTTCATACAGAGTCGTGTTGCCCCACTCTGCGACTTCTACTTGAAGGCATTTTGAAGCAATGCTTACTTTTTAAATTGAATGTGTTCCTGTTTGTCTTAGGGTTTTCTGAGGGTTGATGGTTGCAGCTTGTATTTTACGCTTCTCACATCTTTTGAGATGACTATTGCTGTTTGGACGGCACATGATGCCTTTTAAGATTGGGTGGAAAGAGAACAAAAGAATCACACTAATACTTTGGTAGGATTGGATAGGCTCTTGACAATTTAGGACTCGAGGTGTTTTTGAAAATAGTCTAACATGTCAAACTGAAGAATTTGAAGTTTGCAATATTCTGGTGGAAGACTGAGATTGAATATTGGCAGTGGCATCTACCATGAAGTTGTTCTTCCAATGAAGGAGTCTATATTGGTATCTAACACCTTTTCAGTCTTTGCTGCGTATGCTGATTTTGTGTTTAATACTTCCATCAGATTTAGTTACCATCTTTTGGAAGGACTTCTCTCTTTCCTCTTATTACAATTTTAATCTGTGATGCATTGTTTATCATCCAATCTTTGGCTTTCCGTTATGATTGAAAACTTTTTTGAAATTTCAACTTCATTGCCATTTATCTGGGCACATCCCACTCTTAAATACTTCTAAATAGTTTTTCAAGGAAGAATAAAATGAGTTAATTTTGGACTTCTTCATTTCTAAGATATAAGATACAAAAGTAAGGTTTCCTAAGCTAGGTTTAGCGTGCACGATTGAATGTCTATTGTTAATTGAGATTTCAGATTTCAGATAGTTTCTTAAGAGTTACTCTATTATTGGGGACGAGTTTACTAGTGCAGGACTGCATTATAGGGGTTCATCATTGCTTTCTCAGAATACATGTTTGTTAAGAGATGGATTTGAAGTCCTTTGGTGTCTGAAACTAGTGAAGTTGGTGGATATGATTCCTTCATAGTATGGGATTTTTAGAGAACCATCCTATTTATAGATGAGACATATCTGGAAATTCAGACACCGATCTATATATGAGTTCTCAGATTAAAGTTCTTTCATTTTAGCCAGTTAACTGAACTTTTCTGCTTCCACTTGCATTAATCATATTGTGATGAAAATCATTCATTTTTTTTTTTTTTTTTTTGGCGTGGTGGCTGATACCTTTGAATTTACAGACTGCAATTGGGGGAGGTGGTGGAGATATTGGAAAGAAAATAAATCATGGTGGGGGTGATGGTGGTGATGATGGCGGTGATGATGATGATTACTTTGATGACTTTGATGATGGAGATGAAGGTGATGAGGGAGGCCTATTTAGAAGAAGGAAATTTCTTGAGGAGGTTAATTTCTCATACTTACTCAAATACACTAAGTCATGCTTCTTAAGTATATTAAATTTTTAGTCTGTGAATGCTGTTAATATTAGCATTTTCTGATGCAGTTGTAATTTTATGACTTTTACCAGCTTTTTGATCGAAAATTTGTGGATGCGGTGTTAAATGAGTGGCAGCGTACTATGATGGATTTGCCTGCTGGATTCCGTCAGGCTTATGAAATGGTACAATATTTTTTTCTAAGCATGTGCTTTTCTCAAGAATTCTATCTCTGTATACCAACTAAAGCATTTGCCTTCAGGGTTTGGTTAGCTCTGCTCAAATGGTAAAATTCCTAGCAATCAATGCTAGGCCAACTACTACTAGGTTTATCTCCCGAGCAATTCCTGAAGGAATATCAAGGGCATTTATTGGCAGGTGACTTTGTTCAGCCATCCTTTGATTCTGTTAACCTCACAAAGTTTCCCCTTGATCCTGCACTACATTTACAAATTAATCTTGTTCAATCAATCTTTTGACTGTTTTAACTGTTCATATCTGCAACATTTGCACAAATATTTTGCCGTTTTTGTTTTTTTTTTCCCTCTCTTGAATCAGTTTCCCTTGAGAACGACTCCTGATTTTGTCTCCAGTGTTGTTGTCTGTGCTTGTCTAGATGCCTCTAGAACAGTGATTGGCAATAAACCCTCTCGCTGTATAAATTGAAAAAAGCTTGACGCATGTAAATTTTCCCTAGAGAAATAAAAGGAAATTACTTTGTGGCAGGTTAATTTTCCGGGAGTCAGAAGATTGTAACTAGTCCAATACTCAAATTACTATTCCTATTCCACGTTGTGGACTTTTCTTATTTTTGTGTGCCTGCAGAACACCATTACCCCGGGCACTCCCTCTCTCCCTTCCTCAAAACCCACACAAAAACAAAGGAAAAAGAAAAAAAGGCCCAAAAAAAAGAAGAAGAAACGAGGAGGAAAGTAAGAAAGAAAAGAGAATGCATTATCCTCTTCTTAACCCCTGTTTGGTATGTCTTTGTAAGATGAAAACTTAGCTTTGTTCAGTTTTCTGTAACAGAGTAGCCTAAGATGCAGTAAAGGTTTTATCTTCTTTTTTATTGATCTCTAGCCCATGTGACGGCCCTGGGTTTTAGCATGTGCAATTAAATAGAACTATGAAATCATTGGACACTGGTCAGGTATTAAGTTGATGAACTTACAATCAAGCCATTTGATATGAGTAGAACAA
This sequence comes from Casuarina glauca, assembly GCA_028551395.1. NCBI lineage: Eukaryota > Viridiplantae > Streptophyta > Magnoliopsida > Fagales > Casuarinaceae > Casuarina > Casuarina glauca. The sequence continues at coordinate 18,552,929 of CM052351.1, forward strand.
TTTCTAATTACACTATGTGCAACAGGACAGCTGTAATTTGATGAGTTTGTGGGCTATTTTAATGGATTGTGGAATTGTTCGAGGTGTTCCGAGAAGAATAGGGTTCAGTAGATAGATTATCATGTTGCTAGGAGTTTGTAGAGCAGAAAATAGAGGGTTATGAAGTGAGTTTTGGATCCAAGATTCACGGTTTTAATGATATAAGAGAGAGTTGAGATTGTATTTGAGGTAAAGCAAGAGCTTCAGTTTAGTATTTTGTGTTGCTGGGTTAATTTGATGTGAAAAAATGTCAGGCCTGTTAATGAGTGCTTTGATTGTTTTTCTGATCTGTCTGTAGGTTTAGAGCTGACGATTGTGCAGAAAGCCAAAGACAAAAAGACAAAAAGACAAAACAAGGAAGGGAAAAATTAATCAGAGCATTGACAAGCAAATATAATATCACATGTTCAACAAAGCAAAGCCATAAATATCATTTTACTAATCACTAATTTGAAAAAAGAGAGTCTTACACCTTGGAAATGAGATCTTGATTTAAACTATACATTATGCTTCTGTTAAATAAATCCTAACCGTAGTTGTATAACCCTTATAATTGGGATAAGACTTCAATCAGTAAGTAACAGAAGACTTAACAAATTCTAGTGGGCGCTTGTCTAAGATAGTTCTTTGTTTACTAGGCATGGGCCTTTAACTTAGCAAGGCTTTATGCCTTTGTCTAAGGCTTTCGAACAGGTAAGTTCTTTAGAAACAATGCTTCTGCTTCACTATGATCTTAAACTTTGGTTTCAAAATGCTCGATAGATTTCAAGAAAGATAAAAAAAAATCAGAGATTCCCTTCCATTTCAATGAAATCTGTTTCTTAGGCAGGCCTAGAAAATTGAGATCTAAAGAAAAAAAAATTGGAAAGAGATGAATTCAAATTTGGGGTATGGCTATTACAATATATTAGGATATTCTTTTTGAAATTTTCATCTTTTTGGAACAGCCTAAAACAGAGCACATAAATCTTGTGGGATAGAGGGAGTATGAGATATTCACTTAATAGTTGCCATGATGGCTGCTTCTACATTCTGCATTTGTTTAAGAATAAGATTCACTATTATGATTAATCATTTGTAGTGGGACTGTCTTAATAGCTTCCTGGAGATGAATATGTTGTGCAGCTAGAGGTACATAGCCGAAGGCAATCTAATCTTATCAGAAATAGATCTTCTCATTCTGGGAAAACTTTACCGAAACTTTAAGTTTAGATGATGTGTTGTGAGGTACATAGGCGGAGGAAATGTAGTCTTATCAGAAATGGATCTTTTCATTCTGGGTTAACTTCTTTGCATAAATTTAAGTTCAATAATATGACAGGATAGTATCTTATGTCACCCTCTTTCAAATGTTTTGAAGTACTGAGTAGTGGAGTATTTTCGATGTGCATAGAATGTGTTTGAGCTGTAAGTGGTTTGTGTGTATTATCAATTTGTTATGTAATAAATGAATTTGTTCTGTTCACAGGATGATTGCGGATCCTGCCTTCTTATATAAGCTTCTTTTGGAGGAGGCTGTTACAATTGGTTGCTCAGTGTGGTGGGAGTTGAAGAATCGTAAGGATAGGTATGCTTTATTCACAGAAAGGGAGGAAACTTTATAACATGCCCATTTACCATACTTGAGTGATTAATTTCTTGTTTACCCTGGTTGTAGGATAAAGCGAGAATGGGATCTGGCAGTTATTAATGTGCTCACAGTAGCAGCCTGCAATGCTGTTGTTGTTTGGTCGCTTGCTCCTTGTCGTTCGTATGGTAACACATTCCAATTTGATTTGCAAAATACATTGCAGAAGCTCCCAAACAATATATTTGAAAAGAGTTACCCACTTCGGGAATTTGATTTGCAAAAGAGAGTTCACTCATTCTTCTACAAGGCCGCAGAGTTGTGTATGGTTGGGTTAGGTGCTGGTGCCGTACAAGGTGCATTGTCAAACGTTTTGGCCAGGAAAAAGGAGGGAAGGTAAGCATATCTTAGAAACATGTATTATGTTATCTTTTTCCTTTCCAAGTCAATAGAGGTAAAGAAATCTGCCTGTAATTGGACGTATTGCTTCAAGTAATTCACTTTGGGTGACCAATAATTGTTTGGCAGGTTATCTGTGACCATTCCGTCTGTGAGTTCGAATGCACTTGGTTATGGTGCGTTTCTCGGTCTTTATGCAAACCTGAGATATCAGCTGTTATGTGGATTTGATAGAGCGATGATAAGCCATTTTGATGTCATCGGAGTGGCACTATTTTTCAGCACAGCTTTTAGGTCTGTTACTTTCGCTGCTAAACAGTAATTCATATATGCCCTTGCATTTCGCTTGTGCAGTGGTTAAGTTGTTCATATTGTCTTGGCTTAAGGAATGTATTTTTTTTCCTTTTCCTTTTCGTCCAAATGAATTACATAAATATGATGGTTGCAAGCACTTTGGCTGCTTTATCAAATCAGTGGCATATCTTCACCTAGCTACGTTATATTTTCAACTCTAGCTGTCTCTGTTTTATTACTTCAGGTTTGATTACCAGTTTAATCATGTTTGGGAAAGTATTTTGTATTCTTTTATTTTCTTCTTCTTTTTCTTTTACAGAATGGAGAAAATATTCTTTGGATGTATTTTTTTTGATATGTGGAACATATTTAGTCAAATTTTCAATCTTGTTGACTAACATGCCTAATATGTTCTGCAAATTTCATCCAGTTGTATTAGCATTCTCTGAAGTTTACAGGCTTTTATATTAGAGGGTCCCATATGTCAGTCATAGATAACGAATTTGGTAGACCTTTACTATGTTCCTGGTTTAAGAGGTAGGCTGGTTCAATTATCTTGAAATCTTTGGAAAATCCTCTTAATACTCAGCATCTGGAGAAAATTGAAATCGATGACTAGAGATGATGAAAGTAATTTTGGTTGGTTTGCATAGACGGCCAAATTATATGCATAAGAAAAATCTTAATAGCCTTCCAGCATTTATATCAGAGCTTGTGCTGTTGTTTAACCCTTGTTGGTGGTTTTGTGCAGGATTTTGAATGTTCAATTAGGTGAGAGATCAAGGCTGGCATGGCTGGGGGTAGAGGCCGATCCACTGGTTGATTCAGAGAGTCTCTTGAAGGTTTACAACAGACCGGCAGAGGATGTTGATAGGCTGTCATCCAAATGGTTTATATCAAAGAATGCCATTGTTTCAGGGCTTGGTCTCCTCGGCATCAAACAGGGGACTGCTGACAGTGCAGCTGATGGGCAACCATCCGCTCCTAAGCCCCGGAGAAAGAGGATCGTCCGGAAGAAAGTGGCTACAAGTTAAGCATGGTCTTATTGGTTGATCAAAGTAAATGTCCAATTTTGCCTGCGAAAACGCCCGCCAAACCGTGAGAAAGTAAGAGCGTCCAGAGGTGTTGTCCATAATGATACATGTCTGCTTCACCAATGGCAATAAATATAATCGTTACAAGGGGAATATTATTTCCTTGGTTACGATTTCTTGTGTTTTCTTTGTTGTTCCAGGAACTTTTGTACCTAGCCAGTCATGCTGAGAATTTAATACTCGTTAACTTTTTTTTTTTTTTCTTTTTTTTCTTTTGTAGGTTTAAGGGTAAACAGTTTTAATATGCATTCTTTTCAACATTAAGCCAAGCATTTTGTTTTGTCATCTAATTCTCGAACTTGCAGGACTTGACAACACCTGTTTGGCAAGTCGCATGCAATCCATATTACCATCTATTGTACTTCCAAAAAAATACTTGATGCAGAAATTTGAATTGAACATGTCTAGTTTGTCTTAAATTTTCTTCTCTTTAACCCTTTTTTGTACGAGTACTAAATAATCTGAAATCATTGGTTATATCTATTCATGAAGGGAAATGTAAATAAAGGGGATTGGGATCATAGTCTCTATCTCTCACCTAACAAAAAATATCTAACATAAATAAGTTTTAGAAGCTTTAAGCACCGTTATTTATCAAAATTTAGAAGGATTTTTTGGTGCAAGTTCATGTGATCAGATCCAGAGTAGCAAAACGAAATAAATACATAATAAACATACCTATGACAATCATATGATTCAATAATGGTAATCTTGCTTAAAAAATATAATTAACCTATTAATATAAATATCTTATCTACCTTCACTAAAAAAAATCGACCGTTCATTTCTCACAAACGAAAGGATTCGTTCAAATCGATCGAATCGACCGTTCATTTCAAGAGACACGTAGGTCAAGAGACCGTTGGTATTTCCGATAGGATTCGTTCAAATTAATTAGATAGCGTCGAACAAACGAAAGCTCTCTGTTTTTTCTCTCCCTCACAAACCCTCATCTCTCTCTCTCTCTGGCATAATCCCTACGACTCAGAGAACTAATTCTTGTTCTCAATTTTTCTCTCTGATCGGCGTGCTCTAGATTGGGAAGTTGGCCGTAGAATCACCTCTCCATCTTTCGCTCAGGTTTGCTCTCTTTTCTAGTTTTTTTTTTCAATCGTTTGCTATTATTTTCCTTATAGAATGGATGCTTTCGGCCTTCCCTGTCCTCCTCTTGATGAAGCTGGTCTTATGCCTATGGCATTTGATCTGTTCGATTTTTTTGATGGTGTGGATGATAGTGGAATTGAAACTAAGAATGATAAATATGAGACGGGTAAGGAATTGGAGAACCCGAAGCACCATGAAATTAATAATGGTAAGTATAGAACGGGTAAGCAACTGCAGAACCTGAAGCTGGAGCTAAATCAGAATTGCAAGTCCGATACAAGTGAGATCGGCGGCCCCACTTCAGAGTTGGAGTTGAAGGTTTTGTGTGCAGGAATCAAATTCCGTCAAGCTTATGAAAAAACTGAAAATTTGAGGAAAAGGAAGGCTATACAAATTATTGAATTTCAGCCTTTACCTGAGCAACAACGATGTGCCAAGAAGTCCCGGCGTGGAGCATCTTCCACAAAATTGGCCAAGAGGCGTTGAGCATGGCAGTTGCAAGAAGGTAGGTTCAGAAGCTCTCGGGTAAGTTGTACCACCACCAGGTTCAGAAGAGGTAATCTGAGATCTCTCCCAGGAACGTATTTTTCATCGACGAGTGCTTGAATTGTTTTTCTTTTATTTGCTTAAGTTCAGCTCTGGTACTTTGTTCTGTGTAATCTTTTAGCTTCTGGATGATTTGCTTTTGTAAGTAGGAAGTACTGTTTGCTATTTTAGATGTGGAAGGCTCGTTTCTTAAAGCTTCACTCATGGTTCTGGGGATTTAGTGGTTGATTATGGTTGGTTTCGTCGCCAATCAAAGGTTTCTTTGCTAGTTCGAATTTCTGGGCTTCAATTTTGGTCGTTGATTTTGGAGGGTTGGGTAGTTGATTTAAAAGCTTCGTTTGGTATGTGGGTTGCTCTTAATTGGAACCATGGTTGTGTAGGCGTACTATTTTTGGACTTTTGGGGGAGAAGTGAAGCAGACTAGTTGTGACTTGGGTGTGATTCAAACAGGATCTCTAGCTCTGACTTTGTTTCTGGAATCGGATTTAAAAATCTCTGGATTGTGCTTCTCCGTTCGAAGGTTTAATTAGTGGCTTTGGATCTTTTGTTATTTTCTGTTTGATTCATGGATGCCAGATTCGGAGATGGAGCTCATCATTTCTATGCTATGAGTGCTGCTGATTTCCGGGCTGTGGGGAAGAGGACTATGGAGTGGGATTTGAATGACTGGAAATGGGATGGCGTTGGCCAGCAGTTTGATTCATAATCAATCACATACCAAGTGTGCCTGGTAGAATGCCTATGGCTACAGAGATCACTGCAACTCAGCATGCTCTTGAAGATTCTTGCACCTACTGCAGATTTGACACTCAAGATAATTTTCAGTTGTTTACAGTTCTTTTCAGATTTGTAATGAAATTTGGTTTTGAAATTGTATTTCTCCAGAAGTGTCCCGTTCCACTGATGAAACAAATAGGGGTTGGTACTTTGGTATGATTCTGTTGGGATTTACATTCTTTTAATGATAAGCCAAATGTTGCATTGGTGCATTTTCTTTCAGTCTTCTTGGTAGTGTCAATACTTTCTGAGGAACATTTTTTGTTTCATGTGATCTACATCTGTCAGTTCTTTTTCACTCAATAAACAAGGAAAAACCTTTTGTTTTGCCTCATTACAATTGTCACAGAAAAAAATGAACTCTGTTTTTGCACATCCGTGAAAACGCAATTAGCAAAGCTCAATTTTCAACCCAGTAAAGTATCTTTATATTTACAAGTGGTTAAACCATTATCCAAAACTTCTAAAAATGGCTCAAACCACTCCTCTGGGAGTTACCAACACTTTTAAGTGCTGACAATAATTTGGATTAACTTTAGAATCTCTTTAGTGGTGATCAATTCATTATTCCACCACCTTTTTTAGAGTATCTTGAATCACTTGTAAGTAGGTGATAATAAAACCACTTTAAATTTCCTACTATTCTCAAAGAAAATATTCAAGCTTGATGATAGTCTTGATTTATCTTCAAGGAAATGGTTCAAACCTCCCTACATAAATAAGGCGGTCTAATTATTTCTTGATATGTTTTTGAGTTTTTGTTTTTATTTTTAAGGATATTAATGAACCTTTACAAGGAATATTAAATGCAATAAGACATAAAACAATTGGATTTCGATAATTGGGCAAGAAGTCCTCCCGCGGACCATGACAAAGGTATCGCTGGATGCCCAAAGATATCATGAACAAGTTTGACCCATTTGGATCCTAAGGCACCTCGACCACAAACGTCGACACTATCTCTTTCCTCTCGTCGCCGTCGCCGGCACCAGAATATGAACGCCGTCATCTCAACCTTGCAGATCTGGCTGGTGAACCACCCAGCCATCCTCCGCTTCTCATGGAACCAGGGCCAAACGCCAGGCTCCACCCCTCTCTTCCTCACCCTCACTGTCGTCTCTTACCTTTCCTTCACCTTCCTGCTTTCTCGCCACCTCCTTCCGGTCCCATCTCTTGGCCCCCACCTCCTTAAACCCATCTCCGCCCTTCACAACCTGATCCTCCTCCTCCTCTCCCTCATCATGGCCCTTGGTTGCTCCCTATCCATCGTCACCCACAGTCCTAAACTCCGCTGGATCATTTGCTTCCCACCACACACCCCTCCCACTGGGCCCCTCTTTTTCTGGGCCTACATCTTCTACCTATCCAAGATCCTGGAATTCATAGACACCCTCTTGATCATCCTCAGCAATTCCACTCGACGACTTACATTCCTCCATGTGTACCACCACGCAACGGTAGTGGTCATGTGCTACATTTGGCTGCACTCTAGCCAGTCTCTGTTCCCGGTGGCGCTGGTGACCAATACGGTGGTGCACGTGATAATGTACGCCTACTACTTTCTGTGCGCCTTGGGGATCCGGCCCAGGTGGAAGAGGCTGGTGACGGACGTCCAGATTGTGCAATTTGTGTTCAGCTTTGCGGTGTCCGGCGGGATGCTCTACTACCACTTCACCGGATCCGGGTGCTCAGGGATATGGGGTTGGTGCTTCAATGCCGTTTTCAATGCCTCTCTTTTGGCGCTCTTTGTGGACTTCCATGCCAAAAGTTACGCCAACAGGAAGGAGATGGCTCGCAAGGACAAAGCCTCATGATTCTTTTGGACGGTCACAAACGATCAAAATATTTCATTTTTGGTTCCTTCTTGTTTTTTGAGTTGCAAATGTGGTTTTACAACTGGATTTAAATGTTAGTTCTTTTGTTGTTTGTCACGTAAATTAGTGTCCCCTACTTCTTTCGGCCTTTACTATCCATTTTAATTTGAAAGGGTCAATCCACAAAGCTGCTCGGGGCTCCTACTTCTTTAGGCCTTTTCTAGCCATTTTAATTTGAAAGGGTTCGATTGAGTTGCATAATATAAGTTACTTTCAACCAAATCCACAAAAGCTGCTCGAGGCTCCTACTTCTTTAGGCCTTTTCTCGCCATTTTAATTTGAAAGGGTTCGATTGGGTTGCATAATATAAGTTACCTCCAACCAATCCACAAAAGCTGCTCGAGGCTTTCGTCACGGCCCAAGTAGGTTTCTGCTTTCTGTCTGTATAGTACAGAATCGGCCCTTCCGGTGAAGGCCCTTTTAAATTTCCTCTGCCTCCCTATTTCCTTGTGAATTGGCATCTTTTATAAAAATAAATCAAACAAAACCCATGTCCATATTAAAATCTTGAGGCTGTAAAAGGATGTATTTTTATTTAAAAAGAATTCTTAATAAATACCTTAACAATATAAGATAATAACTTTACACTTTTTAACCGGTCCTCTCACCATGTGGATTCTAAACTTGGATCTACACGTGATGTTACATAAGTATAGGCTTCAAACTTGGAAATAGCCTATGAGTTCGTTAAGAAAGATTTTAGGTTCTGATATTATTTATAAAAAAATATTTTTACCTAAAAGTTGACTTAAAAGATATATAGGTTCCCCCTTCTTGTAGAAGAGGATTTTAGCAGTGTTTAGACAAATGTATAACTTTTTTTCACAATTCTAAACATGTCCACTCACTCCGAACATAAAAAAACCACTTTTTTTTGCGAATAAAAAAGGTGTCACACTATTTAAAAGTTGGTATTCTTTCATGACATAATATTGGTTTGGAGTGCTTGAGCATAAATCTTCTGGATTTATTAACATCATAAGCTTCCACTCTTAAAAAGTCTCATAAAACTTTTGAAGAGCTGACATATTAATTAAACTAACCAATTTCAAGAAATCGGTTGATTTCTTGAATCGATTGCAAGAACAAATATAAACCCTAAAAGAACACGAAGACTACACAGAAAAGGGGCTTTTGTATTTGATGATCTTCGTATAATTGAGACAAAATCTATAAATAAAAGAGTGAATCTACACACAGAAAGAAAATTTTGTCGTAATTAATCCAATTTGTCGTTTAATGCACGTCGGTTTGAGACAAGGGGAAAACTTTCAAGGCTTGAATTCGTCCCTGAATTAGCATTGATTTCGATATGAACTCCATCTTGGGTGTTTTGTGATGAGTGGCTGATTTTGATATAGACCCATGTGCATATTAAAATCCTAAGGCTATGAAAGGATGTGTTCTCAAGCATAGGCTTGAAACTTGGGCATAACTTATGAAAATGTCAGGAAAGATTTTAGGTTTGATATTATTTTAAAAATTCTATCCTTACCAAAAAGTTGACTAAAAATATGTAGGCCTTTTTTTTTTTTTCTTTGTAAGAGGGATTTGAAGCGGTGTTTAGACAATGTATAACTTTTTCATTCTTTTACTGAGTTCAATTACACTTCCTTAAGTTAAATTAAGATTATCTGCTAGCCTTTGGGGCTACATATGGGAGCCAAAATCAGTAATGTAGCTGTGGTGCTCTAAAATCCGTTAGTTTTATCTATAAAAGTAAGTGAGAAATAAGAGAAAATGGGCAAAAATCAAGCTCTATCCTGAAAAGTATGCACAAGAAGTTCAAACCATAAATTAAGTAAGGTCGCTCTCAGGCTGACAAAATGAATGAGTTGTCGATCTTCTGTACCTGATGCTTACCTGTTTCAAGATTAGTTGGAGTACAATTACTGCGAATAAATGGAGAGCGGCCTAAACGCAACAAATAAACTGCTCAGCTAGCTGAATTGGGACCAACACAGTGAGATCGATAATTGAAGTATTTTCCTTCTTATTCTTCGTGAGCTCCGTATGTGTGAACCCGAACAGTAGTTAGAAGTATCTTGCAGGCCTTAAATTCCAGCGTCCATGTCAATTTTCTCATCCCCATCACCTTCGAGGCCTTCCCATTTTGTGCTTCAAATTTAGCTTCCCTATGTCTTCTCTTCTCTCCCTCTCCCTGACCATCATAAACCACCATTTTATGCAGCCTGTGAGCTACACCATGACCAACATCTTCTCCAGCTTCCAGTACTGGTTATCAAACCACCCAAACATCCTCCATTTCTCATGGAGCCCAGGTGAAACTTGGTGCTCCTCTCCGCTCTTCCTCACCCTCACTGTGTTCTCCTACCTCTTCTTCACCTTCCTTCTCTCCCACCTCCCACTCCCACCCATACAGCCAAGACTTCTGAAGGCAATCTCAGCAGTCCATAACCTCATCCTTCTCACCTTTTCCTTCATCATGGCGCTTGGTTGCTGCATTTCCACCCTCTCCCGTGCACCAAACTTCCACTGGATCATCTGCCTCCCACCTCAAACTTCTCCAACAGGGCCCCTATTTTTCTGGGGGTACATGTTCTACCTCTCCAAGATATACGAGTTCGTAGACACCCTTTTGATCATCATGGGTAAGTCAACCAGAAGACTCACTTTTCTCCATGTTTACCACCATGCAATGGTCGTGATCATGTGCTACATATGGATGGAAACGTCGCAGTCCTTGTTCCCAGTGGTGCTTGTGACCAATGCGTCGGTGCATGTGATAATGTACGCCTACTACTTCTTGTGTGCTCTAGGTGTGCGTCCCAAATGGAAGAGGCTGCTCACGGAATGTCAAATATTGCAGTTTATCTGTAGCTTTGTGGCCTTGGGTATGATGCTGTACTACCATTTCACGGGTTTAGGGTGCTCCGGTGTCTGGGGTTGGTGCTTTAATATGGCCTTCTACTCTTCTCTTTTGGCTCTTTTCCTAGATTTCCATTCAAAGAATTATACCAGCCCAAAGAATGGACACAAACTTTCATAAACAGCATCAAGATGGTGTTTTTCATGGGAATATCCAAGCTAGGATCAAGATTGATTATTTAATGTAATTTTGCAAGACTGTTTTCTATCTCTGTTGTTACTATTCTTGAATCAACCGCTACGGTTGGGAATCCAGTAAGCTACTCTTATTCCTTGCTTTATTGTTACTGTAAGTTTTAGCTCAGTTGGATGCATAGAAGAGAAATAGTATCAAGTGCTAACAGATATCAGTTCCCATGGTTGGGTGAATTAAGACGACCAGTTCGATCACTATTTGATGATTTTGTATGAGTAAACATCAAGACTTTCATTTTTTCGGGTCTAAACTGTTTCTGGACCAACCACAAGAGTTGCATCCTACTTTTTCTTACTTCCGTCTTGTGCTATTGTAAGCATGCTCTTGACCACCTTACCAGGTTTTTTTTTTTTTTTTTTTTACCTCTCTTTCTCCCTCTCTCTCTAATGATTGTTATACCGGGTTTAATGCTTGCTACTTGCATTGTAAAGAACATTAAGCAAGAGCAAATATGCAGACGAGTTTTCATGTAAAGAACACAAATGATGATATTGCAATATCTTAATGGGCAGTACGGTTATTCAAGTGTCATGCTATAATGCAGCTTTAATGGAGCTATTCTGGGGCTGGATTTGCTTTGTGGTAGATCCTGTGTCTTATGTTTCTGTAAAATGGAAAACAAAGGAGAAAAAGAAACATTTCCTAGGACAGATGCCTGTCCTAATTCAACGAAATGACCAATGAGCTGACCAGAACTCAAATTTGACTCTTTTGAGGTCTTGTATACATCGGCCATTATGGAATAAAGCGGCAAACGCCTCTCTGTCTGTCTCTTCCTCACCCAACCCACCCTACACCATAAATTTGGACCAAATCCTCCAACCACCTCTCCCATGGACATTTACCCCACTGCCTTTCTCTCTCTATCTCTTTCTCTCTCTCATTATGTGCATACATCGTTTTTGTCTGACAAGTTCGTAAAGACGCTAGCCACAGAGAACTATCACCAGGTTTAACTTCTATCTTTTATTAAGGTGATGATAATAGCTAGGTTATATTGAATAATAATAAAAAGAAAAATGAAAAAATATAAATGCCAAAACCATATAGATAAGCCCCCAAAAAAATAAAAAAAAATGAAAAAAAAGTTATGGAACAACTTAAATAATGGGGTAGCTTCGGTGCTAGTGCAGGACTTTGTCCAAAGGGAGACGTTGGCCATATAGGTGACCACATCGCTAGTTCGTTCCATAGCAGATTAGTGAATGCACGACTGCGAAACAAGTACACGTAGACTGCACTTGCACGGAATTGCGTGATTGACCCTATACCTTTCTTATATCATTTTTTTTTTTTTTTTTTTTTTGAAATCTCAACGTGACATGTTTTTGATGAGCACCGTTAGGCAGAACGGTGAGATTGTCACTTAATATCATAGAAATCATAATAACATGCTTGAAAGATAATTTGACAAAGTTTAAATCTTAATAAGAGACTTTATAATATTTTATGTTCTAGAGAAATCCTTATGTAACAGGTAGAATGTCGAATTATCACCAGGATTCTTTTGGTTACTTCCTAGTATGCCCAGTTCCTATTTGGCAACAGGTTTTCTACTATTCATAGTATGCAACAGAATAAGTTGGCTTTCTTCTTGCGTCAGAAGTTGAATTGTTGCAGTCTGCATGAATTCAATGTTCGACGCGACGAATATAAGGTCGCAGATAATATTAATGGCTTATTTGACTATCTGCGTACGTCAATGCTTCAGAAATTTAAGATTGCACCAGGTGATAATATGAATAGTTGTCCTGTTTTACTCGGTGCCATCTGCTATATACCTATATGTTACAGGATTTGGTTATACGTAATAGTAATTGCTGTAACTCTTGTTCTTTGTCTCTTCATTGAAGGCTACTACCTTTTAATAAGTTTTATAAACTATAAGAATAACAAGCATAGAAGTCATAAAGTCTTCCAAATCTAGTTAACATTGATTATCAAAGTATTTCCATGCATGTGGGATCTCATCTACTGCCAACTAGCCATTAAGTCTTCATGCTTGTGGAATCCGCCCCATATTATTCGAGGAATGAGTATCTTCCTTCAATAGGTAGAGTGATGTTAACCTATACTTATCAAATTAATGAGGATCTTAACCAATTCCTCAATTCCTTCCACATTAAAGTTTAATGATATTTATTGCCCATTTGACACCATAGATCCTTCAGGAAGTGAATAAAATCTTCATCAATGCAGCATCTTAAAAGCAAGCCAAATTTGTATTGAATCCGTTTCTCTGTGCCAGTGGGAGAAAAAAGAGTCTTCAACTGTTTAATTTCAAAGAATCAATCAACAAGTACAAACAATAATGTAATTATCTTTATATGTATATACACATTTGACAGATGGCATCCGCAAGCAAGAAACTTTACACTTTTTCAACGTATGTACTGTATCACCAAGGCATGAATATGGAAAAGTAAATACATTGAAAGCATGTTTCATAAGTTGTTAAAAGTTGGTTTCAAAGACATTAAGTGTTAGTACTTGTATGATATTTTGATGGTCCTAAATCTAACATGCTTTGCGGTACTTGGTGTAATTAATTACAATGACTGTCATAATGGATACATTTTGCAGTGAGGTAAAAGAGGGATCAGTTACAACGAAAAACGTTGTCACAACAGAACTAGTTGCTCTAAGTGATTTACTTAAGCTCCCCTCAGCAAGCCATAAGCCAAATTCTGCTTGGCACCCACCTACCAACCAGTTTGAGCTACTTGAATTGGACACCATTTGGGCACCCAGGGAACCTTACATGTCGCCGAACAAATTATTGGCAGCAAATGTTAAATTAACAACTAGATTTGGTACCAATTATTGAAAACCTAAGTCTTATCCCTATAGCTATTAGTAAAAGCCCATATTTTATTTTCTAGCAATTGCTAGCCACTGTGCTTGCAGGCTTTTGTGGACATATACTTCATTCAAATCACTCGGTTGGACCCACCTAGAGACACTCTTTTACAACCCTTTGCAAAGTACAAATGGGGCCCCACTTTGCAGGCAACTCGGGTTGGACCCCACTTGAGACCCCCCACTGCAATTAACACGGACAAACAGCAGCGACCTTTACTTGAATCAAAGGATGGATGTGGAAGAGGTTTTACGAAAAACTACAAAGGGAGTGTTTGGGAGAAAGTATGATGGAAGTGGTAAATGATGCAAAATTGCTATCTAAGGTCTTTGGTGTGCTTGATATAGTGAAAGAAAAGAGCTTTCTAGCTTATATACTGAAACCCAATCTTCTAGGATTTATGAAATTATTGGGGTTTTTCAATCTTGAGTTGCTATATCAAAAATTGACTCATTATTCTTTTTGTATGGACAGCCAACGACATTGTTTGTGTCTTGGGTGTGAAAAGTTTCTCTTGAAGAATGAAACTTCTGGATGGTTACTGTTAGAAACGTAGGCCCATGAGAAAACCAAGAACTTGACAATCTCATAGGGGCCCGCGCCTACTAATAAGGCGTAAAGGATCGCACCACAGTACCGATGTGGGACGGATACTTCCAACACTCCCCGCAGTCACATATCGGTACAGTGAGAGGTGGGGGTCATCTCCCTACACACGGCAGTGCGTAGGCTAGCTCTAATACCATGTTAGAAACGTAGGCCCATGAGAAAACCAAGAACTTGGCAATCTCAGAGGGGCCCGCGCCTACTAATAAGGCGCAAAGGATCGCACCACGGTACCAATGTGGGACGGATACTTCCAACAGTTACCAATTGTGTATACTAGTTATTAGAGGAGGTGGACATAGGTGTCAATTTCATTGGACCAAAACTCCTTTAAAATTAATGGGTTTATTCTCTGCTTATTTCATGTCTTTGTCAACGTTTCATGATATGCCTAGTTGTAAGCATCTTTTATTGCAAAGTAGCACTTGTAGATTCATGGTCGTTGCTGAGTGTTAATGCACACGCGCCCACACATGCGCCTCAGCCATGTGCCCTATCCACCTCAATGTCCAAGTCATCACTAACGTGAAATGACTCGGCCACGTCAGCCGTCGCCTTCAACAGTCAGGTTGCACAGCTTGAATCTCCAGCCGCGATTCACCGACGCCACCAGCCACGAATTTACAGACCGATTCAATCAGTTTATATACAGTTTCAAATGAATCAAAGGGAATCAAGCAATCGATAGAAGAAGGAAAATGATGTAAGCACTAACCATCCTTAGAAATCTCATTGTTGGATATTTGCTACTGATATTACATTTTTATCTTTCTCTTCTCTCCATGGTTCCTCCCTTTGTCTCTTCAAGTGTGTCACGTACCATTCTTGGGTATGGTTTCTCACGTTTTTTATGATGACAAAAAAGGAGAGAATTTTGTAATGTGTTATGAAAATTCTGTAGCAGTAAATACATTTTTTTTTTATATACTCTATTGATGAATGTGTTATGACAACTCTGATATATTAAGCTACACATTCTACTATTGAATAAGCAATACATTAATTTCATGTGTATTCTACTAATGAATGCATTATGATAAATCTGATATGTTAAATACAAACTTCATTATTAAATGAGTTAAGATAATTCTATTGAAGTTTGGAAAGAATGCTATAGCAAGGGGACACCGATTGCTCACTCAAAATGCTCTTATTTTGAAGCCTAAAGCTTGAAGATAATTTGATGTATTTTGTTGTTGAATGTTGTCACGCTAAACCTATAGTATGAGGGAGACCAACTCCTCACCTGAAACTTTCTGTGTATTAGGTTAATGTTGGCTAGTCTCGATATGCATTTCTATGAGCAAGGATTCTACATGTGCATTCTGTACATGGAAACATCTACTTGGGCATTTGCCAAAGTATTGGTGAACTATTAAATCCTGGTAAGTTAATTCTATATATTTTCATGATGTTAAAAGTATTTCTATATATAAAGTATTTGAAACAATATTGTTTCTGCTTGATTGTATTACATGCGTAGCTTGCTTTGTTAGACCATATGCATTGTTATCTCACTTGTGTCTTATGATTTGTTTTTTGTGGGCCGTATGATGCAAGCTCAATTTGAAAATCTTCTGAATATTCTTGAAGATTATTGTTTAGCTAATTAATTCAATACCGAGTTAATAAAAAT
Source organism: Casuarina glauca (assembly GCA_028551395.1). Classification (NCBI taxonomy): domain Eukaryota; kingdom Viridiplantae; phylum Streptophyta; class Magnoliopsida; order Fagales; family Casuarinaceae; genus Casuarina; species Casuarina glauca. The sequence goes on from CM052351.1 coordinate 18,568,810, forward strand.
TTTAATTATTAGATTTAGGGTTGAACATCTTATGTCATGAGTTGAGTACATGTGTTATAATATTAAAAACAAATTCCTAAAAATACTCTCCCTTACGTTAGAAAAACTCCAACAGCCGGTCGCGGAAGAAAGACTATTTATTAATGGCAGAAGGCAGCTCAATACACGATTCATTCATTCTTTCAGAAACTCTGTGAACAAGCTTGCTACCCTTAGTGCCATCCACTCACCAATCGCTCTTTTCTAAATTTACTACACTTGTCTTCAGCTTAGACTTTTATATTATTGTATAATATCGTGTATAGCTTCTACGAAGATACTCTTCCGAGTCTCGTCGGAGAGACGAACATAGACCTGTAACTTGGACTTTGTTATAAGTTCGAAAGAAGCCTTTTTAGCTTCGGGAGTAGGGCTAGAAATAGGTGGACGTAGCCTTATTAGATGACAGTTGAAGTGACTGTGCAGTACTGCCACACGAAAACATTACCGCGTTCTGAAAACGGCACCGCCCAGTCTACCGAAGTAGCTCTCAGCTTTATGCATGGCTAGATTCACAGTTCCTAAGCCGTATTTGTCTGTATAATCACCGGACACAATTGTAAAGAGCTGAGGGAGAAACAAATTCACAAACTCCAATTCTTTTATACTTTCTGGTCTCCGCCCTCATCTGGTCTTTCCCCGACTACTCTTGATTTATAAATTTCTTTAGAGATATAAGCTCAACCTCAGTAAGACATTACTTGGAACTTAAAAAGCACCAAATAGGCACCGAGCCAATAGTTAGGCGTCCAAATATTAAAAAGAAGCTACGTTTTTTTTTTTTGGGTAGAAAACCTGCAAGAAACAGAAAACACCCAAATCAACCCCCTTATCGATTGCTAGTACTTGTATGATCTTTTGATGATCCTAAACTATGGATGAAATGAAAGAATGATGCATTATTATAAATAATTTTGTTCTATAAGTGGAAGTAATATGCTAAGCGGTACATACTGTAACACTCTGCAATGATTGTCATAATAGATACTTGTTATAGTAGGATCAGAAGAGGGATCTAGGTTAAAATGCAGTAGCAAAATGTGTTTTAACTATGAAAATATCTTGGTCGAACGATGCCATTTTCACTAGGTGGGATGAAGAGCAGCCTAAAACTTGGTATGATCGATGGTCCATCAGTTCTTTTCTTTGCTCCTCTTTTCCCATGGGACCTAGGTCCCAATTGATAATATGTATTCAAAGCGTGACTATATTGTCTATGCCTAAAGGGTTTTCTAATCAAATTGATTGGATCAAAGTGGATGTAGTTTCAAGTATAATATTACGCTAAATCACTCGATAATCTAGTGTAATTCGTGTGATTATGATCAATATTGCACTCTTATCAGTGCGTTTTTCTTGACAGCTTATATATTTGCATATCTGAGACGTCATCATTAGGTGACTTGCGGGCTTATACTTGGGCGTTTGTATAAAGGCAGCGTATGATTTACAATATATATAACTTGCGTGTCTCTGGCTCTAAAAGCATCGGATGATCTAATTTGGCAAATGCTTATTCGTTGTAAATTGCGTTTTATTACATATGATAATTTGGGCTGGTCAATAAACTGAGCCCAGATGGTCTTCTGATGGGTGGGAGCCTATTCCAGTCCACTTCAGCACGGTTAACTTCAGCCCACTCCACAACACTACTTGGGTCAGTTTGTTGGATCGTGGCAGTTTCCTTGCGGTTCGACCCAAAGCAGTTTATGAAGAATATGTTCTGCCGATCAGCCTCCTCGCAAGACCTATAGTTTGTTTAACAGCTAATTGGTTCATGCATAAATAGCGTAGGTCTTTTGTAAGATAAGTTATTAAATCCCACTTGTCTTTTCTTGGACTCCAACCCAAACTCTCTACCATTTGGATCTCAAAAGCTTTCATTATTCCCTGTTGTTCCAAATGCACCGCACTTACATGGTATAATTCTTGAAAGATGTCATTTGAATACTGAAACAAATCAAATTTCAAATGGAAACTATACAATTTCACTTTGGGAACAAATCCCATTTGAGGTTTGATCATCTTGCAGTGTCAAAATAAATTGAGATTGGGTTTTGCAAAAATGTCAAAGCCCAATTCTTGGCTCAAGCAAGCACGTTGTTATGTAGGCTTAGGTTGTCGATCATTAGGAACAAAAAGATTACAAAAGGTGTTCAAATACTCAATCTACCTTGCTCTAAGCCCTATTCCCCTTATTTATTGAGGTCGTGTCCTCCACCTTCCCTAGTTGTAGAATTTTTACTTTCCTCATTCATTTTATAACTATAAAAGGTAAGCTACATAAGTTTAAATGTTAAGCAAATACTCAATACATAGAAACTTCTCTTAAATTGTGCATGACAATCTATTGTCTTAATTCCTATGTTTTAATTTGGTACTAGAGTGAGAGCCTATGCTTCTACAAAATCTATCAATTAGCTAATTCTCACCATGGCTAATAGAGCACCTTCCTAAGTTTTTTTAATGTCATGGATTTTGTGACTCTTAAGTAAAGTGAAAGAAGCTACTTACCATGGCCAACGCAATTCCACTCTTTTGCCCAAACCTAAAAGGTTAATGGGTTCTTGATTGGAGACCTCTCACCACCTCTAGTTACTCTTAAAGTTGAAGGAGATGTTGATTAAGGCATAGAAACACCAAATCTTGCCTTTTGAAGCCTAGTAACAAATTGATAGCTTGGTTAAGTCCTAGCTTATTGGGCCTCATCTTTGAGTTGAGAACTTTGCCTAGATTTGAGGGTTCTAGCAAACTAGTTCACATAGAGGATTGATGCTTTCGAATTCAACTTACTATCTCAATTGCATTGCTTTCAAAAAGGCACTTATAGTTTTGCCATTCATCTGCCTAAGTTTACATGGCTGCTAAACCTACTGTGCTCCATTGGCCACTCACTAACTAACATAGCAAAGACATTCTCATTCCTTGAGTCTCTTAAACATGACTATGAAGCATTTTCCACTACCATGTTCAAACCACATGTACCTCCATATATTGCAATTGTAGGCATTTGAAGTCTGTCTTCAACATTACACTCTAACACCAAATGACCGTACTACATTTCTTGTCCAACAAACTCAATATGAAGGAAGAAATTTTGGACAAGGCAAAGGAGGAAGCATTGGTTTCCTTTCATAGGAGCACGAGTTTGCTCCTTTTTCTCAAGAAAACAGAACTCCTAACTTTAGCGTTCAAAGATAGTGGGAAGAACTCTTTTTTTTTTTTTTGGTGAAAGGCCAAGATATATATATCTTGGCCTTTCACCAAAAAAAAAAAAAAAAAAGAACTCTTTTGCCTAACACTAAAATGATGGAAATCATTAGTTTAAGGTTTGTCAAATTTACCAAAAGAAAAGATATCCTACCTTATAATGTTATTGGCATTTTGATCACAACTTTCAAATAGAAGCAATATTGTAGGCTTTGGCTGCTATTCATGTTACAAATTTAGTGGAAACATAATGAATAGTTGATACTAGTGTTACTGCTCATATTGTCAATTGTGTTGATAAGTTGGATTGCTCTCTTTCATATTTTGACACTGAAAAAAAATATTAGTTGACAATAAGAAGACAATTTTCATCGCACACATTAATTCCTCTCCCTTGAAGAAAGCAAAATCCTACTAAAATTAGTGCTTGTTGCACTAGACATTGCACATAAGTTATTATTTGTCTTACGCCTAATTTTAGACTTTCCATGTATAGTTAAGTTTGATGATAATCATTATTTTATAAAGGACTTGAAGAGCTAATAAATCCTGTTGAAGGGTGTTAGGAAGGGGGACCTATATGTCTTGCCAGGTAAACAAAATTGGGCCTTATTTTCAATTTGGTAGCAAACTGTAGATGGAATGACATGGCACAAGCAGCTTGGGCATCTGAACCTTGCCATTTTAAAACTTTGTTTGAGAAAAACTTAATACTATTGAGGCATACAATTAGATTATACTAATTGTAATATTTTCCTTGTAAGCAAAAGCCAATGGCTACCATTTTGTTCTTCCCATAATCACTATGTAACTCTTTTAGAAAAGCTGCATAGCGACTTATAGGGGTTGGCATTTGTTAGCTTTGTTCAAGGATTTTTGTATTATATGATCTTTATTAAGGACTATACCAGGTTTATTTGAATCTATCTTTTTAAAAATAAATATGATTTATGCTATACATTCATTAATTTTTGGAATATAGTTGAAAGAAAATTTGAAACACACATTAGGTTTCTACAAATAGATAACGGTGAGAAGTTTACAACCTTAGAACTTTCAATCTATTTTGACAAACATAGAATGATTCATCATTTCTCATCTCCACATACTTTACAATAGTATGGAGTTGCCAAAAGGAAATTTTGCCATATAATGGAATTAAGTAGAGTCAGTATGAATCAGGCTAGCGTGCTAAGAAAATATTGGGTAAAAGCATTTGATATGATGGTTGTTCTCATTAACTGATTGCTTATGTTGAATCTACATAATTATTTTTCATATGAAAAACTTTATAATAGACCACTAGATTACCCCATGTTCCTCACATTTGGGAGTGCTTGCTTTCCTTATGTGATACTATGAAAGACAAACTATCACCAAGATCTTTGCTATATGTTTTTTAGGATACAATGCGAGAAATAAAGGGTATTGTTGCTTACATGTTCCAACCAGTGGGATAATGATTTCCAATCATGTCATTTTCCATGAAAATGGAGAAATAGGTAGACAATGATAGTTGGCCCATCATAACTACAAAAGGAGTATTAAGATATATGTTGATATTCTTGATAAGGAATAGATCCAAATATAATTGTGTATCGAACATAATTGTTAAAGTATTCCTTGTGACTTAATGAGACTATTTATTATAGAATATTACTTTATAACTAAATGAAAATATTGGTTGATGGGCTTTATGAATATTCTTATGATTAGATTAAGGTAAATATCTCTATGATCACATAAGGATAACTATTGAATATTCCAAGTAGCATAATGATCAAATATGTTGGAACATTATTTTATAAGCTTAATAGAATATTTATTGGAGAGTTAGAATATTAGTTATTTGTTGTGTTTATTTATCCTAGCATTTCCTTTGTACTCAAATGAAATCAATCGCCTAACCTATAGCACTTGACATGTAGTTAAGTATAGCAATTCATGTCCACCTATCACTCAGTGTGGGGCTCCACATTGTAAAGAGGGAGTCCAAGTGGACTTGTTGTAAAAAGGGCCTTGTGGGTTGGCCTAAATACCTAAGCCTAAGTGGTTATATATGATTTGTATAAGAATATTAAGATAATAAGATAATACCTTGGCTATAAGCTATAACATTTAGTCAATGGTACTGCTTGATGATCTTAATTATGACCTTTGCATTTTATCTTACATGGACCTTGTGCTTTGATAAAGTTTTTATTTTATGGTTTAGATCTAATAAGGCCTAAGGAGAAGCTAGATTGAACTAATAAAGAAAGCCCATAACAATTTATATGGCCTATCTTTGAAGGCCAAGCATGAGAGTAAGTTCAACTGAGCCTAATGAAATGCAATGTCATGCTATGTAGGGGAATCACATGTGGGGAAACCCTTAGACCAAAACATACAAGAGCCTATGCTTGCACATTGATAACACCACCTCTAAATGGAATCTTCACAAATCCCAACACTTATCCCATGTTAACTTGCAACCAATCAAAGATTAGAAAACCAAACCTAAGATATGCTTTACTAGTTGATTAAGCAATTCCAACCACTCCCACTTTTGTAGTTGTTACTTAATAATATCTAGGTTGGTTAGGTGCTATGAAAGTAGCAAATGACCACTCTCAAGCATAATAACACTTGGATGCTTGTTCTTCTACACCTTTCCATAAATGTAGTAGAATGCAAATGGGTGTTCAAACCTAAAGTCACCTTAGAAGGAAAATTAAATAGATTAAAGGCCAAATTGGCTATAAAAGGATTTCATTAAAAGATTGGTGTTGATTTTTCAAAAGCTTTTAGTCTAGTGATTCAACAAACTATAATTCACCTGGTACTTGTCAAAGTAACTATAAAGGTCCAACCATTTTATTAGTTTGATGTAAACAATACTTTCTTGTCTAGATTCCTTTCAAAACTAGTGTATATGACTTAGCCTAGGTTCAAGACTTAGCTTAACTCAAGCATGTATGCAAAGCTTTGATGAGCATTATGTGGCCTGAAACATGCACTAAGAACCTAGAATGATAGATTTTCTAAGTTTCTTATAGATTATGAATTTTTTAGTTCACCATATGACTCATCACTTTATATTTTATGAAATGAAAATATTCAAATTTGTTTTTTCTTTAGAGGCATAATTTAATTTAAATTGACAACTTAACCAAAACAATCAAGAATTTTCTTTCACAATTGGGAGAAAAATTTCCTATGAAGGATCTTGGCCCTTTGCACTTTTTTTTAGGTGTACATGTTAAATAGAGCTCCTCTAGGATAATACTATCACAACAACAGTGGATTTACTTCATCAAAAAAAGGATGGCAAATTGTAAAGAAATTGCTACTCCTACCACTAAGCCTTTAGACTTGAGACACTAAGATATGCCATTTTCTTAACCAATCCTTTAAATCAATATGGCTAGCTCACTATAGTATCTAAACTTTATAAGACCTAACCTTCAATATTCAATGAACAGGCTGTTAGTTCATGCAGCAACCAACATAGCAAGGTTATCATAATCTGAAACACGTGTTTCACTATTGGCATAGCATCCTAGATTTTGGGTTGAAGATTCATTTGAATAGCTCCCTAAATTTGTATGGGTTTAATGTTGCAAACTATGTTGGGTGCTCTAATACTCAAAGATCTATGACTAGATTTTGTTTTTCTTAGGAGCAAATTGTATATGTTGGAGTGCTCAATGGCAACCTACAGTCTTAAGATCATCTACAGAAGCCAAATACTAGTCACTCACTTATGCTGTAGCAAAAGCATCTTGGATTTATCATCTCATAAAGGGACTTGAATGTGCCTTAATTTCAACCCATCAAATTATTCTGCAGTAGTCTATCAATGCTTCAACTCACAACCAAGTCAACAATTTAGGGAATACTCAAGCACCTCAAAGTTTATATCATTTTGTTAGGGAAAAGGTGGCTCTTGGCGCTCTTATTACAATTCATGTTCCATCATGTGCTTAACTTGTAGACTTATTTACTAAGCTATCGCCCATTATCCATTTCATTTCATTACGATTCAAATTTGCGCTTGTCATCCCAAGTTTGTAGGAGAATGTTAAAGAGCAAACCTTGGAATCACAAAAGATGTCTCAAAAACCTTTTGCTCTTGTCAGCAGAGCAAGGGTTCTTGAGACTTTCACTTCATCAAGATAGTCACCACAAGTCCTTGACTGTTGAAGAAATAAATTATATCTTCGGAAAACAAAGAGTAGTTGCTTGGAAAAACTAAGAACTATTGCAAAACGAAGAGCTGCACCTATCGTTCAATATGCCCATTAAAGCTTTCCGCTCCTACATCATTAAAGCCTCCCACTCTTCTCCAATCAAATTGATGAGCATGCTTGTAGAACTTTTACGTTTTCCATTCATTTTGTATCCATAGAAGGCAAGCGACATACTGTAAATGTCAAACAAATATTTAATACATAGAAACTTCTCTCGAAGTGTGCACCACTATCTGTTGTCCTAATTCTTGGGTTTTCATCGCACCATCATTGAATCTCAAATCGTGCACCAACCGGCCACTTAAATGTATAGATTGAATAGGTCTTATCAATATCCTTATATATTGGTTTGTAAATGGTCCTTTTAGTCAATAGGTTTTGCAGCCATTGAAATGCCATTTAACTTCACCTATTCAAATGTTCAAAACCGATATTTTTTGCCCAAAACATCTTCCTATACAACTACGTCTTCTCCCTTTTGGTTGAATAGCACTCCCTCAAAATCAAGCTGAATAGCTAGGCCCGTCGACATCATTTTGTAGCATATTTGAGTAAAGCTGTGCATTTTGATCCCTAGAGAAACGATGCCGCGCACATGGAACATGCGGATCCCTGCAGCGGTTTCACAAAATAAAAACGAGCAGTAGCGTAGCGTTTTTAGTGCTCTAAATTTGCATATTTTATTTTAGCTATTCAATCACCAAAATCTCCCGAAAATATTCATCGAATATCTGCTTTTTATAATCTACCAACAGTACAGTTTAACATTTTTTTCTTTATGACCACTTAATATGTTGAGTATATGGTTAACATATATCATGAAATGGGGTATTATAATTCCATCATAATTATTATTTTTTCTCTTGGCACATCAGGACTTCACATACAATATTACAACACTTAAAAGTTTCATATTGTATTAGCAATTGTGTCGACCTCTCTCTTTATTTTATGTTGTTATTTGCCTATTGTTTTTGTTTTGCAAATGAGCATCAAACGATCATCTTTAGGAACTATATTGATAACTAAAGAATAACTATAGAATTTAAGAAAGATAAAATAGTTCTAAAAACACCCCCTTCTTAGATTGCCCATTTTTTGCAGCAGCTACTTGGAGACCTTAAACAATAACATTACTTTATCCAATTATATTTTTTCTAGCAACGTAATTTTCCCAATTTCCTTATGACTATCAAATGATACGGAATCTTCATATTAAAGGATATATTCTCTACGTTTATCAAGAATAGGCCTTGAGAGTAGAGTTATGATTACTTTGGTGTCATCTTGACAATGTTTATCGTTAACCATCTAACAGAACCAATAGGCAAACGTCAAATAACTTACTTGGTGGCCAAGTAAGTTAAAAGCCTTTCATCATTTACTAATACGTTTTTATTTCTACTCTCTCGAGCAGATCATCACTAACACCACTTCTGTTGATGAAGTTACATTAGATTTTCCGAGACATAAAAGAAGCGTGGACTTATTTATCTATACAAACATCCTCGGTATGCTGGTGTACTCCAATAGTCTGATCCCGTATTCTCACGGTAAATTTGAGGTGTACAAGAGATGGGAACTAAACAAAGACCTCTACTTTTCAGGTCAGGCTTTGTCTCTCCCTTATCTTTCCTATCCAAACCTCCCCATGGATCCTGAAATGAGCAAGAATAGATTAATCATTATAGAGTTATATTTCAACTCTAGGAAGTTGATTAACATGCATGATCAAGACCTTGTGCCTACACATACCTTGTGTGGATTAGTCTTCATGTACGGATTACTTAATAGCTGTAAAATCCATAAAAAGATAAAACACAAGTAATTAGGGCCAATAGTTCGATTTTTGTTTATCTTTATTGAGAAGCAGAAAAATTATCTACTAACAATGTGCTTTATCATGACGGTCTTGCTCATACTCAAAGCATGGTATCTTTTTTTTTTTCCCTTCTCGATCTTTTATGGTGGTAATACCTTAACTGCTTGTCCGCCTATTTCTATTTCATATAACAATCCAAGATGAAATAGAAACTAAATTGATCCCTCTAAATGTGAAACTAAATTCTATAAGTCTAACAATCTCCCAAGCAAATCTTGTTCAGGCCAGGCCAATGCCATGAAATACCTTAAGATTACATATATTACTAGATCGCTTAAACATTTTTCTAATGATCCAAGGAAGTTCAAGCCATATTTGTGCTGTCAATCTAGAATGATTAATCAACTTACAACCGGAGCTCCCCAGAAGCACATACAATCTCATATTATAAAAACATCCATGTCAAACTTATTCCATATAAGCACCTGGATAATCTATCCAGTCAATAAAAATAACTCATTCATTAGAAGTAGGACTAGCTTTCTATAACGTCATACCTACTACTTCTGTATTGGCATTATTATAATAGGCTGGAAAGTTAATCTTAATCAAAGGAGTACATTGCTAACAAAAAATAGTTGTATTAAAACCACTAAGCATGGGCTCTAACTCCCAAGCCAAGATTCATAGGTAATTTCAGAAAGTTAAAATCTCAAGTTAACTAGTTTACTAGAAGGATAACGTAAATATAGCTAAAAATTTCCTTGCTTATGAATATTATTTGCTATGTTAATTATACACTAGATTAAATTAGACTTTGTAGTTGACTGTTGGAGTGATCGCGCGAATCTAGCGCTTTCCCTGGACCATTAACATCGTTATTCATGAATTTTCCTCTAATAAACTTAAAATGACAGCTTCAATAGATTGTATCACCTGTACTTGTTCTTGTAGAAACTTTATATATTGAATTGCTTCGAAGAGCACAGAAGCTGTATCAGTCTGAAAATGAATCAGAACCAAACGAATAAGATCGTGGATTTCCATAAATGGAGGAACATAAAACGGACAAGAAAAAATGAGGAACAAAGTTTCATAACAACTGTCTTAACCTTTCCAAAAGGCGAAACAATTTGCTGAAGGGCCGTGATTCTGTCCGTAATCTTTACTTTTGGTGCCTGTGCCTGTTCAGCATTAAAGATTTCCTACGTAATTAACAAGTCTTGTTCTTTTCCAGCTGAAGAATAATGCTTTAATCATATACCTTAGCGGTCGAAGCTGTGGGACTCTCATGCTTTGGTTTCTTCAGGGATGAATCTGAACCATCTTCCGACCTTTTCCTTTTTCCTTCACTTGTAGCTGCCTGTCCTTTTCCATTAATTCTAGTCTGCATGGAGCAAGTTTATTTTGTCAGAAAAAAAAAAAACTGAACAAATTGTTAAAGAACAGATATACTGAGGTAGAAATAAAATAAAAAAACAAATATTAAAATAAAAAATCACATGCTGTTACCAGAGATGAAGTTTGTAGCCCTTGCTTCTTATGAACAGAGGAATTAAGCGATTTAAGACTGGGATTAGGTGCATGGATATCCATCAGCGGCTTGCCTATACGACTACCGAAAGATATAATGTCAGCAAAGCTTCTTAAGCGGGAGCAGGAAGTAGAGTTCGGCATCCCATAATATCTGGCGTTATCTCCTACCAATGAGTTGTTAAGTTCAACTTGATATCCAACGCCATTATTGTTGAATGGCCTTCGTAATAAAGCTAATGGGGCATCACTTTCACGAGATTCATTCTCAACTTTCGGATTATGACCATAACATGAGTATAAGGATGGATTCCGAGTTCCCAAACCACAGGATGTGGAGTCGCCGAAAGTTTGCTTCATGTGATCACAAGGATCAGGATTTGAGTAGTGATCCACCGAAGAGCTCAAAGATATGTTGCATGTTTGGGGTTCAAATTGGCGATTGGCATCCGCAACTGGAGGGGCAATAGACCAAGTGCTGACCAGATTAGAAAGCTTGCACAACCTTTCGTTATCAAGGACGCTCTCACCGAACCCAGTTATGTGCTTTTCAAAGTTATTGAAAGATGTAGAAGAGTTGGTGAATTCCCAGCTGTTGTCCAGTTTCTTCAAGTAGTCGCAGGCAGGTTCAAACATCCCAGTTGACATACTCTTGGATGATAACGCATCAACAAAGTTCTCTTCCGCTTCTTGATTGGTTTGCAGCTCTCCGTTGCTTCCCACACTTCTGCATCAATCCTAAAAGTTAGTGCTCATCGGAAAAACAACCATGTTTCACTTTTGGCTCGAAAAACATGAGTTAGTTCCACCGGCAACCGATTTTCGTTTAAGAATAGAAATTAAGTCCATAAGTGTACGTGCACCTAACCATTAGACCACACTTTTCTCTTTTTCTTCCACTAAAAGATTCTTCTCCGCACTCAATCCGATCAAACAAGCATCAACAAAAGCAATAATATTTTTTTGTAGACGGTGCAACGTTCTGATAATCTTACAGAAGCACCTACTACATATCAATAAATTCGCAGAAGAACGTATGGCATATTAAAAACTTACAAAAGAACATGGCTCCAGATGTTGTTGTCAGAGGCATGTTCTCCAATCAACTCGTTCGAAGAAGCAGTCTCAACAAGTCGGCGAGAGGATTCAACGGTCAAACCCGAGTGGTTGGAGGCGTTAGTAAATGATGTAGAGATGGAAACATCCTCCTCGCAAGAGGAGTTGGAGTTAGGGTTTTGATTGTGCCATGGGTTGGAATTGTTCCATGAAGATAGAGAGCTTACATGGAGATCCCACCAGTTTGGTGGCGTGGAGGAAGAGGTGGCGACGGAGCTTTCCGTGCATTCTTCGGCCATATCTAGCTGTAGGTAGTGGTGGAAATGCTAATAGGCTTGGTGCGCTCTTTTTCTTTCTGCTGGTGGAGGTTGGAATTTAAGGGGAAATATATCCGTTGGTAGTGACGTACGCTTTTGTAGGTTTTTATCAATTACAAGGGAGACAATAGAATATGCAACCTGCGTTTTTCCACTAACCTTCGTGGGCAATTATTATATACGAGGTGGCCCAGCCAGAGTTTGGCTTTGGATCGCCAATATGTTCTTCGACATGTCTTGGCATACGGCTGCTAATTTTGTTGGACACCTTATACACACACTCTTTCTCTCTCTCTTTCTCTCTCTCTTTCTCTCTCCTCGCGTGCATGATACCCGAAACTTTCATATGGATAAGGTGCTTGACACTATTGGTTCGTAAGCCAAGGAAGGTGGATGCTTCTCTTGGAAATTATTTTGAAAACCAAGAATGCTTTTAAGTAAAACTAATTTTGTGCATTTGTAGTGTATTTGTCTCACTCTGCGTGGAAGAGTAGGCCTCTTTTGGGATTCCCACTACTAAGTAGTGCTTTGCATTTTTAAAGTTTCGAGTGATGTGAGAGAACGATACTTGGTCTCTTATAATTGGGTACGGGATTCTCTCCTACATGAGCACCGGGGTTACATGTATCTCCGGTTATAAACAGTTCTCATTTGGATTCTAACTTCAAATTGGAGTAGATACTAACTGCTCATGTAAAAGTTGTAGGCATTTAATAATAGTACTTTTGCAATTGGGGGGGTTAAAAAATGTAATTATGGAACGCTTTTTCATAGTAATAGCTACGAAGGAACAGTAAAAAGAGAACGAAACGGGAAGAATTAAGATTGCTAGCTACTTTCCATTTCTTTTTCTTCGTCTCTCTCATTTGTTCTTTCTTAGCTAAATACTTTTTAGAAGGGATTTTTAGAGTCAATAGGCTTTCATGAATTTTTTATTTATTTGAAATATCGCCTTACAATACAATCAAATTTGACTACCCAGTTATGATGAGCTTAAGATTAATGCTATAAACGTGAGTTTGAGTATAAGTGTATCAGTGGAACATTACTTCAAGGAACATAATTCAATCAAATATTTACTATTATATAATCAATAAACATTAATCTCATATCACACTTCAACCAAACCTCAAGCAAAAACTCAATCCTAATTGGTTGGAAAGAGGACATACCTCAAATTAAAGAAGACACTTGTTTTTTCTATGTGTTTAGCATTTAACTCAAAACCAAAGAATGCAGACGCAGTATATTGCATAACCATGACAGTGATAATATGACTGAGAAGTCCAAACCAAGCATAAATTAAACAAAATACAAATAAGCTCTAATGGTTGTTGTCTCTTTAATTCTGATAATTTTGACTTAATTAAGTCCCTCTAAGATCCAATGTTAAGTCTATATCCTATCTAGCTAGGCACCAATGGTAATCAACCAATCACTAGAGCACTGTAATCTATATCATTGATGTAAAAGGCACAAGCACATGATGCACGCAGGCAGTTTGGAACGGTAAATTCATCATGCAGTGACATTAGAACATCTTACCTATAAACACTTCCACAAGAGTCAACCTTAAATTGATGTAGATTGTGACTTCCTTAAAATAACGAATTAAAAAAAAAAAAGAGTAAGCATAAGTCTATAGGCAATCACTACCAATAGCATAAAAAAATTGACCCTGTCACTGAAGACTCCGGTATGTAGTTCTTAGACTTAATGTTGCTCCAAGAGATCAGATGCCAAGCTCGTGCAAAAAATTTATCGATTCGTAAAAGATTTTATTGAGAAATCTAGTTGTCATCCTCCAAATAGCTTGTACATGGGAATGGAGAAACGCCACATGTAATTAACATTGAGATGTAATTTCTAATCCTTAACTGACCTTGATGATTACAAGCTCATATCACACAATAAATACCCATGTAACAGTCTATGTAAAAAGCAATACCATCAATTTTTTAAAGTTCAACGGAAGTTAGTGGTAATCAACAATTCCACTGATTCTATCTCCATAAATCCAACCAATACTTAGCAAAAAAAAATAGATGTCGGCAATCCCAGCAACCACTAATTCTTGGACATAGACGTCGGCATGCGTCTACCTCAGTTGAGACATGCGTTGCTAGAGACCTTTTAGTCTTAGGTCACACCAGGTGCATGTATGAGTATGTGAAACTAAAAAAAAGTCCAAGACATAGTCTAGCCTAAACCTATGCTCTTCACTAGTTAAATTGAACTTAATTCATTCTCAAGCATATAATTACTTGAGGAATTACTAGATACATTCGTTGTTTTCTTAACAAAAAATCAAGAAGTGCAGCTTTTGTAAATTTAAATCTCCTGCACTCCACGTCCTGACCAAAACTTATGCTCCAATTTTATTTACAACTGTTAGAATCATGGCCAACACGTTGTTTAAATCTCTCTTCTTAATGAAAATCAAACATATGGAAAACTTACCTACTACTTGATTCTCGCACCGTCAATCCTTCTAGAAACAAATTTTATAAATCAAACATGAACAAATATATATGTATTGGTGGAGTCCTACGTAAAGAATATGACAAAAGGACCGGACATTGGGTTTAATGAAGCCACAATAATTTCCACTTAAGAAGCAGTGTCACGCACTAGACATCCTAAATCAGATTTTCAAATGGATATCACCCGTGCTTATGTTTTCTCGACAATGATGACATTGGACTTCTACTTCACAGTGGAAGCAAATTCTTATCAAATTAGACGAGCCTCAATTTTCATAGTTTTACTTACACTATTACATTTTTTTTTTAGCTGGCACCAATTAATTTAAGATTAAAATTTAAGAAAATATTCATTTCATCACTTTAACAAGAGGTTATCATGATCATTTATTATATATAGACTCTAAAGTAGTGTATTTTTGCCTCTCTTAAAGACAATGATTCATTTAATAAAGGAGGCCTTACTCTTAAATCTTGTAGGAGGAACTTCAATAACAACTTCTCATAGGAATCATTAAATGGTTTCATTCTCTTCCATTCTGAACATCTCAAATTTAGTGATTAACTTTTAAAGGTTACAGAATTTTATTGCAATTATAGTACCTTGCATTACCAATAATACAAATCATTACCTATGTTAAAATGCATAAAAATAAAAGGCTAGTGAATTAAGAAATAAGCTAAGAAGCTTGGAGCATAGTCAATTCAACTAAGGAATCGCACAAAGTGAAAAAGTGGAAAATGAAAATCTTAGAGAAGGCTTTCAATAAAACCCTAGCAAATAAATCATAAAAGGATGCCTTGAGCCATATTAGTAAAGGCTGGATACGTATTTATTGAAATTAAATTCACGAAGTTAAAAAATAATTCTTGGACCTTTTTTGGGCTCATTTATTTATCTATAGGTATGGAAAAGAAATATGTAAAGTAGATAAAAGCATTTTTTTTTTGTGTGGACGAATCTCAGTACTAATAGAAAATGAAACACTAGAATAGAAAAATTCATTGAAAGTTTTTTTCGAGATTCATTTCCATTCAATAAATGTTGGGACAAAAATTGGAATCTTGATGTAAAGGGCTTTGGAAAAAGCCTGAAATTGAAAATTGGCCCAACTTAGCCAATCACAATTTTTAAACCATTTGAACTTTTAGCATCTAGTTGCTAACAATGACAAAATAATCTTTGATCAAGCTAGAATAAAAAGAATCAGAATTATCCAAACTTAGGTTAAAAATACAAGGGTTAGATTGACCTAAGTAGTCTATCCTATTAAATTTAACTAGTCTAAGTTGAACGCAACTTAGTACAACTAATAGTTTTTTCTATTTTTGAAAAATAAAATCCTTTTGGTCCTTCAGTGTATTTGGCGAAGTGCCAAAAAGTAGAATATGAAAAAGAAGGCGAAATGAAGTTACGAAGTTTCTACTCGGCGCATTTCCAGGAATATCGTCTTTATAAATGTCTTTCTCGTTTATTATATATGATGGATCAGTTTATGATTGATGCTCTTGGAACTTTTGGCATTTGGAATAAAGTAATGATTTGTAAGTTGGGACTTTGAAGAAAACAAGTTAAAGCATTTACTGTTTTGAAATTCTTCATTACTGCATGCTTGGAACTTACAAGAATATGATAACCAAATAATTTTAAGTATGAATTTATTGATACCTTGAACAAAAAGATGAAATGAAGCTACTTCACGCATGAATAATTTGACAGCTTTGGAATTTGTGGGGTTCATAAAAATCAGTGAGTAGTGGTTTTGATAGCTTAACTGTTGAGTAACCAAGAAACTTGTTTATTAAATTGTAGAATTACTTTCTTACAAGAACATAATGTTGCTTGAGAGTGAGAGGTGATTTTAAATAATAACTAGGAAAGTCCAAATCTGAACTGTTTAGATAGAAAGATTGGTTAAACGTGCATTTGATATCTGAAACTAATTTAATTTTGGGGCTCCAAATCTAGTGAGAGTTTCAATTAGCGCCTTAGTTTGTTGGGCTTACGTTATCAAAAACTAATTTGTTGCATGGAAATGATAGTCATAATAAGGTCGGTATAGGTTTCTTCCCCCTTTTAGGTGATTTAATTTATTTGATCATCTAATTAAATAATTTGAAGCTTGATATTTTAGAATATTTAATTTACTACATATTCAAAGAAAATTTTCCGAAGAGAATAAGTGTAGTTAATAATGAGTTGGGAAAGTTATGGGACAACAAGAAACTCTAAATCAACCACAACTGAGTTGTTTGTGGCTTATTTGAATCCTTTTCTTATCTTTAAAAATAAAGCAATATAAAATGTGAAAACATTGGATGCACTAAAAGAAAAGAAAGATTCCTGACTTCTCTGAAAATTTTCTGAAATCCCACTCAACAACCAACAACTAGGTTTAGTTCTTGTAGAAGCCGTACATAATCATATTACTTTACCACGTGAAAACAGAACGAGTATAGCCCATAAGGAAATTATAAAATTATTTTATGGCAGTCTTCTTTAGAGAGTTTAATGCCCAAGGAATTTTAAATAAGAGCTCAAATCAGATACTAATTTAAAATTTGTATTTATTTATTATGTGTAGTCCCACTATTCTACTTGTACAACCTATTTAATAGTAAAGTTGCAAAGGTTGACATTCACCACTACTTGGACAACCTACTTGTACTCTAACAACACCTTTTTTGGTACATGATCCTTTTCATCTTGTTTCACCGCAGGACCACGATAAGGATATTAAGTGTACGTGATATGAATCTCCATTCTGGACCCTTAATACTTACCAGTAAGTATGATAGTGTGGTATATTTTTCTAGGTTCTTTTACTATGATATTGTGTTCAAATACCAACATTCACCGCTGCTGCTTTCGTTTGTAATGTACTATATCAACATTTTATGAATAAAAAATACAAAAGATGCTGCTGCAAGAAATATAGCATTGCAAAGAATTAAGAAAAGGTAATAGGACTTGTTTTTATCATATTGGTAATAGGACAATTTCACGAAATCGTTCATCTTTTAAACACATGTAATCAATTGAGTGTCTCTTAGTAAATGCTCGTCGTGAAGTAGCATTTTTACTTAAGTGGAATGCATCAAACAACAGTGTTTTCTCTGAGGTAAAAGCTCAGCTATTAAGTTGAAGAACAACCACGTTTTTTCTTGAAACATTAGGCCACAAAGTTAGCTAAAAAATTTATGTTCTGTAATACAAACACATATGAATATCTTTTGGGAAAATGTCATAATATTTCTTAACTGGTTTCCCAATTATATTCTCCAAAACTATGCCAAACAACTCAATCATTTATAGGTATTATGTACTTGTGTTTTAGCATATAAATTAAGACATTTTTGCTGCACATCTCATTAGTAGTTAATCCAATGCTTTTCACCATAGGTAGCCTATAATGTGAACAAGTAAAATCTTATTATCAGAGGTAGTTTTACTTCATTAGTGTATATACTATGTATAATGTAATTACATATATATGCAGCAAATAACGTGTTCAGAATTTATTATAAGGCAGTTAGTCTAATCCTTGTATTTCTTATAGAAATGTTGGTGTACTTGAGCTCACAATATCATTTAACATGAATATCAAACGAATAATTTTATTGTCTAGTTTTTACTGTAATATATTATATTTATAGCCATCAAATATCTCCTTAATTTGGGTACAGACATAGTTGACAATCCCATGAAAGTAACTTGGTGTAATTTTGTCTTGAGAGTTTAAGGTTGCAACTTTAGTTCCATAAAGCAAGACTTTTTCATGTGTATGATTATTTCAAACATTTTTCTATCTTCACTTTTTGTCATCTTTAAAACAAGATTTCCATTAATAGAAACATCCACACCTTAATCAAATTAACATTCTCTCTAAGAAAAGGGTTTGCTACTTCCAAATCCAAGAACTAGAATTTGAAACATGATTTGTCAACCATTTTAAAGATCCTTAAAGGTTTAGCTTCCTTCCCTCGATACAAATAGTGAATGATGAATTAATCTACGTGATATTCCTCTAACAACGAGGACGCTCCATTTTTGTCAAGCAAAACACAAGTTCTCAACATCAGAAAGCACCGTTTTGTCAAGCAAAATGCATGAAAAGAAAAACTGTATGTTCTCTAAACTAGAACACATTGTTTTCCAGTTATGATTTGATCTATAAGCTTGTAGACATGACATGCATAATTTTGGATCATATATGTGTTTTAGGATACAAGAAAGAATACTGCTTTTTGTTGAGATGTACAATTGATTTATTTTATTCTAAAGGCAAAATGCAATTGCATGCATAGATTCGAGTGGGATATCATATAGAACACCTAAAAAAGAGTAAGATATCTATGTTTCAAGTAAGGGATGCACTAATAACAATTATTTTTACAACACACCCAAAAATGCTTATATAACATGTGTCAATTATTATCAATGTGAAACATAGCTTCTATTTTTGAAAAGTGAAACGAAAATGATGAGTACGCATGTCATGAAGTAATCCTGAGAGGATGAGAGGATGAGTGGATGAGTGGATGAGTTTGAGCACATTTCCAACTACAATAGTGTGTCAACTAGACCTAATCCTAGATATAAATGCGACAACATGCTAGAAATGAGCAAAAAAGATAGCAGTCAAAACATTAAGTCATAGAAAACTCATTTCTAACGTCACTACTTAATCCTAAATCCTAAAATGCATCTAGCTTTGGCAATATATGGTATATTTGACAATCACCATCTATTTTATCAATTTGGAGACACTAACAATAAAATATCAATTATATTTATTCTTGACAATCACACCAAAGATTTTACTATTGATCTAGATTGCATGTTGGAATATTCAATTAAATTGACTTTAGGGTAGAGGTCATTCTTTCATATTAAAGATATTTAAGCAAGACCTAAGCAATAGAGAATAACTTAGATTACTTTTAACACGCCGTCTATAAATTAATATGAGCTGCAGGCTATGTGTTAGGGGGTAATACATTCATTCTTAAATCACAAAAAATACGTTAGTTAAAAAGTAAGAAACGTTAACATATGTGCACAGTGATTATATCACAAACATGAAATTTTTTGATGGTTACTGCCCTCTACACATGCGTAATCGTCAAAGATACCCGACAGCTTACAATATTTCTGAATCAAACGCTTTTAAGTGGCTGTCAGCGTTTGCTGCTGCAGGACGCATCCCCAGGAGCTGCAAAAGGGTCTGCCGATTGACAAATGCACACATCCAACGATCCCTTTGCTCTTTATTAAAGGCAATCCACGTTCACGAAAGCTATTTTTGCTTGGTGGGTCTTATTATAAGACGGCATTCTACGTCACTCCCACATCAAGTTCCACTTGGGAATCCTTGTTGTTATGCTGTGTTTTGTTTTTCAGTTCCTCATCCTTCGCCGCCTACTTTCGGTGCCACTCGCTTTGCTGGGGAACGCTGCTTTCGTTTCATCGTTAGGCGTCGCTCGAGGACGTCCTGAGCAGTACGAATGGCGTTTCCTTTAACAAAATCTTATTAAACAAGATACAAGATCGGCTTACCTTTCTTCCTTTTTTATGTAGGTTTCAGAGGAGTGGAACCGAAGCCAAACTCCATCTTCAATATTAATACACTATTTACGTCAACATGGTTTGGGATTGATAGCGAAGCAAAAACATCTGATTGTTTAGGCGGCTTTTAAGGGAAAAAAAAAAAAACCTCCCCCTTGATTAACGTATTAAACAACGATGACAATGTTAACGTATAAACCTTTAAGACCATACCCTACCTTTATTTGTTTTTACATAATCATATTCCTCACATCGAATGCTTTTATCTACCCTCTTTTTGGGAGGCCGCATGGAAGTGGATGGTGGGTGTATTGCGGAGTTGGAAAAGGTGCAAACGTGATCTAAAACGCGGTTTTCATTTTGGCAAAGTGAGAGTTCTTTCTAGTCTCTTTCGATGTATATATATAAACAACAAGGATCAGACTTGTCAAGAAGTCAGTTCTGCAAACGAAAAAAAAGGTAGGGGACCAGATTTGGGCAAGGACCATCTCTAGAAGTTAACAAAAGAAAATGAAGCTAGTTAATTGGAGATATACACAGTTAAACCAGCCATATAACAATTAAAGAAAGAGAGAGAGAGAGAGAGAGTATATATATATATGCATATACATATACGTGTATATATATTTACTTGTGTAAACCCTTAATCTGGATTAGGAAATGTTATACAAATCATTTGCTCTTAAGATTATTATCCAATGTGTGGTAGACATACCAAAAAAAAAAAAAAATCAAGAAAAGAAATGCTTTTCGGTTCTATGGATTTTATATAAGAAATACTTATAGTTAACGTCTACATAAGAAATAGTGTTTCATTGTAAATGGATGTTAATATCATGTGGTCACTTAAACACATCCAACAAAATCATAAAACAACATGTATCACTCTAATTTAAATTATGAATTTATCCAAAATAAATAAATAAAAAATTTAGAGTAAATAAAACAAAAGATTGTGGTTAACCACCTCATTGACAAAGAATAAATGATTGTTAGTTTCCTTTAGGGACAATTGTTCCTTCTGAGTGAGAAACCTTTATTCGCCCTTGATAAAGGAGATAAGTTCACTCTCTATTTGTCCTAAATGAGGAGAATTACCTTTATTTTTTTTTAAAAAAAGAAGAAACAATAATCACGTACCAATATATAAAGGGTGAATGCCTTTTCATTTAGATAAAATAATCATATATGAATATATAATTAGCTTGCTTAAATGATATTGCCTTTTTCTATGAATGCAATTCAATTAATTACACTGATTAAATGAAATCGAAGCCATTGTGATGGATTATACAAATTTAAGAATCACAAACATTGATTTCATGTTCTCTTTTTTAGAATCTATAAACATTAGTTAAAATTAAAGATCTTCTGAACATTATGTATGGGATGAAAGTCCTACATCGGAAGATGAGATTCTTTAAATAAAATGAAAACCTTCAATGATATCTTCAAGAATAAACGACAAAGAACACAAGCAACACTATCTAGATAGACCTCGCCGGTCCAACCAAAGAACAAAAGCCACCTATCAATATTGTTTATCATGAAATATGGTACAACTTTAGCAATTTCTCTACAAAACAATGAGGAATATTTTATGTTAAAGGGTAATGCATGGATATGAATCACTTTCTTTGCAGCCGTCCCGCCGTACGGTTCCTTCTAGATTGGAGGGTTTATCCTGTGAAAGAAAGAAAGAGGATGAATGCCAAAGTTTCCAAAATGCTAAGCAAATTAAGAAGCTTATTCTCGAAACGTCTCGATAAAGAATTGAACAAAGCCCCTCCAAAGTTAGGTGAATACGACATAAACCAATAAGGCAAGTGCTCCATTAACCATAGTGGCAGCCGCTGTCCTACACTTAGACATGCTTTTTACTTTCCTTCGCACAGCACCATCAAGGGCTGGGGTTGTCCGACACGTGTACATGTTTCCTACTTTTTGCTCAAACTTTATGTTGGATGCGACAGGCCAAGATCGTGCGAATTGCACGCGACTCCTCCAAGAAATTACAGCGAAAGCAGAAAAACAATTGTTTAATGAAAAAGGTCGTTTAAAACACTAAAGGCATGCGTTTCAGTGTCGTTTGCTTCTTTTAATATAACCAACAACCTGATAAAATATAGATTAATACAGGTTGACCTATTTCCGTTACAAGAGTAATCTCACACGGCTTTTCTTAGGCAACATCTTTTTCTTGGTGTGCAATTTGCTATCACTTTTCCTTTCAGTCCAACTCCCACTAGAGGGGGGGTGGTCCCCTTGATCCAATGGTCAACTATTTCTTTCCTAACTTCATTATGTTTGCTCGGAACTCCCCCCCAACTTCATTAGAGCATCTATTGAAGACTTTTTCTGATTTTTGGATACTAAATCTACAAGAAATTTCTTCACTTTCAGGGGTCCCCCTTTTTTGTGTTCTACATTTTTAGTACATAATTTTTCAATTCTATATCAAGTACTGTATGGGAGTTGAGATGGCGTAATCTAAATTTAAATTGTTATAAACCAAAGAAAATATTGATTATGGTGTTTTTGGATGCAAACTCAATGTTAAATATTTTCATTTGACCTAAAACATACAATGGGCTTAAGCCCATAACATTAATGAAATGAAAACCAACTATACAAAAAAATATATATAAGCCCAATTAGACAAAAAGAACACAAAATGGTATAGGAGTGAGGTATGTGGTTTTCTTGGAATTTTCGTAGATGTCAAAGTTGAGTGGAAGACCAAAGTAAGAAAGGAAACAAAAACACCACCTAGGATGCTTGGTAGGGTCTAATGCCAGGTCAGTGTCTGAGTTATATTGACGATGACAGCTTTACCTACTACAACTACAAATTCGGCATGAAAGGTGCAAGAATAATATAATCTGAAATATTTGTCAGCCAAAGCCCGAAGTCGGTCTACATTGAATATCACCAAGAAACTAAACTAACATATATCGGAACAAGTGGCTGTGGTTGAAGGGAAAATGATGAATTAGGTATAGACAAGATCGCCATCGGAACGGCGTCATCCAAGCATGTTGTTACACAAATGAAATGTACAAGGCCAAGGAGTGAAAAACATGATCACCTTTTCAGAGGTGGCTTTCGTAGGGACTCTGGTATGCCCCACGCTTGATCATTGATTGGTAACTAAATCCTTGTTTCAAGTAATCTTTTTACCAACTTACATCTACTTCTACAACACATTAGGCTAATCAATTGACATGTTTAATGGCGTGTTTTAAATATGCACAAATAGTACACGTATATGTATAATTTTTTTTATATAAACACATACCCATATACATTTAGTGCCAAACTTAAGATTAAGAGATTTTAATCAACATCTGTTCTTAACTGAGTTAGGCTCGTGTTGATCAGTACATAAATTGAGTGATTTTCTATGCTATAATGTTAGTTAATTGAGTGGTAGATTGGTGTTGAACAAGAAGACTTATGGATTAGGCTAAATGGGCTAAAGAAAGGTACCCATTAAGATCAGATCAATTACGACCCTAAGTCCAATAAACTTTTACATTTGGGATATTATGTAAAGCTAGTGAATGGAAGCACGACATGAAGCTGGTTTGAACTTGGGCTTTCTTTCCAGTTCGTCTTCAGAAAGGATGGCTCTCCCTGAAGTCCCCTCTTGATAGCCCAAGGAATAATACCCAGGATCGTCACCGACACCTATGGCCCCTTGCTTCCTTCTCTGTTCCCAGCCCAACCCAGAAGGAGAAATCCGTAAATACGTCCTCCAATCCATGTTCCCCCACCTCTTAACAAATTCAGGGTCATTTTGCGGGAGCATTGGAGAGTCCCTCTGATGCTCTGAGAGAGAGAGATTGTAGTTCTTGCGCCAGTCCTGGGTGTGAAATCTAGAAACCCTAGAGAGAGATCAAGAAAGACTGAGAGAGAAAGAGAGAGAAGAGTAATGGAGGGAGTACTCTCATCGACTGACCAGCAGAGGATGGTCGTATCTTTCTTAGAGATCGCCGTTGGCCAGACGGCCGAGACCGCCAGACAGTTCTTGCAGGTGATAAATTTATGTTTGTATATGTGATTTCTTTGATAAGGGTTGTTACTTTGGCGCTGAGGAAGTGAATCTTTCATTTTTGGTGGGGATTTCAGATTGTGGTGCCAGATGAATATGGGGTTCTATTGGTGTTCATGTGAAGATTTGTGTTTTATTATTTTTGTTGGATGGAAAATGGAAGATTTTGAGTGATCTTTTGTTTGATTTGGTGTTTGAATTTCGTAATCCAGTAAGGTTTACCGTTATCTTATTTTCATCGACTGGGAATGAGAAAACCAATAAGGAATGAAGTTTCGCAGAGCTATGCGTGCCTCCAGGATACGTGTGCTCCTGTTGTGTGACATGCTGACCCAGTGAAGCTTTATACTTGTCATTTTTTAGGAAGTTGAAAGACTGTTGTAGGCCCAAAGTCGGTTGTCTTAACTTTGAAATATATACTGGCTGTTAGAAAATGCTTCTAATAATATATTTTCGCCGCATTACTCTCTTAGGGGGAATCTCTTAATTGGAGCATCAACTCTTAAATGGGTTTACCTATTTTGGATATTGATTAATGTTGAGAAACTGAATGAGCTGGGGAAGAAGCCTAAGATTAAGAATCTTATTATGAATAGAGAGGTGGCACCGAGTTATGGTCTTCCCTTGTATATAATAGAATGATGAAGAAAATTAGGGATAGCTTAGGCATATTCCCAAAAGGATTTGCAAATGACTGGTGAGACTGTGTTTAGGTGAGTAGAATTTGTTAGTATTTCAGATGCTTTTGGTTGAGTTTATTGGACTCTTATGATTGACAGTATTTTTTTTGGCTTAAAAATGCACTTAGAAGTACTTATGAATGATTGATTTTTCAAAGCACAGACTTTTGGAAAAAAAATGCAAAATAATTTTCAAAAAATGGAGTATTAAATGCTCATATTTTAATAATGAGGAGGCTAACTGACAATAAAAAAAAATAAAAAAAAAATAATTAAAAAAATAGAAAAGAGATAACTGCGCAATCACTCTGAACAAAGGAAAGGGGTGGTCATGTGGCCATTCTCTACCCTAGTCAAGGATAGCGATCAAAAGGTTAGCTATATGACTACTGTATTTATTTGTTTTCAAATTTTTAGTTTTATTTTTTATTTTTAATCATTAAGTGTGCCTAATTTTTGTTTGTCTGAGAACGTAGACCACATTTTGAAATACCAAAAAATTTCCATTTTTAGAATAAAAATAGTTTTATTAAGTGGACTACAGAGAAAACAATTTTCAAATTGTGATCCTCTTGTAAACACTGCTCAACGTTTTATCTCATCAAAGCTTTTTCAAATTCTATTCACGAAGCATTAGCATTTCATTATATGAGACTCAGTGGTGGAGTCTTCTTGCAACAGGCCACAAGTTGGAAGCTTGATGAAGCTATTCAGCTCTTTTTTGTGGGCAATGAAGGTGGGCAAACGATTACATCTTTGCAACCTCCCCCAGCAGAAGAGACAAAAGATTTGCCTGATCAGAATACTAGGTAAGTCAACAAAATTCTCTTAGTATATAAATATCAGTTGTCAAATTTTGGTTTATTGATTTATTCTTTGACAATGATGTTTCTTTATTGATCAAGCAATTTGGAAAAGGACACTGAAAAAGAAGACGTTGGTCAAAATGATGCAGATGAAGTGCGCCCTCCTTTACCTGTTATAAGGGAGGCTCTCTATGATGATGCTATGTTGTATGGGTATGGATTCTTTTTTCCACATTGACCATTCAAATTGAGATCTTTATGTACAATTTCAAGCGGTGCAATGAATTTTTATTTCTTTTTGAAGTTTTTTACTCCACAGTAATCTATTCATTTTGTTTAATCTTTGCCTATACTTCATCATTGCCAGTCAATGCTTTTTCTCTGTTGTTTTTCTTTCTCTTAGGTAATACTAGTTGCCCCTTTCTATTTGCATTTCTGGAATCTCCTGAAAATTTATTTGGTTTTGTTTTGCATCAGCAAAATACTAAAAAAAATTCATTTGATGCCTATATTTTAGCAAGATGGAAGTAGAACAATCTTTTTCATGGAATTGCATATCATTATTTTTCTTTCTCTTAGGTAATGCATAGTTGCCCTTTCCATTACCATTAGTCTGGACATATTTCTTATTGTTTTGAAGACCTATCTATGTTTTGGTATGTGATGTGTTATAGCTATTATGTTTTTGTTTCTTGTTTGCTTTCTTTCTATTCGTTGTTCACCTTTCCTATGATTTAATTCACTTGACACACCAGCCTTGTTCCTTCTTTGTTTGTTGATCTTTAACCAGTTTTTGCATTATCTGTTTGTTACATTATGTAATTTTCTTTGATATTTTCATCTAGAGCACCAAGGATGGGATATACATCTCGTGAACCAAGTTCATTAATTGCATTTCGTAATTTTGATGAGGAAATGAGGCGCCCAGAGGTTTGGGAACCGGACCAGGGCACCTCATCTACATCAGATAATCCTCGAGATAATCTTGCCTCATTATATCGTCCACCCTTTCATCTGATGTTCCATGGATCCTTTGAAAAGGTATGTTGTGCTTGCTTGCTTGCTTTAGAAGCAAATCTCATGAGAGATGGGTGATTGCCACCAATTGTATTGGGTTTTGAGTAAAGCTGTTTCTCTAATGGTATATATAGGTGCTTTTGTTATGATCTATTAGGAGGCATTTGTAGTTTAAAAAATGACCTTGATTCTCTCTTGGCTTTACATCACAATTTACATTCAGGGATTGTAAACAGAGGCTTGTTAGTACCATGGAGTTTGTATCTTTTCTTTGCCCAGTACTTATTGCAAGTAATTTCCATGATAGCATTGAAGAAGATGATAGCAAACATTGTTGTACTAAGTTTGTTGATTGTTACTGTTGATGCTCTCCCTTTACTCCATAAAACTGTGGCCAGTTTTCTGATGTGGAGGAACCATTATATGACACTGAATGGTTACTTGCAATTTTTATCGTTTAGGAGCACATGAGAGGATGTTTAGGATTTCTTTCTCTCTCACACTCTCCTCCCCCTTTCTATTTTGTATTTTTTGGTCGAATGTGTTAGTTTCCTTTTTTTTTTTTTTTTTTCCTGTGTTTGATCAGTGAATTTGTGTTAGTTTGTGTTTGAAAGCTTAGCGTTTTAGTAATTTGCATTCAATTTTCTTTTTACAATGACCCTTGTCGTTTAGCTACTATTAGGGTGTATCACCCCAAAGTCCTGTGATTTTAGTATCTAATATTTTCTTGAGCACTAAATGGCGATCCACAGTCCTTTTTTGGTTCTCAGAATTTTTTTTTTCCTAGTGTTAAATTTTGGAGTGTATTAAACACGTTCCCTTAGTAGTCCTTGTAATAATACTTGTATGAGGTATAGTTTTGCATCACTATAAATTGAATTTAGTAAGCAATGGTGAAATGTTAATTTTAGTTCCTGAAACCTGTGGATTGTCAATGTAGAAATGTTAATTTTAGTTCCTGAAACCTGTGAATTGTCAATGTAGAAATGTTAATTAGTGTGAATACTAATTACTTTGTGTTTTGAGAGTCTGTCTATGTGTCTGAGAACTTTGCTGTTACTTGGTGCAAATTTCAGATTTGTTGGACGAGATTAGTCAATGATAGATGAGCATTATTAGGTCCCTGATATGAGAAAGGACGGCAGTGGAGAAGAAAGGTTTTATGACCAAACCAATAGTTTAGGGCTAAGGGGACTCAAGAGCAAGTAAAGGCCCCTGACTATATAGATAGGCGTTGAATGGAATGAAAACTTCTGGAGTAAATGAGAGTTTTTGTTTCTTCTTGCATTCTTTCCGGTCATGTCTGTATTCTGCACAATGAACTGAACTTCTTTGATAAGAAAGGTAGCTGAATAGTTGGCATTAGGCCTTCTTGATGTTCTACAGTCAGATCTATTTTGTTTGTGTCATGACTTTATGCCATAAATAATCAAATAACATTTTCTACCTGTAGCAGTATGTTTTCATAATATACACTTTCATTTAATTTCGGCTCTTAATCTAAATGCTTCTAACCTTTTTATCACCTTAAGTGTGGGGATGTCTCTTTGATTTGTGACTCGATTCCATCAAGAAGTCTTATATTGAGTTTAAAATTAGAATACTGTAGTTGATTCATTGAGATATATAGATGGGAATCTAAACCTGGACATTTCATTGTGATCTGTTTCAGTGCCTTTACTAGTTTGCTGTTCTTTAAACTTACCTTCAAATACAGGCGAAAGATGCTGCTTCTGTCCAGGATAAATGGCTTCTTGTTAACTTGCAGTCGACAAAGGAGTTCAGCTCTCATATGGTAGTCTTTAGATACTTTAGTTTGTCTTTATTATTCTTTAGTTACATGATAGAATACTCATTTGGTACTATCATATTGCTTTGTGAAGCTAAATCGGGATACATGGGCAAATGAAGCTGTTTCTCAAACTATTGGCACCAATTTTATTTTCTGGCAGGTTTGTGAGATGCCTCTGATGTACTTCAGTGTCCCTACTTGTTGGTGTCCTTGTTTTGACTTATACATTCAATCCTTAAATTTACAAAGGATGTTTTGTTCAACATGTTTTGTGATCTAATCATGTCTGGCTATTTGTTGTGAAAAAGCCTAGCCAGGCCTGCCTGGAATGGTTTGTTCTGGGTTTAGGCCAGTGCTGGAATCATTATATTGATTTTGAATTTGTTTCATCATGTAAGTTCAATAATGGAAACGAACTTTTAAGAGCTAAAATTGCAATAAAAAGCTTTGGTTGTTAGAAGCATTGAAAGACATCCTGAGTCCTGGGTTTTGCCTTGTGTGGGTAAGAGGGTTGGATATATACATCAAATTTTACCAATCGAAAGGAAGTACTAAAGATTCTAGAACTTCAATTTTGTGTAAGCAGTGGGAGAATTGGGTGAGCGGGTGTACTACAAATGAATGGTTGGTAAAATGATTTTGTTTCCATTTGGAGATTAGAGAAGCAAGCATAGTGATGAAAGGAAAACAGGGAAGAGTGAGTTGGGTGGGAGTTGAATAGCAGTACTTGATGTTGCCAAACAATGGGAACAAGTTAACAGTATGAGGAAGACCAACCTTTGAACAGTTAATGGTGTACCCTTGAATCAACTTTGCTAGTTTCTTCTTTATAAATTGCTTTGTTAATATGCTGAACTGTTTAAGCGACAGGATCTTTTTAGGGGTTCTTTAGAGGCATCAATTAGGTGGTTACATGGATGTTTTAGGAAGATAAATTTGACACCTGTGAGGGAAAGAATTTAGGGGAATTTAGGTGGGTAGACCAGCTCTGACCAATTTTGAGGCTTTTGCTCAGCATAAAAGTGGGGATGTGTTGCATAGTTTATTTTCATTGCATCCATTGTGTACGTATCAATTTGAATTCGTAGTGCCTTGGCGGCTTGAATATGCCTGACCTCCATAATAAATTTTTTAAATTCTTCAGTGACTGAGGATGTTTGCTGAAGCTTGGGTCCCTCTTACTGTAGACTCGGGAAATGTTGGATCATCATCTTTTGCTTCTGGGAACATATTGTTCTTTGTTTCTTAATCACTGAGATCCCATTTGCAAATATAGGTGTATGATGATACAACTGAAGGCAAAAAGGTTTGCACATATTACAAGTTGGAATCCATTCCTGTGGTGCTTGTCATTGACCCCATAACTGGTCAGAAAATGCGGTCTTGGTGTGGAATGGTTCAAGCTGAGCGATTGTTGGAGGTTTGTGTTACAGCATTGTGTATTCTTCTATTTCAGGAGCATGATGAAGTAAGAAATGTCACGTTTGGAAAAAGGGGCCAAGGCTGTTATATTTATAGCGGAAGTTTCATCCAAAATTTATTTATTACACATTACTAATATTAAAAAGTATCCTTTAAATTGTAGGATCTACTGCCTTTCATGGATGGTGGCCCTAAGGATCATCACATAACTCTGTCTAACAAACGACCAAGAGAAAGTTCTTTGACTTCTCGACAAAAGAGTAAAGGTATTTTAGGTGTTTTCAATTGTCTGGCTCCCACAAAATTAGTAATGAGATGATAAAACTTCTTTACTTCTTCTGAGATATTTGAGCTGACATCAGATGAAATCAATGATTGGTAAACTGATGATAAAATTGGTAGAATAGTCTTCAATCTTTTGCGAACTAATTTTGCAGTTGTTGATTAGCTTCACCTAATGGAAGGCGTGGTGTATTTAATCAGGTTGATATTATGTCAAAAAGGTGACTTTTAGGAATTGGATGTTTCTTTCTATGTGCTGATGACATTCTTTGGCAAAGTTCAAGTGCAATGGATTGTTTAATTTAAGTTTGGGTTACAATTAGCTTGCATGGTTTTATTTTGTTGTGTAGAAGGGATATCCTATTCAAGTCATTGCTTCTTGTAATGGTCGGATTTTCTTCACTTGTTCAAATTTTTTTATGTGATGGTGATTGTAGATGAAACAATTGAAGAAGAAGAGGAAGTACTACGAGCAGTGGCAGCTTCTATGGAAAGTATGAAAGACTCTTCTGGGGTGGCTGCCAAAGAGAAAGATGTATCTGTTTCCAGCATAGAAGAAACACGCACTGCTAAGAAGTTGACATATCCACCTCTACCTGAAGAGCCCAAGGGTGACAGGACCCTTCTTTGCAGGGTCGGATTCCGACTTCCAGATGGACGCAGAGTACAGCGAAATTTCTTACGGACCGATCCAATACAAGTAAGACCTTTCCTGAAGCTTGGGTTATATCCACATCTGTCTTCAATCTCTTGAATGGTCCACTTAATAGTTACTATGGTATTTTATCCACCAAAAAAAAAAAAGCTTGTATCCTTTTTCAACATTCCTACAAGCGGACGCTGAATTATGTTGATCTTGTCACGGATGCTTGCTAGCATCAAACGGAAGACTGGAAAATTATTGCACTTCTATCCCGATTCACAAGATTCAAACTTTACACATTTTATAATTTGTTTTGCAGCTGCTGTGGTCGTTTTGCTACTCTCAACTAGACGAAGCTGAGACAAGGCCATTTCGCTTGACACAAGCAATTCCAGGAGCATCGAAGTCTCTGGATTATGACAGCAAATCAAACTTCGGGGAATCGGGTTTGGCCAATTCCATGATCTCGGTTACTTGGGACTGAAGAACGTTGTATTTGGGGGCTTTTCGACTTGTAGAATTGTGCATTGAAGAGTCATGGTTTAAATTTGTTTGCTTGCTTTCTTTGCTTTCTGTAACTACAAGTCAGGAGTCTTTTTAAAGTGATGGTTAATTGAATTTGACCTTAAAGCATATTGTTGTAAATACTCCTTGTGTAGGGGACATGAATCTCCCTTTGTGCATACTATGCTAATTCCCTTTCTTGCTGTGGCCATGGGTGTGTAATTGCATTTCTTGATTCCATTGAATTTTTTCTGGTGCCACGATGCTATAGGTCTTCTGATTTATGGTCACCGTGGCCATGTGTGTGTATAATGTCTTAATTATTTAGTTTTGGAATAAATAATCCACCTCAAAAAGTATGCCTAGTGCCAACAATTAAAGCAACCTTTCTCCTTTGTCCCACTTGCCTCTGGGTGCTTGACAAGGTTACCTGTTTCTACCGGTGGAGTATCATTCCTAGCCACAATATTGCTTGGTTATGTTCCATTATTTCTCATTTTATTTTATCAGTCAAGAGACGCATATACTAGCGGTGTCAGTGTGTTTTGTGACTCTACAATTGTATCTGATGTAAATTTACACAACTTAATAGTTTATATTGCATTTGCATATACCCATAAATCTTTTCGAGTTAACTATTTTGTATGAGAAGAAATCCTATTTGATTTATTTTTTTCTTCTCCCAACGATTTTGGTGATCTCAAATTCATAAGACAAGTAAAAGGAAAATAAAAGAGAAACAAGGGTGCTGGAATAAAATTTGTCAACTTCTGTATAAGGAATCCTAAAAGTGCCTCATGTTTTATGTATTGGTTAATAATATTCATCACTCTGATAGGCATACCCTTACCTAAGGAAATAAAATATTGTACAACTAGTTTCTCAATCTTTATCCACAAATTAAGTTCTTTAGATTCATCAAAGACCCTCCTACTGATCAATGCAAAGAAGCTCTTCGACGGGCGCCGCCTCAAGGCCTGCTCAACTCCTCTGACCCAGCTGCCTCTAATATTAAACCATCCTTCGAAACCTGCGGCGAGCTCTGGTGGAAGTGGGTGGAGGACTACTGCTGGAGCCGCGGATGTTTTAGGAGCTAGAACCAGTACAACGACAAGTGGGACAACTTGCTCCGCGACTATTAAAAGGTCCGTGAGTACGAATCTAAATTAGGCTGCTCTAAGGGCTTCCCATCTTACTCGAAGATGGAGAAGCAGGAGCAAAAAGCTTGGAACCTGCCCACTAATATGGACGGGGAGGTCTTTCAGGGCCTCAGCCAAGTCCTTAAAGGAAGACATTCAGTAGCAAGCGCAATACAACTTTGACACCCAGAGACTCGAAAGTAATGGGATCTGATCATCTGTATTGAATGGAGTCAGAAAGCGTCTATATCACCACTGCGTTTACGTTGGCTCATGATTCGTGGTGATTTTAGCCAGAAAAGTGATATTAAAAAGAGTCTGAATATAAGATGTTGAACACAAGACCTAAATTTAAAATATGAGGTGTTGAATCCTCAGTTGATTTTATGCTTGTTCGTATTTATAAAGCTGATCCCACACATGTAATGTGGAGGCTCGTTAATGTATCAAAGACGATCAGGCATGGTTTATGCGTAACCGTAACTTGGTATAATTCGATTAGAAGAGGTATTGTGACTCGTGTGTTATCACTGTTTAGGCAATGAGAATGAGAAGATTAGGACTTTAAAGTTAGAAGCCAATAGCACTATTACTAACTTATGGATCCTGATTCAAAATCATTCAGGGAGGCTCTCTTTTCAAGGGAGTCCATTTTGTTTTCTGGGCTTTCCCAATTTCTTCTATATTCTCACTGCAAAGAACCCAAGTAAGATCTGAACCAACAACACGGCTATGAACAACTTAAAGAACGTAGCAAGAAAAGGTAGAAGCATGTGGAAAAAAGTTGGTATAACGTTTGGTGTCATGTATAGCTTTTTTTAGAGGTCCCTTTTTATTGTTAGAAAGAAAAAAAACAAAACGCTTATACTTTACCTAGAAAATCTTAAGAGAAATACAAAATAATATGCCATGAGGTATGTGAAGAAATATGCAGCTAGTTTAGTTATGATTCAAAGAGTTCTGCTTCGGTATGCTCCCACCAACTCTTGTCTCCAAATCACAGCTTTCTATAGGATTTTTTGGAATATGTATTTCTCTTACGGATCTTCACCCTCTAGGCCTCACTCCTCTTTAGGCCTCGTACCTCTTTAGAACTTTTGCCCTAGGGCCTTTTGATTGTACCTTTAACCTTGTGGGCCTTTTGTTGGACCGGTGGCAACCGAAGACGGGTGTGGGGTGGCGTTTGAATTGGGTTGTAAAATCTTGAAAATTCTTTCGAAAATAGTTTATTTAAGATTATTTAGTGGTCACTAATTGTTTGATAGTTAAAGCATGTGAGATTGATGTAATAATTTTGCTCAAGATAAACATAATGAGGAAATTAGCAAGACAAGATATGAATTATTTGGTCTAATTACTAATTTGGTACTTTCCTAAACCAACTAGTTAGAGAGTCTTTTTACTAGCAATAAACATAAAGATTTCACAATCTCCACAACTTATTACTTTCCAATCCTACAAAGATCACCACAAACTCGTTCCCTCAGCATGTTAACCTAACACCAAGAGCACACAACACTTCAGCCTTTCTATGGCAAGTGTCCAATCCGGCTCTTTCTTTACCTAACCAAAAAAAAAAAAAAAAAAAAAGAGGAAAAACCAGCAAGTCCTAAACTTATTCAAATTGGGTTTTTCATACGGAGAACTCCGAAGAAATGACTTCTCTCAAATTCAATCTACGAGTGCAGCTCAAAACGATAACAACATGCATGGTATACAATCCTTTAAATGCCATATACAATAGATTCATTACAGCGGTCGTACAAAGATCTCCCAAGAAGTTCAACTCATGAGCATATCGTAAATCTGCACCATTTCACATCTTTAAACAATGGAGAAGAAGTCATTGCCCTCCATTCAAATTTCACACTGTTTGGATGACAAAAAGCTGCTAATGATCCTCCAAAATCGGTTAAGCTTGTTCGTACCAAGCTAGGGTTAGGTTTCACTACATTGAGCAAAGTCTAAACCTAACATTAAGAATGAGTCGTGATTTTGACCCACGGTATTGTTCGCCGTTCCATGGGAACCCAAAAGTGAAAACGCGCTTGTTGGTCATTGAACAAAAATAACATAGTCTGATTTAAATGTTTCTGTTTTAACATTGACAATATGCTCTATCAACCGGCATGTTTTCCTAGTAAAATCATGCCTAAAAATACTAGTTTCTCCTACCTGAAACACTGAAATGACAACGTTTATATCCCAGCCAAAACAAACTTTTTTTTTTTTTTAAAGAAGCAGGGACTGTACCTGCACTTTATTATTATAATAATATTCAAGCATCTAATTTGAGCTGTTACTCTTGAGGTCCACTACTCGCTCAGGAGGGGTACACACCTTAAGGGCAGTATGTGTTCCAGAGGAGCTGGCATTGAGGTGACCAAGCTTTCATCTTTCTGTAAAAAGTTTCTATACTCTCTAGATGTCATAGTTTTCTGCGCATCGTGGCTCTCTTGTCTTGCAAAACCGCTTCGTTTTAACCTTTTATTTTTTTGGGAAAAAACCCATGTTTTCTTCCTGAAACATATATCAAGAAATTGACTCATATTTTCGACATACTCGTGTATATTTATTCTAACAAACACGTACTTCTCATTAAATTCAAAAATATTCTTTTTTGGGTAACAACATGTAGAATATTTGGTTTTGCATAATATGATGAGGAAATGTATATAAATATATATTCATCCAAGTATTCTCTTTTCTTTCAGCAGGTATACATTAGACACAATTTATAGCATATAAAATTTGTTCACCTGTTTTTAATTATGTTGTTATTAACAATTTCTTGTCATCATCAAAATACTATTTACACTAACAATCTTTCCTTTTTTAATAGTAACAAAATTATTTGAAAAACTCTTATATTGTGTCAAAGAATGTATTATTGTCATATTATTAATAGTATGATAGCAATGTAGAATTAGCAAAGTATTAAGATTGATGGAACACTTAGGTTAAAAGGTAGGATTGTAATATCCAATTACAATTTGAGATATTCATGTAATTATAGAATTAGAGTTTCTTTATAAATAGAGGAAGTATAGAGAAATCTCATAGATTAGCCATTTCAGTGGAAGAGCCCTTTTGGGGTTGACTAATTGTTGAAGAAAACCCTTTTCATGAATTTTAAATGATGAGAAAATCTATGAGATGTTTGTTTGATGAGAGGAAGAGAAAGAGAAAATCTAACAAGAAGATACTAACAAGAGACATGAAACACTATGTTGTTACAAAGTTCTTAAATATGTCGTGTTTGGGTGTGTACATTTCTATGATTTTGTTTGAACTATATGTAATTGACATGCTTTGCTGAATTTCCACAACATAGTAATCATGATGCTTTATCAATTCCACAATGGCAATGTAGCACAAATGCAGTGATACACCAGCAAATTCAGTCTCATTTATATAGCAATATCAATACCATACACAAAAATGGTTTATATGCCTTAATCTTCTCCTTTTTGTCATCACAATAAAGAAAATTATCTAGGGCTACAAGACCATACCTTAGATAACCGAGAGGCAGTTGACATCCTCATGAAGTATAATAGCACAGTGGCAGCAGGAGTAAACTTTTATTCGTGTGCTCCCCCTTCAACTCATCCATGGGGTGGAGTTGAAACTGTGCTATTTCCCTTCGTAGCACAGTTTTCTTGACAAATAATATGAGAAGAGATAGGGAATAAAGATAATATTAAACTAGGCACAGTGCTGAGCATGAATATTAGACTATTATGAGATTTCCTAAAAGACATATGCTTAATTCTCTTCCCAACCTGAAGGATCTTTCTTGATCCAAAGGTTTGGTAAAAATATTTCCTAGATGGTTTTCTTTTCTTATTGAACTCTAGTTGTATGTCTCTTTTATGAACATGATTTCTTTGGACTGCTATTAGGTGTGGGTCCTTAAGGCTTGATTGTAATTTAATACATAAACATATAATAAGTAACGTATTTGATCTAGAAGCAGTCAATATACAACAGAGATCTTATCATACTTCTATATAGTTTTGGATATGCAACCCTACTTCCAACATCATTTTCAAGTTTATAGCTATGTGATGGGTGACCATGGGTTTTAATTCTTCTAGTTGAAATTTCTTTAATAAATTCTATGTAAACTTTGATTGACTTATGAAAATCCCATTTATGGTCTTTTTAATTTGTAATCAAACGAAGAAGTATTTACTCGATATGTTCATTTGTAAACTTTTCAAATTAACTTTTACATTGTTTTAGCAAATGCTTGACAAAGAAATTCTTTTAGGTATCCAAAAACTATGTTATCAACCTATATTTGTACTATCAAAATTTATTTTTCTTTTATTTTTATAAAGAGTGTGGTGCCTACTTTTCCTTTACTAAATCCTTTATCTAGTAACTTTACTTAGCTTTTCATAACAAGTCATTGGGGCTTGCTTCAATTTTGTTAAAAGGCTTGAAAACTCAACTCAAAAGTTAGTTTATGAGTTGAATAATTCTCCTTTTAATATAAACTTCATCTTAGGATTGATTTTCTTTGTTGTGGGACTTATAATTTCCATCACCCTCTTTCATATCAAGAGGTTGTCATGATAGCATTGACACAAGAGTTAATGAGTTAGGAGCAAGGTATAACTTGTACCATAAAACCATGTGAAAGGTCCAAGTTCACTTTTTCCAAAAAGTTTCATTGAGGAGAGGATTTGTTTAAGTTTACATGTCACGTTACAAGTGCTCTTTTTTTTAATATTATATTTTATTGTGCAATATCACAATTTCATATTGGAAAGAAGAGATCTTGAAGTGAAGTTAAACTTAAAAAAGATTCTTAAACTCATGAGCTAACTATTAAATTGATCATTCTAACAAGTTCATCTAAAGCCTTTGCTAATTTATGGACATGACTAGGTAGTGTATGATTTTCAAATTTAGAGGGCTGTTCAGCATATAGTTTTTCCTTAATTAAACCATCAGAGAAGGCAGTCTAGACATTTGTTTGATATAGCCTAAAGCCCTTGTACCATGCAAAACCTAATAGTATCTAATCACCTCTAATCTTGCTACATGTACAAATGGTTCATTATAATCTATACCTTCATCTTGATTATATTTTTGCAAAACTAATCTAGCTTGTTATGATTCTATTCTCGTCTTATTTTTTTTTTCCAAAAACCCACTAGGCTCTTTAAATGGGTGGTCTTTTTGTCTAGGAACCAAGTGTTAGGAAAATTCGGATTTCAATGATTACAAAAAATTTATTATTTTCTACATATATTAGTTATTAAAAATTATTTATTGTGACCAATTGAAATATATTTTGCATTTACTTATTATGAAAATTTTAGTTATCATAATAGGCTTGAGTATGTGTCTCTTACCAAGCAGCACTTTTTATAGCAACGACAAGGGTGACAAAATAAGTAGGTAACCATCCTTGCTGCAATGCACAACACTACACCCTTTGTTTTATTAAAAAGGTAACCCTAGAAGCGTTTTGATAAAGGAACTCAAAGCCACTTGGTAGGACAACACCATTCAACAGCATATGAGAGAACCAAACTGTGATGCTTGAAGTTGTCATTACCATTTACTTGGACGATGTTGTTTAGTGGCTTTGATGGGGTGGGACCAAGCCCAATCAAACTAGTCAAAGGATAAGAATACAAGGTTCAAAAGAAGTTACATCGTAAAGAGCAATTTTTAACAAGTGTCCAAATCAATTACACCAAGGAAATAATCCTTGGCAGGTGGTGATATCATTTACTTCTCTTTTGTTATTTTCAAATGTTATATTTATTGTCTTATTAGTTCCAAAAAGATTACATTTATTACTTTGTAAGTTCTAAAAGGTGTTTGTTGACCACATTTAATGCTTTTTTTTCTTTTATTTTATTTTTTATTTTTTATGTATGCCCTAGCTCTTTATGAACTCATTTGTGAATAGCAAAAGTAAACCTGGAGATGAACCTTTGAGACAAATTATAGAGTTTTTATCATTTTAGTTTTCTTTGTTCTTTATATTTTCCAGTCTTTACTTTATGTCTTTACTTTTGAGCTTTAAAATCCTTGTTCTTGACATTTCGAGCTTTTACTTTCTTGCATTTTAATTTATGCATCTTCAAATTCTTCCTCCTTAAATTCAAGTGTTTAAGTTTATGTCTTTAACTTTTGGTCCTTTAAATTCCTTGCAATTTATCTTTTGTTGTTCCTTAAATTTCACGTCTTTATATTATGTTGTTACAGATTTGTTCTAGCGAAAGCTCACTTGACTGCCAATCATTGAAATCACATCAATTGCTATCAAGAGCCTAGGTTGGTGAGTGTGCTTATTTATTTATTTATTTTCATCTTTCATCTCATCCTCTACATTTCCTAGCCTTAACCAAACAATTGTCACCATGTCTTAAAGTGAGGAAACTTTTGCACGTTGGTACAGAGGGTATAAGAGTGAACTCCGTGAATTAAGGGCTCAATTCCAAGAAATGATGAAGCTTCAATCCCAAGCCTTAGCCCATTTGCAACAATTTATACCACCACCTCAAACACCCTAAACAACCTACCAGACAACACTACCGCCACAAATTTCACCATACAACCCACCACATACATCACCTTCCTACTATCAACCAACACAACAGCATACAATCTTCAGGTTACACCACCACAACCATCCTATGGTTTGATGTCAAAATAAAGAAGTCAAGTAAGAAATTGAATATATTATATATATATATATATTCAGATTTAAATGTCACATGCACAGTAATGGAAACTAAATGTTAGAAAAATTTAATACTGACAGTGACAAAAGTGTATTTCTCAGTTATTCTTAACATAGTAAAGCAAATAGAGTTTTAATTAAAAGACCACTTGTTGTAGAAGATTTTATACATGTAATTTTGGGTGAATCTAATCAGTTATTGGAACATAGTGAAATGTGTACAGTGAACAGTACCCCTGTTTTTAAACCCTTAGAGAAGGCACAAACTGATGGGGCAGTAGTGCTTCCCCAAAAACCGAAGCTCTTGATATGGAAAAGCCTCCTCAGGAAGTGTACGACCTGAAAAGAAAAATATCTTTCCAAGAGTCAGAGCACCTAATTTAGTAAGGATAGTATTTGTTGATTCAATGAACGTTTAATTCTTTTCTTAGTCACAAAGTCAAATGCAAGAAAACTTGGTGTATGAAGCTAGTCTTTTCAAGTGGGCCTATAATGTCTAAAATCATGGACAGAAATGAGTCTTTGGTTGCATTAGCCTGAGGAATATACTTTGGCTTTGAAACTTGCGAATTTGAGGAAAATGCATACTTGTACCACAAACAAGTATACTTAGTACTGTAATGTCATTCTTAGTTGTTACTCTTTTGACTTATTATTTTTACTACAACCTTTACCATAATATTCTCTTTTTGGTTTAAATTGATCATTTCTAAAAATTGGACATAGAGGCAAGTACAATACAAGAAATTATATTTATCTTTGAAGTAAAATGCTTGTTACTTTTGTAGTCATTAATGCATTTTGTGGTCTAAGATCTTCCTTTATGTCGATGCATGCGATCAACGCCTTTACTAACATCCCCTTTTACCTGTAGAGAGCAGATTCTTAGGAGTATCTCTATCATGGTAGTAACTTGTCAATAAAAACCGAATATTCATTACTTAGAATCTAGCCCTGACAACATTATTCGAATTCTTGTGCTTGTTTTGTAACAGATTATTCATACACTTTTTGGTGGAGAAATAAATTATTAAATTTCTTTTACTACTATTTTCAACATCACATTCTCGTTGTGAAGCTTTCCAAGTTTTTTCTTATATAAATAAAGAGGAGGTAACACTATTATCATCATAAAACTGTTTGTAATGCAATTTAAAAGACCATGCGGACAGTTAACACTCATGTTTTATATACTTCTTTACTTTTTCTTGAGGATCTTCAAGGTGTTTATCAAGTATGTTGTCCATAAAGATCTTACTTAGATTATTTTTAAATAAGGTGTACAAGGCATTAATAAAGCTTATATATATATAAATAAACTTCATATATTTGATCCGAATATATTGAAGTTCTCTATTATTTTATCTGTCACTACTGATGATCAGTACTGCCATTCAATCTTCCAATGGTTGGCTACGCTCATCACAAATAAGTCCAAGTTGTTTTAGTAAATGCAAATAATGTTTGTGTGTTTGTGTTATATAATATTTGCATTTGCTAAAATAAACTCCAAATAAACTTAAAGGATTTTTTTGGGGGTCTTATGATATTATTGATTGATCTCTCCATTGTTAACATTATTGTAACTGAATCTATTGCGAGAAATATAATATTAAGAAAATAAAATTAATTTACGTCTTTTGTGGAGGTCCAAGCCCTATCAATATCAACAAAGTGAACCGACACAAGAAGCTTTTTCTTTCCAAGTATCTCATCCAGGATATGACCTTCCCAATCAACTATATTCTTTTGATAAAAATGGTTTTACAACTTTGAATGTTAAAATAAAAGCACCTTATTGATAGAAACACAAGCGCAACACCGAAAAGCTGATTTACGTGAATGGTTGTCTCTTTCTATCTTTTTACTTTACTTTACTTTCGGCCACTTCTGCAGAAATTTGCAAGTAAGCAAGAAAAAGGGCATGATGCTTTTAAATCCACTCCAGTGAGCTGTCTAGAAAAGGCAATAAATGACAATGTGAACTTAAGTAACTTGTAAATTTTTATAGCCGTTGGCAAAAAGCAAGATTACGGATCACAAATAATAGTCCCAAAAACATTAACTTTTCAATAAAAAAGCTATGATTTCATTTCTTCTTTGAAAA
Source organism: Casuarina glauca (assembly GCA_028551395.1). Classification (NCBI taxonomy): domain Eukaryota; kingdom Viridiplantae; phylum Streptophyta; class Magnoliopsida; order Fagales; family Casuarinaceae; genus Casuarina; species Casuarina glauca. The sequence continues at coordinate 18,610,229 of CM052351.1, forward strand.
AGAAAAAAGGTAGATAGGCATTGTGCTTTTGAATAAACTACAAAGAACAGCTAGAAAGGTCAATAAATGACGACACCCTGTTGTTGGACGCAGAAATGTACACACTGTCGGCAAAACCAGTAAGAAAGCTACGAATAATCTTTATATTTCTTTTACTAGCAGTTTTCAACATCATATTTCTTTGTGAAACTTTCCAAGTCATTTCGTATATACATAAAGAGGAGGTAGCATTATTATAATCATAAAACTATTCGTAATGCAATCTAAAATATACGCACATGTTTTATGCACCTTTTTACTTTTTCTTGAGGAGCTTCAAGTTGTTCCCCAATTATGCTGTGCATAAAGATCTGACTTAAATTCTTTTTAGTTAAGGTGTAGAAGTGATTAATATGGCTTAGTTGGAGTTGAGTAGAAATCGGTGGAAGAATTCTAAGTCGCCGGGCTCTTTAATGGGGCGTTGGGTGGGGCAAGCATGAAGGCTGCATATGTTCCTAAGTAATTAGGAGAGAATAAACAGCTTGGAGAATCTTTTGGAATCGTTGTACGCCACCACATTACCTGTTTGTCCCTTTAGGGAGATGTTGGGCGTTTTTGATTGTTGAGTGTGTTTAGTTTCCATAGCTGCATTTCGATTTCATTTAGTAGACTAAGTAGTATTTAAGACCAGTTTTTCCTTCGTAGAGCATGAATCAATCTGTTTTTAGACACTAAAGGCAATTTGACTAAGTTACACCACCATGGGACAGCAGAGGAGTATCAGATAGCATTCTGTCGGCTATTGTTACGAGCATACAAATTATGACCGGAACAAGATTGGGTGCTTTGTGGGCTCAAAGAATCAATTTGGGTAAATGTGCAAGCCTGTAAACTATTTTTTTATCATCAGCAATTGGATTAGCAAGACTGTATGAGGCGAAAGGTTTACAAGATCAGAAAGTGGCTACAACAATGAGTAATCCAAATCACACGGAAATTGTCATTGGCGGAACCTTCTATGCAAGTAAACAAATTGTCATCAACGGAAATTGTCAATTGTAGAATCCAAGGATTATGTTTTAACTGATGATAATTTTTTGTCAAGCCATTGCTGTAAGAAGCTGTTTTCATTGGAGGGGGTGAATCAAGACGACGAGGAGGACTCTCTGATGTTGGCACGTGTTATCCTAATGAATGTGTGACATGTTTGATAAAACATTCGTTGATTTGTTTAATTAACCTCATGGGTTGCCCGCTAGACAGTGTTTAGACCACGAAATTCAACTGAAGGATGAAGGGAACTCGATTAAATCTTGTCCATTCAGATTTCCTCACGTACAGAAAACCATTACAGAAAATATGGTAAAGCAACTTCTCGTAGCTGGGGTTATTCCTCCAAGTAAGAGCACTTTTTCATTATCAGTTTTAGGAGTAAAAAAAAAAAACGAAAAAAGAAAAAAAGAAGAAGATGAAACGTGGAGGTTATGGACTAACTATAGGGCCTTGAATAAGTATATGTTGAAAAATAAATTTTCAATTCCAAAAATTTAAGAATTGTTAGATGAGCTTCATAACTCAGGTACATTACTAAACTTGATCTTAGTTTTGGTTATTATTGATAATGATGAAGCTAGAAGATATTGAAAAAATAGCATTTTAGACCCACCAAGTTTTATACGAATTTTTGGTTCTGCTTTTTGGCTTAAATTTTTAGTTATGCCTTTTCACTTTTCAAGCCAATATGAATATTTATATTTCAAGAACAACTTAGAAAATTTACATTAATCTTTTTTGATGACATCCTTATTTACCGTTGTTCTTGGCATATCCAATTGAATCATTTAGCTGAGGTCTTTCAGATACTTAGAGATCATAAATTTTTTGTTTCCAAATGCTTGTTTAGGGAAACTAAAGTAGGATATTTGGATTAGATTATGTCCTTTAAAAGTGTCTTGGTGGACCATTCAAAGATAGAAGATATGCTTTGGTGGCCTACCCTTGTCTCTCTAAAGGGGTCGAGAGGTTTTTTTGATGTCATAGGTAATTGCTGCAAATTTATTTTGGTTATGGTCAGTTAGCTGCTCCTCACTTATTTGCTGTGAAAAAGGAATTTCGTGCGGAAAGAGGAAGCATCAAAGGCAAACACAGAACCGAAGCAAGCCATTATTTGAGCCAAGTTTTGGTTGAGAAGTTATCTTGGCTTAAATGGCTTTCATGAGCTGAACTATGTTATAATAGCAGTTGCCATTCTCCATCGGTAAGAGTCCTTATGCAAGTGTTTATGGATGGGACCCTTCTTCTTTGTTGAGCTATGTATGGGATGGTTTGAAGCTAGCAGCGGTGGATAATGAACTGGGAGAGAGGGATCACATGCTTAAGACAATAAAGGTTCGTCTACAAGATATGCAAAGTACGGTGAAGCTCAATTATGATAAACGACAACACTTTCTTTTAATCCTGGAGATTCCGTTTTCCTGCGATTACAGCCTTACAGCCACTTGTCCCTTGCATAACGAGGTACTTTGGGGCTTTCTCCTCGTTTTTATGAACCATTTGAGGTTTTAGAGAAGATTGGCTGAGTCGCATGTAACTTAAAATTTGTGGATTCTTGCAAATCGCACCGGCTTTTCAAGTGTACTTCCTAAAGAAAAAAAGTGTGAGTCCACCGACGCCGATTCAAGCAGTTTTTCCAAGTTCTATTGTTGATAGCTTGACACTGCAAGTTCACCCTAAAGCTCTTTTGGAAAGACGGATTCGTAACATAAGGGTGCGAAGCCTTAATTCATTGGTCTGGGTTAATCTCCTTTGATGCAACCGTGCAGGCATGGCCTCTCCGGGAGAGGATGGAACGTAACACGCCCACATTACACACCTAGAAGCATCCACATAGCAGGGTTAATTTTGAAGCTGGGTTGTCCAATTCCACCTAGTTGGAATTGAGTAGAAGTTGGTGGAAGGATCCCACTTTGTCGGATGCTTTAAGGGAGTGCTGGGTGACGCATGCATGAAGGCTCCATTTTCCCCCATGCAGTTACGAAACCGCATGAAGGGAGTGTATTTAGTTTGTGCGTCTCCCTTACTGAAACCGCAATTTTACTCATCACGATAGGTAGACAACTGAGACCTCACAATTGGTGTGAATTCAACCCAACTGTTCAACCACGTCGTCCTGTTACAAGGTCTATCAGGCCCTTACCATATTGAGCCTTTAGAATTATTGGCGAAATGCAATACTATCAAAATGTTATTAGAAAACAAATCCAGTTTCATATAAAAAGTTTCATGACATGAAATTGAAGAGGTCTCAAATTAAGTTATACTCTTATTTTAGTTGTTTATAGACTTGTTTATTGTTGTAGAGAAATTTACAAGGACCTTCAATTAGTTTATGAGTAATTTGTCAAGTTTCACTTTTTATAATAATTATACTATAACTCTTTTTAGTTATCTTTATTGTAATTTCTCTCAATTTGAAAACTAAGGTACATGGATACTGATAATTTGGACTATCCTTACTCAAAATAAAATTTGATATTATATTAGAGGATAAATTGAATAACTATAATAGATGATGAGAGCAATTAAAGAAGGATATTTAGTTATAAAAATTTTTAAGATATTTTTTTAATTTATATTTATTATATATGGGCTAAACATAATAAAAGATTATTTTAAAGTAAAATAATTGACATCATAATTTTGTTAATAAAAATAAGGAAATCTGTAATGATAAATTTTTTTTTTGTTTTAAAATATAAAAATTTTCTAAGAGAATGTTATTTTGAATGAGATTTGAAAATTTTTAACTTTAACTTTTTTATAACTTTTATAAGTATTATAATACTAAAATATGATCGTTATTTCTATAAGCTAATTTTATTAATATAAATTATGTAAATTTATCTTTTCAACGGAAGCTAATTTACGCGTTGTGGTCTCATTTTTCTTTTTCGGAGATCCAATCCTTACCGACATCAACAAAGTGAATCGACACAAGAAAACTTTTCTTTCCAACTGTCACATCAAATATATTCTTTTAAAAATGATATTACAACTTTGAATATTAAAGAGAAAACGCCTTCTTCATACAAACACAAGTGTAACGCTGAAAAGGATGGATTTCCTTGAATGGATTTACCTTCGGTCACTTGTGCACAGATTTGCGTCTAAGCAGGTAGACGGTCGCATCGTGCTTTTGAATCCGCAGTAAAGAGCTGTCCAGAAAAGGCAATAAATATCACAATTAAGTAGCGTATAAATTGTCGTTGCAGTCGGCAAAAAGCTGAAGACAGATCACCAATAATGGAGCGGAGTCGGAGACAACGCAGAAAAGTGGCGCTGGTGTGAATGCAGTGGTCAGGCGCCAACAGGCCATAGACCTTTATCACTTTTTCTCGATCATTCTACTATTCGGATTTATTTCTTATTCTTTATTTTCTTGGCGAGTTGAAATTGTTGTAGCCATTAAAAGAAAAAGAAAAAAAAAAGTCCAAACATTATATAAGTCCCTCGCGGGGTTGGTCTTCTTGCATTCATAGTTATCTCAACCTCTCTCTCTCTCTCTCTCTCTCTCTCTCTCTCTCTCTCTCTCTCTCTCTCTGTCTCTCTGTCTCTCTGTCTCTGTCTCTCTCTCTTTCCTTACAGATAAGATGGAGCGTTCTATGCGTGTGTTCTCCACTGTCGTCGTCTTGCTGCTTCTGCTTGCGGCCTCGGGTTTTTTCCCTAATCCTTTTTTCGCATTAGCTTTAGATCCGTTTTCTCAAGTATCCGAATCCATTCATGGTTTGATAAGCAACAACATATGGGTGGGATTTGATTTGGTAGCTGGCATCACCTCATCATGAAATAGCTTCTGCACGTGTGTATTCTAACATGTGTAGTCATATTAGGCTAACAATATGTCTGCTGGACAAGCGTGCAGAGCCGTTTCAACAAATAATTGAAGAAACAATAACTCTCCCTTGTTAATTGAGAAACTAGCACAAGAAATATAAGTATGATTTTAATGTATGTATATATATATATTGTAAACAATAGAAATACCGGGAGTGTAGAGACAACATCTGCCTTTAAAGACAGTCAGACCTTTTATGTGACTAAAATTCAATTTATGGTACGTAGTTTGCACAGAGTTGTCACACGTAGTTTATGCAACTTTTGTTTTTGAGCAGAGATGGGACCAATGATGGCCGAAGCTAGGACATGCGAATCTCAGAGCCATCGCTTCAAGGGTGTCTGCGTGAGGAAGAGCAACTGTGCTGCTGTCTGCCAAACCGAGGGCTTTCATGGAGGCCACTGCCGGGGCGTCCGTCGCCGGTGCTTCTGCACAAAACACTGTGTTTGAGACCAACCCTGTTTATATGGGAGATGATTGATCATATCATCTCCCTTGAGCTAGTGTGACCAATAAATTGACCCTACCTACGTGGGGTTGTGTGTTTCCTTGTGTGATGTTCACTATGTATTCCTTTTTTGATTTATGAGTATAATTGGTTTTCCCTTTTTTGACCTTTAAGGCTTTAAGAAAAATAAAAAGCACAAACTGAATGGACATAAAGTCAGCATATTCTGAAGAAAACTTAAAGATCCCATAGATGGCTCTTTACGCACCCGATGTAGATGCCTATTTCCGATTACAATGGAGGCGCTTGGCCAAAATGTGTACGACTTGCATTACGTTTTTGTTTGCCGGTGCTTTTGATTCGTATGATTTGGCTTGTACTAGCTTTCCCTTGACTAAACCAAACAAAGATCAAAGGATCCTGTGGTGTAATCGATAAATAAGGTGGATTTATGTTAGAGATCTTGCAAAATAAATATCTAGGGTTTAAATTTCTTACTTTATTTTTGACTAACCTCAGCATGTTTTTAAAAGCAGGCTACTGTTTTCTAATTGAAGTCCTTAAGTGGAACTTGGTGGGAGTCTTAATTATCTGATCAAAGTACCAATTTTCCTATGTGAAGCCTCTAATTGCTGTTTTATGAGCATATTCTCTTTAAGAAATGTTTACAAATCCTTTATGTAATCTTCATTACGCTCTTTTTTTCCTAGTTTATATGCGTCGTTTCCATTTACTGACAAAGCGAAGCAACGCTTTCTTGTAACCTTTTTAAAGTACCGGCCAAAATGGACTCATGGAGAAAAGAGTACTTTGACTTTTTTCCTTGGCAATATCACTGCTGCTATATCCACATTTGAGCACTGCAAGGCACATGGTTTTCAAGATGTGAACGTAGCTCTTCTCTCTATCGAACGAATTTGAAACACTTAGATGTTTGGACACCATTCTTCATTTTTAACCCCTATAACAAATCATGATTTAGAAAAAAAAATAATGAAAAGCAAGTATTGGCGAATAAATTAGTCGACCACAGCTAAAGTTGTTGTCTGCCCTAAAATCTGTGATAGGATCGATATCTTAATCTTCACCAAGACAGCTGCAAAAATCAGCGATGGAAGTTGAAAGGCTCTTGCCGTACGCTGCAGCAGCGCTGTATGTGGATCCTGGACTATAGAGTACTTCACCAAATTCTCGAAGATTCTCAAGGCAGTTAGATGAAAGGATTGGGTTTCTCCAAAGCAGTTGGTGCTAGTGTTAAAACCATTCATTTGAATAAGCTACCACCTCACATGTTGAGTATTGTTGCATAATCTATCTTGCTATCTGCCTTAGATAAGCATAATGCAGAAGTGTGGAATGCAATAGACATCATAGCAGGCAAGAGACCATGCCTTACATCTCAAATCGAAAGGCTAGTTGAGCACAAGTTGACACACGCTATACATGTTCTCCTATAGTGTGCATTGCCCTCTCACTGAGGTTCTATGGAATATCCACAAGCCAACACAACGTGCTGCTACACCATTGGCCTTTGTTAAGTTAGCATTTCTGAAATCAAAACACATAATGGTGGAGCTAGAAAGCACAACACATGGAAGCAGTATTGTTCCTAACATGCAACCTTGCACCTACTCACAAGTAAATGGACAAGAAAGTCATGATGTGAAGGACAGAGAAAGAAGAAAATGAGGAGTGAAGACCAGGCAATTAGCTTTACCTTTTTATAAAGTCTTCGTGTAAATTTCCTAGTAATTACTTGAAAGTGATAAGCATGGTATAATGGCTATATAATGGCATGGCTTGTCTAGAAGAAACCAAGCATCATGTAATCCAAAGTCTAATTGAATACAATCAATCACAACACAAAAGCTATGTTAGTTGTAGTAGGGCCGGTGGCCCTACAATCATGGAATCCATTATACTCCTTGTATTGTCTTTATTTCACCTTTTGTCCTTTATTTTATATTTGTTTTCCTGCACCTGCATAACATACCAACTACTAGTTTATTTCTTTCCATGACTATATTTTTACATTTCCACTTACTAAATCAAATTGAACCATAAAACCCACCAAACTTTGATTTTCTTTTGCTAGATCACAGTCGATCTCTAGATCAAGTCAACTTTCAAAAGACCATATCTTAAAGCTAATAGAAGAACATTTCAAATCTTAAAGCTAATAGAAGAATATTTCATTTAAATATTATTATCAATTTAAACTCTAATATGCTTATGTCTATCACAATTTTGGATCATAACACCTCATTACTATTTGTAGTTGTTGCCTTGGTGGCCACTCCATTACGACTTTTATTCTAGCCTCATATAAGTAGCCATTTTTGTAAGTTTTCCTTTTTGTAATTCAAATATAGGATATTGTTAACTCTAATACTATTTATTATATGTCTTAGCCATTATTCTAAAAGACCTAAACCTTAAGTCTAATTGAGGCATATTTTATTTAAATACTATCATCAAATTGGATCCTATAATCTCTAGTCCATCACAATGCAAGATGTGAATTTCATCATAGAAGTTTGCCCATCTTTCTTGGCTATTGTTTGTGATCCTCCATTTCATTGAAGATATTTAGCACTAGGCCTTTTGCTCATATATTGACCTAAATTAATTATTTTATCATGTCATGAATTTAGTTAAAAACTTACGTTAAAAGGCTTGTTACCCAAAAAATCAACTTAGGAGTCACTTAATAGAACTATCCTAGGGTTAGGTTTTGTCTTAAGCCTAAGTTACTTATTAACAAATAGAAAAAGCATCCCGCCCACTTAAACAAAGAAGTGGGTCAAATTAAATTTAGAACTTTCTCATCAGAACCCAACTATATAAAGATTTATTCCTAATATTATTATATGACATTAATACAACATTTAAGAAAGTATTATTTTAAATAATTTCTTATATTAATTTCTTTTTAGCACATTCTTCAAACATGATAAACCATTTTTAAAGCTCTCCTTTTTTTGTTATCACTAAAATAATGAAGGAATACCTATATTCCTTACACACTTCAATAAATACAATAAGAATATTGCATTGAAACTCATAACAGTAGCTTATAAATATATATAATACCACACTAAAAGTTTTCGAGTATTTGCTCTAGATGCACGGATTTTTATTTTCAATTGTATTCGTAATTGTACATCATGGTTCGAGTTGTAAAGTTTTAAGAGCTCCATCTTCTTCTTTGATGAATTGAGGAGACCTAACCTTGCGAACTCACTTGATATACTAAGAATTTTTATTGCAAACTTCATATGGAATTGTTTAGGTGCATGTACAAATTGACTAAAGACTTGAAGGAGATCATTTTATGTCCTCTTCTTATACTAAGATAGATAAATCTCACAATAAGCCTATGATGGTAAGAATGATTCTGTTACGTGCATAGGCTAAGGATCTTTTCACTGGCTTGGGTTCGAGGAAATCCTTATAAAACCAAGGATTGTGACAGATCTTTTTACCAATGGTGAGTGATGGACATAAGACAAGAAAGAGAAAAGCTTGCAGAGATTGTATTTATCCAAAAAAAAAGAGAAAGTCTCTCAAGTTACAAGCAAAGTGGGGTACAAAAGCTTGCCTTAGTTTTTACCATTTGTTCCCTATTTATACTACCCTTTCTACCTACTCGGGTAGAGGAATTCAGAGGTGACCCATAGAAACTTACACAAGCAAGCATGGGTGACACTACTACCCAATCCTCCCACCATGCCTCTTAATTAAAACACTATGTGCTCAGATATGCCACCTACACAATCCTGCATCCCATCATTTCTCTTATAGCTTCTGTTAGATAAGAGGAGCATGTAACAATTCATCCCCCCGTTACTTGAGCCTTGTCCTCAAGGCTGAAGCTAGAAAAGCGTTGTTTGAGCCTTTTTTCCATCTCCCAAATGGCACCTTCTTCCTCCAGATCATGCCACTTGACCAATAACTTCCTTTTTCTCTATCCTACCACTAACTGCAACACAGCTTTAGGTTTTGCAGAGACAATGTCCTCCTTTTCCAGTACTAAAGGCAATTCCAAGGCAACTCTGATGTTAGGAGGAATCACCTTCTTCAACTGTGATACATGGAAAACAAGATGCAATTTAGATTTAATCGATAGCCTCAACTGATAAGCCACGGGACCCATTTTTCCAATGACTTCATTAGGCCCATAAAACTAGGCAGTAAGTTTTGTTTTCTTGTTGTGGGAGATTGACGTTTGACAGTAGAACCTTAGACGGAGAAAGACCATATCTCCCTCCTCCAGAGTCAGCTCCGTGTGGTGTCGATCAGCGAACACCTTCATGCGATTCTACGCTAGTTGCAACTGTTCACGGACCTCCTTAAGAATCACATCCTGACTTTTAAGCTCTTTCTCAATCGCCAGTTCCTTGTCTCTTCCTGGGATATAACTCAATAAAGAAGGAGGTGGTTTTTCGAACACAACCTCATATAGGGTTTTGAGGGAGGAACTATGCACACTTGTATTGTGACAGTACTTGATCCAAGGAACCCACAGAGACCACCCATTGGGACGTTCTGAATAGAAGCAATGCATGTACATTTCTAATGTGCAGTTGGTGAGCTCCGTTTTCCCATCAGTTTACGGGTGATATGAGGAGTAAAATCAGAATTTTGTTCCTTGTAATCGAAATAGCTCCCCCTAAAATTTACTCATAAAAGTAGAGCCCCTATCATAAGTAATTGCCTTTGGAAGGCCAAACAATCTGACCACTTGATCATGGAACAGTTGAGCCACTGTTTCTGTTAAGTAAGGATGAGTAATTGGTAGAAAGCGGGTAAACTTAGAAAGTCGGTCTACCACAACCAATACTGATGTTTTCCCTTTAGATTTAGGCAACCCATCGATGAAATCCATCGATATTTCTTCCCAGATAGCATTTGGAATGGGCAGTGGTTCTAGCAAACCTGAAAGAGATTTGTTCTGCCATGTTTTTGACACACCAAGCAGCTCCGTACAAGATCTAACACTTCTTCCCTAAGATGCTTCCAATAAAAGACAGATTTAACATGTTGGAGTGTTTTGTGGAAGCCCTTATGGCATCCTTCATGGAACTCTTGAACAAGCACCAGAATCAACTGGGAGTGTTCTCCCAAGTAAATGCACCCTTTGAAATACAGAACCCCTTCGTCATAATGCCATGGCCCAAGAGCTTCACTAGTTTGCACTAGCTTTATCAACCTTTGTATTGTTGGATCCTCCCAATTTGCTTCCTTGATAGACTCTAACCATAGGGGAATAGGGCGAGTGATGGCCATAATCTTGAAACTTCCTTGTGGGTCCAGCTTTGGTCCTTCTTGCTCTTCTCCCAAATCGTTTTCATTTCTTCGGGATAAGGCATCCACCACTTTATTTGCAGGGCTAGGCTAGTACTCAATTTTGAGATCATACCCCATTAACCGCGCCAACCAATATTGTTATGCCAGAGTGGACAACTTTTGACTCCATAGATGCCGTAAGCTTTGTTGATTGGTTTTAACCACAAACTGCCTTCCCAATAGATAATGCCTCCAAGTCTGCACGGCAAGGACCAATGCCAACCACTCACATTCATAAGTAGATAGGGTTAAGTTTTTACCATGTAATGCTCTACTAAAGAAAGCCACGGGCTGTTTGTTTTGGGATAAAATTACCCTAAAACAGACCCTAGAAGCATCTCACTCGACCTTGAAATCCTAAGTGAAATCTAGAGGAGTCAAGATTGGAGCTTCACGTAAAGCTTGCTTAAGTTGTTGGAATGCATGGTCAGCCGATTCTCCCCAGTTGAATTTCCCTTTTCTTAGGAGATTGGTTAGTGGTTTAGCTATTTTTTCAAAGTTCCTAACAAACTGACCATAATATCCCCCCTAAGTTGAGAAAATTGCGTAGTGCTTTAATTGAATTCAGTTGAGGCCACTTCATGATGCTCTCCACTTTGTTTTTATCCATTGAAATCCCATTTTTGTCAACGATGTGCCCCAAAAATTGTATTTTTTTCTTGGCCAAAGAGACATTTCTCTTATTTTGCAAATAGAGAGTGCTGCTGTAAGAGTTGCAGCATGACTTCCATATGTTTAACATGAGCCGACCATTCCTTGCTAAATATAAGGATATTATTGAAAAAGATTAAAAGAAATTTACGAAGATTTCACCAAAGATGGAATTCATTACCCTTTGAAAAGTTAACAGAGCATTTGTGAGGCCAAACGGCATAACTAAGAATTCATAATGCCTATGCAAGGTCCGAAATGCAGTTTTGGCTATATCTTCATCTTGGCCGCGAATTTGGAGGTAGCCAGGCTTTAAGTCAAGCTTAGAGAAAATTTTGGCCCCCTTCAACTCATTGAGCAGTTCATCAATAGTTGGTATCAGAAACTGATCTTTGACAGTGATCTTGTTTAGCTCTCTATAATTAACACGCCATGGTCCATCAGATTTTTTAACCAAGACTACCGGAGATGCAAAAGGGCTCATACTTGGATGGATAACACCATTTTGTAGTAACTCCTTAACTATGTGCTCAATCTTTGACTTTTGATAGAAAGGGTATCTGGAACTCCGGGTTGCAACCACTTGAGCATCTGGAAGTAAAGGAATGGCATGATCTTCTACACAGCGCGGGGGCAAACCTTTAGGCTTTGCAAACACATTCACATATTTTGAAAGAAGATGAGAGAGAACTTTTAGAAATATCATGGTGTTGTCGCTAGAGGTAGCCATAGGGCCTTGGTCCTGCCATGTGTCCATGCCTTTGTGAGTGGACTCCCCCACATTGATCATTGGTGAAGGCGTGGCTTCCTTAGAATTCTCCACGCTAGTTGGGTTGGCATGCAATAACCAAATATGGAGCACCACTGCTTCAGTGTCCCTCTGTAAGGCGCGTCTCATCTTTTGACTATTCAAGAACTCATCATCTGGTGTCCTCATGCCCTTGAGCTCTATTTTCCGCCCCCCATGGTGGAAAGACATGGAAAGCTTTTCAAAGTTCCATGAGATATCCCCCAATCGGCAAAGCCACTGGATACCCAAAACAAGATCGGAACCTTGCAAAGGTAGTAAGTAGAAATCTACTTCCATCCTTTCCCCTTGCATGAGCAATTGGACGTTGTGGTAGTATCCTTCATTACAAATTTTGTCATCGTTGGCTGCCCGAACTTTAAATCTTGTATCTTGGTTTGGCATGAGCCCAATATGCTGCGCCAATCCTAGTCGAAGGAAGTTGTGAGAGCTCCCAGATTCGATCAAGATGCTAACATTATGTTGGTAAGCTGGTAGACACCTCTTCACTCGCATTGTTTGCAGTGCTGTGGATCCAGTAATGGCATCAATGAAAAATTTTAGGACCTTCCAATAGGAACAGTTCTTCTAATGTGTTTGAATCGTCTAACATTTGAAGGAAAAATAAGCCCTTACACTTGTGACTGGCAGTGTACTATTCATCGCAGTTAAAGCATAAACCATGTTTATGGCGGTCCATGAGTTCGGTTGGTGACAACTTTTGAATAAGGAGGGCCTTCTTTTCCCCAGAAAGTTCTGCCTTCTGCCAAGTCCTCTTCGGTGGAGTTAGTATGGTTTAGCGATGATAACTCTTAGACTCGTACAACTGTGCTAACCCAAGTGCATCAGAAAAACTGATTGGCTGTTGAGCTTGAACTTTTATGCAGATGTATTCCTTAAAACCGCTAATGAACCCTCCCACCTGTTGTGCGGGGGTGAGTGACCCCGATTTCATCAATAGTCGAGTGTATTAGGAGTGGTATTGATCCATAGAGGCTGTTTACTGCAACTTTGTTAAGTTGCCATAGAAGTTTTGGAATTGAGAAGGCCCGTATTTGTAGTTAAGTGCCTCCACCAATTCGTCCCACGTGATATCTCCAATTGGACTTTGCATGCGAAGAAGTTGGCACCGTAAGTGTGCATCGCCTTCCAAGTTCTAGGAAACGATTTGCACCTTTTCCTCCTTCGGGGTGTGCTTCCAATCAAAGAACTGGGTTGCATGGCTCACCCAGTTATCAAGGTCGCCCCTACAAGCAAATCGGGGGAATTCAAACTTAACACCAGGGTTAGAACCAGAGTGGTTGGACACCTCCTTATCGGTATTTCCCTTCTTGCGGGAAGATTCATCGGACTCCTTCTGGCAGTCGTGGGACTTGTCTTATACTTGGGCCTACATCTTAGCAAAACATTCATCCATTTGCAAGTGAACATTAGCAAATTGTTGCTGCATGACCTTCATAATCTCGAACAGCTGATGATTGAGCTCCTTTGTAAGGGTAGCTGGGGTGGCATCAACCATGGCCAGTGATGGCTTTGATACCTTATTGTTACTTGCATAGGCTAAGGATCTTTTCATTGGCTTGGGTTCGAGGATATCCTCATAAAACCAAGGATTGTGATGTATCTTTTTACCAATGGTGTGTGATGAACATAAGACAAGAAAGAGAAAAGCTTGTAGAGATTGCATTTATCCCAAAGAGAGAGAAAGTCTCTTAGGTTACAAGCAAAGTGGGGTACAAAAGCCTGCCTTAGTTTTTACCATATGTTCTTTATTTATACTACCCTTTCTACCTACTCGGGTAAAGGAATTCAGAGGTGACCCATAGAAACTTACACACACAAGCATGGGTGACACTACTACCCAATCCTCCCACCATGCCTTTTAATTAAAACACTATGTGCTCAAATTTGCCACCTACACAATCCTACATCCCATCATTTCTCTTATAGCTTCTTTCAAACAAGGGCAGCACGTAACAGATTTTCAACAAGTGGATTATGGAGGGGATGTTCTGAATTGGCGTCATACTCCATGTTTGTTAGTCTTGCATTTTGACCCATGGGTTTATAGGATTTTGCTCAAGTTAGTCTTGATTTTGATAAAAGTTTCAAAAGGTGAAAGGTGAAGCTCCTACTAGCAATGAGGACCTTATAAATGTGAATGATATATGTAACATCCATGCACAAGAAACTTACACCAACGAACTCTTATCCATTTTGTGTGAGTAGTTGGATAGAATAGAAGATTATATTTGGAGACCATAACTGGAAATGTTTCCCTCAAAGGAATATAAAAATTTGCCATATTTAAGTCCCAAAAAGTAAAGGTGAAAGTTAAAACTAGCAATAGCAAATTGATGGAGACAATAGAAAAAATATTGGCTAAGTGTAGACAAGCAAAGTCTACAACTTGGGATACAATCCAGTTAGAAAAGAAAATCCAAGACCTTAACCAACATAAAGTCAATGATACTAATTCTTGGAATACTAGGTACAATTTAAGATTCAAAATTTCTCATGTTAATGTCTTAAAAGAGATTGATATTGAAAACAATTCAATACCTGATTCTTCAATGGCCAAGTCTACTAATGTTTATCCTTTGGAGAGTCCGTTTGGGATGATGGAAGTGGGGTAGTCAAGCCATTCCAAATAACTAGAATTAGTTGATAGTTCCTTCAAGGAAAAAGATATGATTGGAGTTTGAGTTAATAAAAATACTTGCACTTCGAAATATAAACATGTGGTTAACCCCTTAGACTTACTAAATGCTAATAAGCTATAGATTGTTTAATAGTTATAGTGCTAATAGAATGTATAAATGAAATTTAGATGGCGAGCTAGAGTATGACATAGTCAAACTCCTCCAATACATGACCACGGTTAGCAATGTATATGAATCTCCTATTAAGTGGGTTTTCTAGCCAACTAAAATAATGAAGGACCAATACTTAAAAAGATAAGGATTCAATTCCGAATTCTATCAAAATATATTCAAAAGGTAACATAAATTAGGATATCAATAGCCAACCTGAAGAAGATTTAAAAAAATCATTCTCCATTATAAAGCATTTCATAAGAGATGATAAGAACTTAGAACTCTTATCTAATCTCAGGTGCAAAAGGCTTCATGACTTTTGAAAGTATAGGGACATGTTCCTCACTTATGTCATGATAAGACTAGATGCATTGGCAAGCTTTTGGAAAGAAAAAATTCCTAGCTGGTCTACCAAACCTATTGGGACAAAAGGACAATGACAAAATCCACCAAGATTTTTGGGGGAGAACTTGCTTATAGTACAATAACCTATGGTGAAATCATATGTTATGTATAGAAGGAAAGCTTTGACTTGTGCGTAAGCTTAAAGCTACGTAAGTAGCTTCGTTGGGAAAAGAAGACGTTGGGGAATGGACTTGGTTCATTTTGTAGGCAATTTGGATGCTTAGGATGTGATAATCTAAAACAGAAGAAGGATTCTTGGATATACCAAAAATCCTTTAAACCTCAACCAAGGCCTAAGAATCCTCCACAAAGTAGTTTTCCAAGAAGGCAACCAATGAAACAGAATGTAGAGGCATACTATAAATCTTTTCAGCGTAGGCCTAGGAGAAATATGGGAGTCAAAGATATTACTTGCTATTAACGGTAAAAGGGGGCATTTGCAAAATATTGTAGAATGCAGCACTACAGTAATATGCTAACCTTGATGAAAAGGTAAAAGGTGAGCAATTATAGCTCATGAATGAGGAGTCTGATGAGAAAACATCTAAGGAAGATGGCCTCCAAGATGCATTAGATAATAATTTATCAAATTCGTATGATGGCCCTTATTTATGCCTCTTAAGGATTAGAAGTTCCCGATCTCTATAGCAGAGAAAATAAATATTCTCAGGTTTGTGATGAGTGTTTAGAAAGGTTGAAGGAAATCTTGGCCTGATCCTTAAAGGCCTAAAGACTAAACTCATATCCAAGGGACTGTATAATCCATCGAATATATTGGGAAGGTTTAAGTAAGAAATATGGGGAAAATCTAGGCCTATAAATCTCAATGATCTCCATAAAAAAAATGAAAATTCTTGAGAATGAGATTCAAACTCTAAAAGCCCATAATGTTAAGGATAGGAAAACCGTTATTCTTCTCCTAGATAGAAAAATGACAAATGACCTTCCATCTTCTTTTGATTCAAAAGAAAAAAAGGAGAAAGGAGAAACTTATATTTTAGAAGCATATGTTCATCTACTATCAGAAGAATTGGTTCATAAATGGGTCATTGAGGTAACAATGATCATAAATGGAGAACATAAAATTAACGTTACAACCCTATTGGACACCACTGCTGACCTTAGCCTATGTAGTGAAGGACTGATTCCCTCTTGCTATTATGAAAGCACAATTGAAGGGGCAAAGGGCATGCAAAATAAGAAGTTTCCTATATAGTACAAATTACCAAATGCAGAAATCTGTAGCGAGGGCATTTGCTTAATGTAACCTTAAGACTGGTGCTTGTGTCATTTCCAGCATCAACTTTCCAGATGCTTGATCGGCTGCTGCATCACGTTTCAAATATGTTTTCTTAGAAGCCATGTTAATGGAGCTATTATCGCACCATAATTCAAAATGAACATACGGCCATACCCAACAAGACTAAGAAAACCCCGTAATGAGTGAATTGTTTTAGGCACAAGCTCCTTCACTATTTTTTGTTTAATTTCAACATAGCTTTAGTATTCTATGGATTGACTAATAGACCCTAGCCTCCAATAATATGTTCTAAATACTTCACCTCCTTGACCCCAAATGAACATTTCTCTTTATTGGCAAAAAATTGATTCCTTGTCAAAGTACTAAAAACTTCCCTCATGTGAAATTAGTGTTGCTCCTATCCATTATTGTACACCAACCATTGAAAAAAACCAATACATACTACATAAGTTGTTCCATGAAAACATCATTCATCAAGGCTTGAAATGTGAAAGGTGCATTGGATAACCCAAATGGCATTATCAAGAATTCATAATGGCCATGTAGAGTTTGAAATGATATCTTCTCAATGTTAAGATGATGCATTTTGATCTAGTGATACAATACTCTCAAATCCAATTTATTGAACACACTTAATCTATAAAATTCATCCAAAAGCTCATCCACTATTGGAATCAAAAACCCATTGTATATTGTCTACTTATTTATGACTTGATAATTCATACATAGTTTCCAAGAGTTATCCCCTTTTTTTCACGAATAAGATCGACGAGTACTGGCTATAGTTGGGCCTAATTATTCCCTTTTACAACATCATCTTCTTTACTAACCTCTGTCTCAATTTTCTAAAAATGCAAGTAATGAGAGGGTCTACTTTTAACCGCTCTACCCTTCTCCGTGAGTGGAATCTTGTGGTTCCTAGCATAGTTTAGGGGCAAGCCATGTGTCTCACAAAAAAATCTTCAAATTTTTTAATAACTTGCTGCATCTCCATTGCTGAAAGATCTCCATTTGTTTTGTCACTTTAATCTCAAATTTTTTCTAAACGCGAAATTATCCTTCTGTGCAATAGAAGCCCTTGATTTCTTTTCTCAATTCCTTTTTCTATACTGACTCATCTGCCAACCTATAACTAGATCCCTTTTCTCCATGGAACTCAATCTTCTTGCCATCAATCTCAAGGGCCGTATAAAGTTTACCAAAATCCCAATTGACCAGCTCACCTTTTCCACCCACTACGTACCCAAAACTACCCCCAATTGCTTTAACAGCAGGAGATAAAAGTCCGCCAGTATCTTGGCCCTTCGCAATACTATCTTCACATCCGTGCACATTTCATCACTATTCATATTCATAGTATCACTATTCATTACCTCCACCTTGAAATTGTCCCATTACATTAGGTTTTAAACCCATTTATCCACAATTCACCAAATTGTGGTGCTTCCTGTCTGTTAGGTTAGTAAACTTGTAATTACAGGGCCCCATCAATGCCTTAACCTTCATTGTCCTCAGTGCCCTACCTTTGTTGATAGCTTTTAAGGAAATCTTTGGAATTACCTCAAGCACTACTGCTGCCAGCTCATCCTCCTTATCATTTCCTCCTTGTTCTTCCTCATCCTTCTTTTCCTCTGAGGGAGAAAGATGATCAAAGGCAATTTCTAAGCTCGGTCCTTAGAGCCGTGAAAGTGCTTGATGCCTTCACCGTTATTCTCGGGTCCTTTTTATAGGGAACTTGTGCCCTACTTTGTAGTAACTTACGAAAAGTGACTTGTGGACAATACTTGCTTGCCACTTGTCTACGATGGGTGACTCGTTAATATTTGAGGGCACATAAATTATATCAATAAATTGGTAGCACATATGCCCTGCCGAAATATAATCAATATTTGTGAGCAAGCTAATTGAGACAAAATTATATCAATACTAATCAAGACTTGGGGACAAGGTTCCCATTAAACGAAGGGGAATGTTGTGTACACAACACACAATATAGAGGAGATCGAGTCAGCAAGGAAGACTGCATCAATCAACAATAAGAATAAATCGAGGAGGACCACGTCAAAAGCCAACAAACATAACGAGTTAAAAATCAGTTAGCACCCAAAGATAGCAACGCAACTGAAGAAAGAAACCAAATAAGTTGGTCGAAAATCAAAAGGAGGATTTTGGGTTAAAGTTAAAAAGGGTGAGATAAGTAGTGAGAAGCATTTGTTTAGATTGTGATTCTATTTTGATTAGATAAGTTGTTAATTTTTAAACATCTGATAGCTATAAATATCAGACTAGTTATATGTAAAAATCCCACAAGCTTTGAAAGCTTACATTAGTGTTTCTACAAAAATGCAATATCCCTTTAAGGCGTTCTTCTTTAAAAGCATTCTATCTCAAAGTCATTCTCACTTTCTTAAGGGATTAAAGACTTCCCTTTAGCTTACTTATACCTCACATCGTAGAAGAATCTAGAAAGTTCAACTCTCGAACCAATTTAGGTGAAAGCCCATCACCAGATCAGTCATGTTTACACATGACATAAACATAAAATTTAAGAGCATGGTTATCTATTCATTTTCTTTTTCCGTTGCGTTTTCTCGCTTTTCCAAATTTTAACGTGGCCACGACCGTCCAAGTATAATAGCGAGGGGTTTCGAATATGCTGCAAAGAATGGTCAAAAGGAGGCAACAAAGGACTAATGACAGTTGAGAGGAAGTTTCAAATGTCCAAGCACTATAGAGCGGAGATTGGTCACGACTAAATAGTAAGATATTTATATTTCAATATTGCTTAATCAAATATATATATATACACACGTGATTTTCAGCAGCCTTTTACTTCTCATCTACTTGATTTTCAGAGTATTCTCTTGAACATTTAAGTACGCAGCAAAACTTTAGGCACCTTAAGCTTTTGGTCTGCCACAATTTCCGAAGAAATTTTAGTTTTACCATCCGGATTTCATTTTTATCCTACTGACATAACAGGTCCCAAATATAGAATTAAAATTAAGATAAAAAATAAATTAATTTTTTATATTCTCTCTAAATTTAAAATTTTAAAGAATTGTATATTTAATATTCTCATTAATGACGAAAGCGAAAGGACCACTTCAGAAGCTCAGAAGTTTGAAACCCCGCCGCCGCGCCAATCCTCATGTTTTTAGACTTGCCAATTTTGTCAAAATGGATTACCGTAGAGAGCTTATATGTGAACAGCCAAATAAATTATGTAATCAGCCGCAACACGAGCATCGAAGGTTTACGACTGGTAGAAGTACGAAAGGCCTTCGCTTGTACTTTGAAAATGATAATGCAGAAAATGGTAATAGGATGGCGTGGTCTGTCCTACTTACTGGATGCCATTTTCTGTTCTGCAGATGAAACCCAAAATTATTTAGTTATTTATTTATTTTTCTTCGGGTCGAGAAAGACGGCCTCCCATCAATAGAGATGACAAGCAAATACCGATCGAAGACTAAGATATAAGCACCGTGGAGAAGAGATGCAGGTATGGAATCCAACTCAAATTTCAGTGGACTGGGACAACCTCCCCGAAATGTCTACATTCTACTTTTCAATTTGTCACGCAGGTTATTAGAACGAATCAAAATTTTGAATCTTGGAATGGTCACTGATATTTCTTTGTTTTGAATCTTCGTTATTGTTTAGCTGCTTTGTAGCCGTAGAGCAAGAATGGGTATATTACCAACAATCTTCGTCTTTTTGTAACTCTAGTAACTTTTATAATACTTAGATATGTCTTTTTACTTTTGTATTTTAATTTCAATTAATACGAGTTTATTATTCCACAAAAAAGGGGTATATTATAAAGAGTAACCACGTGTACGGTTGGCTACTAAACTCCTCAAAATTGAAAAGCTAAAATGAAATTTGTTGGCTTGAAGGGACGTTGTCTTTTAAGGATTTTCATGATCATAAATTCATTAAGCTCCCTTGTCATTCAATAACTTACGCAAGGAGTAATATAGCCTACAAATCAAGTAGAATGGGTGCAATAAAAGCACAGAGACGGTGGAAACTGCAGAAGAGTAAGTAAAGTATAAAATTTTCTTTTGCCTTTATTGTCACACAAATAAGGAACTCATGAAATCTTAGTGGTCAAAACTATCCAAAACAGAAAGGGACCTTTGAAATGTCAAATGTGACCGCTGCATATTCAGATGCAATGATTGTGCCTCGGTTCTACATTTGGAAAATCTGACATTGCCAGGAGCTGAGTATCATCTCTATGATCTCCGCAAAAGTTTTTAGTAAAGGAAGAAAAAAAAAAAGGATAAATGGTTCACTCTTTTAATTGGATTTTACATTCAAATCAGAAATATCTTACCTACCTATTTGAAGATCTTATAGGTTTAATTTTCAATTAATTTTTTGGGGTTAATCTAGTCCGAAGTTGAAAAGCAGTTGAAATATTACAATTGTGTCAATCTACTAAATTTTATTTATTTATTATTATTATATATACATATTTATACAACGTTTGTTATAAATTTGTGAACATCAGAAATTATTTATGTAACATAATCTAAATAATTGTTTATAGCCGCATGTGTTCATGTAATATCAATTCCAATCTAGCCATTTTCGAAGTTAAATTATTTATGAAACATAAAATAAATATATTTGTGCATGATGTGAACATATGAAGACTATATTAAACACAAACTCTCTGTATATCGACACAAATGACCAAGAAATGTACACATCTTTCATGCAAAACTAGAAAAATATGCATACCCTATAGTCATTTAATCTCCTTAACCACGGAGGGATCAACTGTAAAAGGGCGGGGTAGCCTCCATGGCTATGGATGCATCTCCATAGTTTGGTGAGTCATTTGAGTGATCAAGTGAAAGAATTGTTAGAGATGCAAAATTCTTTAATAGTTTATATATATATATATATATGAAATCTCTAAATAATTAATAGATAGTAATTCAGTGAATATAGAGAAAAAAAAAACTTGTTTGAACCATATAAAAGCCCCAGTTTTCTTGAAATAGAATATATATGTTAGAAGATAAATTTAATGTTTGTCAAGGTCCTACGACAGGCAAACAAATTAGAAGTACCAGCGTGCTTGTGATTTTGTTTTCTAATTACGTGACATAATAATATGTATATATTTTTTTTTCTAAAGCTATAAATTCAAAACTCTAAGACCTAGTAAAAAACAAAAGAAACCTTTTAATAAGAAGAAGTAAATGTGGGCTCCCGAGGAAGGGAGGGGTAGAGCTTACCCTCCTTTAATAATGCGAAAATCCAGTATTGGTCCAAAATGTCAACTACTGAGCTTTTTGTAGTTCACATTTATTACGGAACGCCAACGAGCCGCTCAAACAGTTGAGAGAATTTTCTTGATACGTGACAAATTCTGGCCTATGACTTTCGCCAACCAAAGCAGAACTTGTCGCATTGCCGAAGGCCTGGCGAGGCTGAGACTGTCAACGCGGTATTGGAGAAGGTTGTGGCTCGGACAAACTCTGTCGTACATTGCTGCCCTATAAATTGATGGTAGCTTTCGACATTCTCCATTATCTTCATTCTTTTACACTTTCTTTCGCTTCAAACTAGTATAACCAATCTTATTGCCTCAAACCCTAGTTAAAAGCTCGAAGAAAGTGCAGCAAGTGTGAGTGCGATGAGGAATTCTTCCATATACCATGCAAGCCTTACAGCTGCTGTGCTGATGCTGTTGCTTTTGAGCAGCACCTCTGCAGCGCAGCTATCTTCTGAGTTTTATGACAATACGTGTCCCAATGCACTAAGTACTATTCGGACTTCTATTAGGAAAGCGATTTCACAGGAACGTCGAATGGCGGCATCTCTTATTCGTCTCCATTTTCATGATTGTTTTGTTCAGGTTTGTGAGACGATTTATGCTGATTTCTCCCCTTTCTACAAAAACCTCCAAAGATGTGATTTGAGCATTGATATCTAAATACTTGGTTGTGCAGGGTTGTGATGCATCAATTCTACTGAAGGATTCAGCCTCAATTACAAGCGAAAGAAACGCGGTTCCTAATAAGGGTTCTGTGAGAGGTTATGAAGTGATTGACAGTGCAAAGGCTGAGGTAGAAAAGATATGCCCTGGAGTTGTATCCTGTGCAGACGTTCTTGCCGTGGCAGCACGAGACGCATCCGTTGCTGTGAGTATTTATAGCTCTAAATGAAACTGCAATATCCTCGTCACGCTGTGATGTACCATCTTCTAATGAGGTTCTCTATGGAAAAACAGGTGGGCGGTCCATCTTGGACAGTGGAGCTCGGAAGAAGAGATTCCACTACCGCAAGCTTAACTCTAGCCGAAGAACAACTTCCAAGTACCAGAGACAACCTCGAGAAACTACTTTCTCTGTTCGGAAGCAAAGGACTTAATGCAAGAGATATGGTTGCTTTATCAGGTAAAATAACCGAAATCAATAAAGCATATTTGTGTCTTATGGTCAAACTCCCAAATCTTGAATTAAAATTGTCCAAATGCAGGCGCCCACACAATTGGTCAAGCTCAATGCATCACATTTCGAGATCGGATATACAACAATGGGAGTGACATTGATGCTGGCTTTGCTAGCACTCGCAGGCGCCGGTGTCCTTCTACGGGTGGCGACAGAAATCTGGCAGCACTTGACTTGGTGACACCAAATTCTTTTGACAACAATTACTTCAAGAATTTGATTCAGAAGAAGGGTCTCCTTGCGTCAGATCAAATCCTCTTCAGCGGAGGGTCGACGGACAGTATTGTTTCGGAATATAGTAGAAGCCGTGCCACTTTTAACTCTGATTTTGCGTCGGCCATGATTAAAATGGGCGATATTGATCCTCTCACTGTTTCAGCTGGGCAGATCAGAAGGATATGCAGTGCTGTCAACTAGCTTCTTCTCTTCCAAATAGTTATCCTGTTTATAACTTGATCAGTTCCTCGGGTCTGTCATTTATTGTGTCATTGATTTTTTTTTTTTTTTAAAGTTCCTCACCGAATAATTGTAATTGTGGAAACGAGTATTCTTTTTCTGCTTTAATTGTAATGAGATTCATTATGTAATTTCCCCCTTCCTTTTGCTAAAAAGAAGTGTATACAACAAATCACCTCAATTGTTCATTCTACCCATTACATTTACTTTCTTTACATTTACATAAAAATTTCAAAATGAAAAAAAAAAAAGAATAGAAAAGCAAAAGTCTCATTGACCATTAGTGGCGTTATAGTTATTTCATCAAAAACACACGTGGTTCAAGTTTGTGTTTATTATAGGGCCATAAATAAGGTTATACAAGCCATCCAAAGATACAAAAATGGAATATAGATGGAGAAATATTAAAAAGTTTTTCCTATTGACTTTTATATTTCAAATTTGTTGTGGGCAACACATTAATAATATGTGTGGCTGTTTCAAATGCATAGTCTCAAAATTTTAGCAATACTTGGGCTTGGTGAAGCACAAAGAGGCCCATTGCAACGATGTGATGATGTTTCCTTTTAGTGGACCCATTTTGATAGAGGGCATACATGCTTAATATGCACTGATGGATTCCTAAATTGTTTAATACATTGCAAAAGGCAAAAGACATAAATTCTGCAACACCATCACATTGTATTTGCTTAATTTTTGTTTACAATTGATTTTCAGCAAATATGTGGAATTGTTGAAAAATAGAAAGAATTTGATCTCACAAAAAGAAGAAATAAGTTCACGTAAATTTAGAGAAGTCGTCTGTGAAGCAAATATAATATTTGTTGTCAATAGAAGATATTACAAGAGCAAGCCCCCAGATATCAAAATGAACTAATTCAAGGGGGGCTCGTGATACATTTTGAGTACTAGGATCGTGCAAGCATGTGCTCTTAAAAATGCAACAAGCATTACATGAGGTGGGCTTCAATCCAGTAAGTGGCATTTCAGTGGATTTAAGTAGCCTTATTACATTATCATAGTTGGCATGTCCTAAACATAGGTGCCAAGAGGCTAGTTTATTTGTTTGGGCCATTAAAATAGTTAGGGCTTGCGGAGAAGCCAACTAATGAAGGTAATAGACCACGAGATCACTTTTGCCATAAAGTAGAGTCTTGCCTAAGTAGAGGCTCTAAATAAAACAAAAATTAGGATACAAAATAATAGTATAGTTATTTTCTTTGGTAATTTTAGAACCAAAAATTATATTTTTTGTTATTTTAGAGACAACAAAAATATTTCTAATGTTAATATTAAGAGATCTTGATTTTTGAAATTTACATGAATGGGTGATGGCTAAACCCATACCATCCCCTACTGTCACTGATGGGGCTTATATAGGGAACCACATTTTCCAGATTTGCCACATTATTGGTTCTCTTATAGATGCTAGCTAGTTTGTGAGGCTATTAACCTTCTAAAGATACTCAATTATGAAGCGATGGCCCTTAGTGATAGCTTAAAGGCATAACCGTAGAGCTATGGCATTGGCCAAACTGTAAGTAGCAAACTCAAATGCAAATGCTTGCCATGCTTTGGCAGATCTCTCAAAGCAGGATAAGCCAGTAACAATTGCATCAGAAGATGTGTTAAGAATCCAGCCTAAGACTGTCTAATCATAAATATGCCAATCCGTAAAAGCTAGATTTGTGATTTGAACTATGGAACCCTTTTCGTTAGTTGTTGTAGAGTATTCTTCAGGACATGGTAGGTGCCATCAAGAATACTGAGAAGTCCACTTGTTCTCAAGTACAGGGTTATTCTAGCCTTCCAAACTAGATAGTTAGGTCTATCTAGGTAAAGACCAATAGTTAGTACATTGATGTTAGTAGGAGTAAGGGCATCCATATGAAAAAAAAAAAAAGAAAAAAAAAACCATTACTTAGTGGAAGCAAGAAGGTAAAGATTGAATTGTAAAAGGGCTTTCACCAACCTAGCATATGATACCAAGATAAAGGGTACGATAGGCTAAAAAAAGGAAGAAATTAAAGTAATTTCTTCAACTTGTCAGAAACCAAAGCAGTATCTAGTATACACACGAACATAAACAATGGAGAAAGCTATTACGTATTTGATAATCTTTTTTGTACAAAGCATTCCCTATATATAGATCTATACTACTAAACAATGAAGGAATGGGTTTAATTACATAGTTTGTACAAAGGAAAGAATCATCATTGTTTTCAGTAAGGCTTGGGATTGCTAAAAATATTTTAAGAATATTTTTGAATTCTGTTCTTAGGATATGAATGACATGTCTTTTCTTTCCTTGTTTAATTGGAGAATGTTTTAGTTTCTCTTTTGGTTTTTTTTTTTTTCCATATTTGCCTTGTCTTGATGTTTTGGTTGGTGAAGAATTCTTTCCTTGCTAGAAATTGATCAGGAATTGCAGAAGGTATGTTGTGCTTCAATGTTTGCAATGGTGAAGGGTTGACATGTGTAGTCTTGTCACGTGAGGATGAGTCCTTCACGTGGAGAGAGGTTGTTTGAGTGTTAGACAATAGTTGCTGACGTTGAAATGTTGCACGATTGGTTGACTTCCTTTAGGTTGTGACTTTATCTTCTAATAGTATCAAATACCTACTATGCTTTATTTGCAATCCATACTAAGTTATGCATATGGCTCATAGCTCCAATTCTAATGGTCCACCATGGGAAAGGCGACATAAGCACCATTGGATATGTCATTCCAAATGTTGTTCTAGTCATTAAGGTCGATTATGCCACCATGACTCACCTCCATAACCTTATACACAGCCAAAACCTACCCTTCTTCCTCAACCTAGAGATGCTCTCTACTTGCATTTGAGGGATTTCTAAAATCATAAATTCGTTAAGATCCATCATTATTCAATTACTTACCCAAGGAGAAATATTGGCTCACCATGCATTCTCATTCTAATTTATGGTTTGGAGAAGTATTCTTACTTAAAAGGGAATATACCATAACATTGGAAGATGGAATGAATTGCTCAAATGGATAATTAGGTAGCTAAAGGGAATGATTATGGAATATACTATAACATTGCATTTATTACATATAAGAAAAATGTTAACAAAAGATGCTTTCAGAACAAAACAATTGACATCTAAATCATGTTAGAAAAAGTAGTATAATTTGTACAAGACAAAGCTTCTTTGTTTAAAAATATAAAATCCTCTAAGAGAAGTATTATTTTGCGTGAGTTGGATGTTGTTAACCTTTATTTTTTCTTAGTTGTAGTAACTTTTGTAATGATCGGATATGCTAATATACTTTTGTATTCTAATTTCTATTAATATAAGGTTAACAATTCGTAAAAAAAATTAATAAAATAAAATAAAATAAAATAAAATCGTTAGCTTTGAGGGATGTTGTATTTTAGAGACTTCCATGATCATAAATTCATTAAGCTCCATTTTTATTCAATAACTTACCCAAGGGGTAATATAGCCTCACCAAGCATTCTCATCCTAAGGGTTATATCCTTTTTTGATTATGTATGGACATGGATGATTTGAAAAAGTATCCTCACTCAAAATGAAATCCATTGTAATATTAAAGGATAAAAAGAAGAACTATAGTAGATAATTAGAGAAACTAAAGGAAATGATTTAACTCTAAAATTTCTTAAAGTATCTTTTTAGTTTGCATTTATTATATATGAACAAAATGTTAATAGAAGATACTTTTAGAACAAAACAACTCACATACTAATCATATTGGTAAAAGTAAAAAAAGTTGTAGGAGTAAAAGGTTCTTTGCTTAGAAATATAAAATTATCTCAAGAAAGTGTTATATTTATTGAAATTTGGAGATTTATAACTTCCATCACTTAACTATAGTAACTTTTATGATGTTGGAATATATCTATATGCTTTTATACTCTAATTTCTATTAATGCCAGGTTACTATTCCATCAAAAAGAAAAATTGTTAGCTAATGGGATGTTGTATTTTAGGAACTTCCATGACCATAAATTCATTAAGCTTCATTGTCATTCAAAGACTTACCCAATGGGTAATATAATCTCATCATGCATTCTCATCCTAAGGGTCATCTCTTTTCTAAATGTACATGGACATGAATGATTTGGAGAATTATCCTCACTCAAAATAGAATTTATCATAATATTGGAGGATAAAATGAAAAATTACAATGAATGATTAAAGAAACTAAAAAAAAAAAGAGTTGGCTACAAAAAATTTTAAAGTATCTTTTTTAACTTACATATTTGTATATGGGTGGAATGTTAACAGAAAATGCTTTTAGAACAAAATAACTTATATCCAATCATGTTGGGAAAAGTAATGAAAGTTGAATAAGAAAGAGCTATTTGGCTTATGAATATAAAATTCTCCCAAAGAAGTATCATTTTCAATGAGACTTACAAGCTTCTAGTCTCCATTTTTTTTAGTTTTAATAACTTTTGTAATGCTAAGATATATTCATATGCTTTTATACTCTAATTTCTTTTAATATAATATTAAAATCCAACAAAAGAAAAAATTGTTAGCTTTACGTGATGTTGTATTTTAGAGGTAATATAGCCTCACCATGCATTCTCATCGTAAGGGTCATCTCTTTTTTTGACATTCATGGATAGCAATGATTTAGAGAATTATCCTTTCTCAAAAAGAAATCTATCATAACATTGGAGCATGAAATGAAAAATCACAATAGACGATTAAAGCAACTATATGAAAATATTTGGCTACAAAACTTCTTAAAATATCCTTTTTAGCTTCCATTTATTGTATATGGATGGAATGTTAATAGAGGACACTTTCACAAAAAAAAAAAAAAAAAGAAACTCACATCCTGATCATGTTAGTAAAGGTAACAAAAGTTTTAGTTTAGAAGTATAAAATTCTTAAGAAAGTGTTAATTTGAGTAAAATTTGGAGGCTTATAGCCTCCATCTTTTCTTAATTATAATAGCTTTTATAATGTTGGGAGTCTTTGTAATGTTGGGATATATCCATATGGTTCTATACTCTAGTTTCTATTAATACATAGTTAACATTCCATGAAAAAAAAAATGGTTGGCTTTAAGGGATGTTGTATTTTAAGGACTTCCATAATCATAACTTCATTTAGCTCCCTTGTCATTCAATAATTTACCCAGTGGGTAATGTAGCCTCACCATGCTTTCTCATCCTAAGGTAACCAAGGGGAGGGAAAAAAAGAAGAAGAAATAAAACAAAATCACGATGAATAGCTGCAGTAAAATCATAGAAGAGTATAGAAGAGTATAGAAGGTATAACTTTTTCTTCTGTCATTATCGTCATTCAAATAAGGAACTCACGAGATCTTAGTGGTCAAACTTATGCAAAACAGAAAGAGACTTTTATAATGTCATATGTGACAGCTGCATATTTAGATGCAACTTATCGTGCCTTGGTTCTACATTTGAAAAGTCTGACCTTGCCAGGAGCTGAATATCATAACTATGGTCTCCGCAAAAAATTTTAGCAAAGGAAGAAAATGAAAAAAAAATAAAAAAGGATAAAAGGTTCACCCTTTCAATTGGATTTTCTATTCAAGTCGGAATATCTTACCCACTTATTTGAAGATCTGAAAGGTTTACTTTTCAATTAATTTTCCGGGGTTAATCTTTTCCGGATATGAACAACAATTGAGCTATTATAGTTGTGTCAGTCAACTAATGTTTTTTTATATTTATACAACGTCTGTTATAGAATTGTGAACATCCAAAATTATTTGTGGAGCATAACCTAAATAAGTTTTTATAACCACATGTGTTAAAGTAATATCAATTTCAATTTAGCTATTTTCGAAGTTAAATTTGTATGAAACATAAAATAAATATATTTTTGCATGATGGAAACATATAAAGACTATATTAAATGTAAACTCTCTATATATCGACACAAGTGACAGAGAACTGTACACCTTTCATATAAAGTGTTTTGAAAAGCCCAAAGAGGAGGAAAAAAAAAAAAAAGAAAACTAAGGAAAAGTTGCATACCCCGTCGTTATTTAATCTCCATAACCACGGTGGGATCAACCGTAAAAGGGCGGAGTAAGCTGCCTTGGCTATGGATGCATCTTCATAGTTTGGTGAGCCATTTGAGTGATCAAGTGAAAGATTTGCTAGTGATGCAAAATTCTTTAATTTTTTTTTAATATATATGAAAGCAGTAAAATATCAATAGATTGTTATTCACTGAATATAGAAAAAGATTGTGAGTACCAGCATGCTTGTGAATTATTCTTCTAATTACGTGACATAACAATGTATATATTGACGTTACAAGGCTATATATGAACAAGAAGCAGAATGATTACTTTTGTCATGATAAATTTGAACGGGAAAACCATAAATTGAAGGTTTAAAATTCTAAAAATAGAAATTCAAAACCGCGATACCTCATTGAAAATTCAAAACTCTAACACCAAGTAAAAAACAAAAGAAAGCTTTTAATAAGAAGAGACAAATGAGGGCTCCCGAGAACGGAAGGGGCACAGCTTACCCCTATTTAATAATGCTAAAATCCAGGATTGGTCCAAAATGTTAACTACTCAACTTTTTCGAGTTCACATTTATTTCAGAACGCAACCAAACAGTTAGGAGAATTTTCTTGATATGTATGTATACATTATTTACGTGAAGAATTTTGGCTTATGACTTTTGCCAACCAAAGGAGAACTTGTCGCATTGTCGAAAGGCTGGCGAGCCTGAGAATGTCAACGCGGTATTGGAGAAGGTAGTGGCTCGGACAAACCCTGTCGTACATTTCTGGCCTATCAATTGATGGTAGCTTTCGACATTCTCCATTATCTTCATTCTTTTATACTTTCTTTCGCTTCAAACTAGTATAACCAATCTTATTGCCTCAAAACCTAGTTAAAAGCTCGAAGAAAGTACAGCAAGTGTTAAGAGTGCAATGAGGAATTCTTCCATATACCACGCAAGCCTTACAGCTGCTGTGCTGATGCTGTTGCTTTTGAGCAGCACCTCTGCAGCCCAGCTATCTTCAGAGTTTTATGACAATACGTGTCCCAATGTACTAAGTACTATTCGGACTTCTATTAGGAAAGCGATTTCACAGGAACGTCGAATGGCGGCATCTCTTATTCGTCTCCATTTTCATGATTGTTTTGTTCAGGTTTGTGCGACGATTTTTACGCTGATTTATCTCCTTTCTACAAAAACCTCCAAAGATGTCATCTGGGCATTGATATCTAAATACTTGGTTGTGCAGGGATGTGATGCATCAATTCTACTGAAGGATTCAGCCTCAATTACAAGCGAAAGAAACGCAGTTCCTAATAAGGGTTCTGTGAGAAGTTATGAAGTGATTGACAGTGCAAAGGCTGAGGTAGAAAAGATAAGCCCTGGAGTTGTATCCTGTGCAGACCTTCTTGCCGTGGCAGCACGAGACGCATCCGTTGCTGTGAGTATTTATAGCTCTAAATGAAACTGCAATATCCTCATCACGCTGTGATGTACCATCTTCTAATGAGGTTCTCTATGGAAAAACAGGTGGGCGGTCCATCTTGGACAGTGGAGCTCGGAAGAAGACATTCCACTACCGCAAGCTTAACTCTAGCCGAAGAACAACTTCCAAGTACCAGAGACAACCTCGAGAAACTAATTTCTCTGTTCGGAAGCAAAGGACTTAATGCAAGAGATATGGTTGCTTTATCAGGTAAAATAACCGAAATCAATAAAGCATATTTGTGTCTTATGGTCAAATTCCCAAATCTTGAATTAAAATTTTCCAAATGCAGGCGCCCACAGTATTGGTCAAGCTCAATGCATCACATTTCGAGATCGGATATACAACAATGGGAGTGACATTGATGCTGGCTTTGCTAGCACTCGCAGGCGCCGGTGTCCTTCTACGGGTGGCGACGGAAATCTGGCAGCACTCGACTTGGTGACACCAAATTCTTTTGACAACAATTACTTCAAGAATTTGATTCAGAAGAAGGGTCTCCTTGCATCAGATCAGATCCTCTTTAGCGGAGGGTCGACGGACAGTATTGTTTCGGAATATAGTAGAAGCCGTGCCACTTTTAACTCTGATTTTGCGTCGGCCATGATTAAAATGGGTGATATTGATCCTCTCACTGGTTCGGCTGGGCAGATCAGAAGGATATGCAGTGCTGTCAACTAGCTTCTTCTCTTCCAAATAGTTATCATGTTTGTAACTTGATCAGTTCCTCGGGTCTGTCATTTATTGTGTCATTGATATTTTTCTTAAAGTTCCTCACCGAATAATTGTAATTGTGGAAACGAGTATTCTTTTTCTTCTTTTAATTGTAATGAGATTCATTATGTAATTTCCCCCTTCCTTCTGTTAAAAAAAAGTCTATACAACAAATCACCTCAATTGTCTATTCTACCCATTAAATTTACTTTCTTTACATTACATAAAAATTTCAAAATGCCAAAAAAAAAAAGAATAGAAAAGCAAAAGTCTCATTGACCATTAGCGGCGTTACAGTTATTTCATCAAATTCTTTTGAGATTTTCAACCGTTATGTCGATTATCTAGTTTGAACTTTACATCAAAGTCTTCAATTAAAATTTTTGGCATCAAAGCTCATTGGAACTTTAGAGATAAAAGCCATTTGAAACTATGGGCATTAATATGTCAAGAAACACATTTCACCTTAAAATCCCACTCACAAAGTGTAACAATACACTCTCATTTAACTAGATATACACACCCAAGCCTTACAATATGGGACTAGAGATTTATACCACAACATTATCCCCTCACAACAGTGATTTGACATAGTCTTTTTTGTGATACTACTTTCTATGTGGACTTTGGGCCTACCCATATAAAGAGGTCAAAGGAGGACCCTAATATTATGTTGAGAAATTTATTATCTAATCAAAAAATAGACTCAAGAATTTATTGAACTTCCTTTCATCCAACCAAAATTCCAAATTCATTTCTTAACATTGTGGGCAAATATCAACATTTAATAGGCCCCTTTAACATGATGTTCATATCTCTCAATATTTTTGTTAATAAGGATGGGGTAGTCTTTTAAACACAATCTCATATGGGATTATGCGAATGGAATGGTGGATGCTAGTGTTGTAGCAATATGGAGCCTAGGGAAGCCAAAATGCCCATTTGTGAGGCTTGTCACTTGTGAAGCAATGAAGATAAGTTTCTAAAGTCCTATTCATGACCTCCATTTTGCTCATTCATTTAGGGGTGATAGGATGAGAAATTGAAGGTAACACCTTGCAAGTAGAAAAGCTCTTTCCAAAGAGATTGGTGAAAATGGCATCCCTATCACATATTATTGTTCTAGACATACCATAAACCTTCAGCACATGATCAAAGAAAGAATGAGCCACCATGACTATTGAGTAAGGGTGTTCAAGAGGTATAAAGTGAGCATTTTTGGAAAGGTGGTCAATAACAATGAAAATTGTAGTTTTCTCTTTGGACAAGGGAAAGCCATCAACAAAATCCATCAATAAGTCCACCTATATGTGTTCTAAAATGCAAAAAAGTTACAAGAGAAAAGGACAGTAGTTTGCCATTTATTCCATTGGAAAATATTGGAGCCTTTCACCATCTTGAGGACATTGTCTCATGTCCTTCCAATAAATGACAAAATGGTTTCTTTGGTAGGACTTGTGGAACCTTTCAGGGAAAATGTCACGGAACTCTTTGACGATGTTTGGAATAAGCTCAAATCTTGTATACAAGGAAATAAGCTCCTTCAAAAAGATTGTTATATGGCTTCCAAGGGCCCATAGCCTCCTTTCTCACTATATGACCCACAATTACTTGCATGATTATGTGTTAAGCCACTTCCTTTTTTATAACTTTTATCCACGTTTTGAGGGGTGGGACTCAAGATTGTCATATGGGAAGCCCATCCATGTAGTGACCGAGTGGACCTCTCACCGACACTATTTAACACTTCATTAACTATGTGGTAAGCCCATCCGAATGGTGACTAAATGGACTGGACCCTTCACCTTGTTATTTAACACTTCCATGTCCTTTTCCTTTGTTCAATGAGATAACAAGTTAGTTGTTCTATGTACTTTCTCCCGCAATATTCAACCATGAACTTGTATCCCATTAATCTATTTAATTGCTTATGTTGTGCCAAGAGTAGTGATACATTCTACTTTTCAATTCGTCACGCAGTTCATATAACGAATCAAAATTTTGAATCTTGGAATGGTCACTGATATTTCTTTGTTTTGAATCTTTGTTATTATTTAGCTGCTTTGTAGCTGTAAAGTAAGAATGGGTATATTACCAATAATCTTCATCTTTTTGTAACTCTAGTAACTTTTGTAATACTTAAATATGTCTTTTCACTTGTGTATTTTTATTTCAATTAATGCAACTTTATTATTCCACAAAAAAGGGGTATATTATAAAGAGTAACCACGTGTACGGTTGGCTACTAAACTCCTCAAAATTGAAAAGCTAAAATGAAATTTGTTGGCTTGAAGGGACGTTGTCTTTTAAGGATTTTCATGATCGTAAATTCATTAAGCTCCCTTGTCATTCAATAACTTACCCAAGGGGTAATATAGCCTAAAAATCAAGTAGAATGGGTGCAATAAAAGCACAGAGACGGGGGAAACTGCAGAAGGGTAAGTAAAGTATAAAATTTTCTTTTGCCTTTATTGTCACACAAATAAGGAACTCATGAAATCTTAGTGGTCAAAACTATCCAAAACAGAAAGGGACCTTTGAAATGTCAAATGTGGCCGCAGCATATTCAGATGCAATTGATTGTGCCTCGGTTCTACATTTGAAAAATCTGACATTGCCAGGGGCTGAGTATCATCTCTATGATCTCCGCAAAAGTTTTTAGTAAAGGAAGAAAAAAAAAAAGAAAAAAGGATAAAAGAAGAGTTGGACACAATGCTTTATTTCTATCCTAGTTGATCCCGATTCGACATTAGAAGTATATTGATTTTTACCCAATAACCGAATACTTTTGTCTGTAAATACTGCATATTTGATTCCATTCATAAATCTATTTTCTTCCCTATGAGTTTTAGTCTCAATAAGAATGTTAGTTCTTACTGTTCATATGTTATGATATGAATATACCACACTAAGTCGTTATATATATATGATGAGATTCCATTGATACAGAGCCAATTCCAATAGACTTATAGAGGGTCCCATTGACGTGCATCCAGTAGGAATTGAACCTACGAACATTCAAAATCAGAAATATCTTACCTACTTATTTGAAGATCTTATAGGTTTAATTTTCAATTAATTTTTTGGGGTTAATCTTGTCCGAAGTTGAAAAACAGTTGAACTATTACAATTGTGTCAATCTACTAAAGTTTTATATATATATATATACAACGTTTGTTATAAATTTGTGAACGTCAGAAATTATTTATGTAACATAATCTAAATAATTTTTTATAGCGGCATGTGTTCATGTAATATCAATTCCAATTTAGCCATTTTTAAAGTTAAATTTTATATGAAACATAAAATAAATATATTTGTGCATGATGTAAACATATGAAGACTATATTAAAGGCAAACTCTCTGTATATCAACACAAATGACCAAGAAATGTACACATCTTTCATACAAAACTAGAAAAATATGCATACCCTATAGTCATTTAATCTCCATAACCACGGAGGGATCAACTGTAAAAGGGCGGGGTAACCTCCATGGCTATGGGTGCATCTCCATAGTTTGGTGAGCCATTTGAGTGATCAAAGTGAAAGAATTGTTAGGGATGCAAAATTCCTTAATAGTTTATATATATATATATATATATATGAAATCTCTAAATAATCAATAGGATTGTAATTCAGTGAATATAGAGAAAACACTTGTTTGAACCATATAAACGCCCCAGTTTTCTTGAAATAGAATATATATGTTAGAAGATAAATTTAATGTTTGTCAAGGTCCTACAACAGGAAAACAAATTAGAAGTACCAGCGTGCTTGTGATTTTGTTTTCCAATTACGTGACATAATAATGTATATATTAATTTTTTTTTCTAAAGCTATAAATTCAAAACTCTAAGACCTAGTAAAAAGCAAAAGAAACCTTTTAATAAGAAGAAATAAATGTGGGCTCCCGAGGAAGGGAGGGGTAGAGCTTACCCTCCTTTAATAATGCGAAAATCCAGTGTTGGTCCAAAATGTCAACTACTGAGCTTTTTGTAGTTCACATTTATTACGGAACGCCAACGAGCCGCTCAAACAGTTGGGAGAATTTTCTTGATACGTGACAAATTCTGGCCCATGACTTTCGCCAACCAAAGCAGAACTTGTCGCATTGTCGAAGGGCTGGCGAGCCTGAGACTGTCAACGCGGTATTGGAGAAGGTAGTGGCTCGGACAAACTCTGTCGTACATTGCTGCCCTATAAATTGATGGTAGCTTTCGACATTCTCCATTATCTTCATTCTTTTATACTTTCTTTCGCTGCAAACTAGTATAACCACTCTTATTGCCTCAAAACCTAGTTAAAAGCTCGGAGAAAGTGCAGCAAGTGTGAGTGCGATGAGGAACTCTTCCATATACCACGCAAGCCTTACAGCTGCTGTGCTGATGCTGTTGCTTTTGAGCAGCACCTCTGCATCTCTGCTATCTTCTGAGTTTTATGACAATACGTGTCCCAATGTACTAAGTACTATTCGGACTTCTATTAGGAAAGCGATTTCACAGGAACGTCGAATGGTGGCATCTCTTATTCGTCTCCATTTTCATGATTGTTTTGTTCAGGTTTGTGCGACGATTTACGCTGATTTATCTCCTTTCTACAGAAACCTCCAAAGATGTCATCTGGGCATTGGTATCTAAATACTTGGTTGTGCAGGGTTGTGATGCATCAATTCTACTGAAGGATTCAGCCTCAATTACAAGCGAAAGAAACGCGGTTCCTAATAAGGGTTCTGTGAGAGGTTATGAAGTGATTGACAGTGCAAAGGCTGAGGTAGAAAAGATATGCCCTGGAGTTGTATCCTGTGCAGACCTTCTTGCCGTGGCAGCACGAGACGCATCCGTTGCTGTGAGTATTTATAGCTCTAAATGAAACTGCAATATCCTCATCACGCTGTGATGTACCATCTTCTAATGAGGTTCTCTATGGAAAAATAGGTGGGCGGTCCATCTTGGACAGTGGAGCTCAGAAGAAGAGATTCCACTACCGCAAGCTTAACTCTAGCCGAAGAACAACTTCCAAGTACCAGAGACAACCTCGAGAAACTAATTTCTCTGTTCGGAAGCAAAGGACTTAATGCAAGAGATATGGTTGTTTTATCAGGTAAAATAACCGAAATCAATAAAGCATATTTGTTTGTGTATGGTTAGAACGTAATCGTAGACGTTTTCAGAATAAGTCTATTGATATTCCAATGTTGTTAGCTAAAATCAGGAGAGTAGTCCGTGGAAGAGCTTCTTTATTTAGAAACATTAAACTCTCTCAAGCTAATGTTTTGTTGAGTCATAGTTGGAGAATTCCAAATTCTATCTTTTCCTAGATGAATTGTAATGCTGGGGTATGCCCCTAAGCTTATGTATTACTTTATTCTTCGATGAATAAACTCACATATTCATCAAAAAAAAAAAAAATAAATAAAGCATATTTGTGTCTTGTGGTCAAATTCCCAAATCTTGAATTAAAATTGTTCAAATGCAGGCGCCCACACAATTGGTCAAGCTCAATGCATCGCATTTCGAGATCGGATATACAACAATGCGAGTGACATTGATGCTGGCTTTGCTAGCACTCGCAGGCGCCGGTGTCCTTCTACGAGTGGCGACGGAAATCTGGCAGCACTCGACTTGGTGACACCAAATTCTTTTGACAACAATTACTTCAAGAATTTGATTCAGAAGAAGGGTCTCCTTGCATCAGATCAAATCCTCTTCAGCGGAGGGTCGACGGACAGTATTGTTTCGGAATATAGTAGAAGCCGTGCCACTTTTAACTCTGATTTTGCGTCGGCCATGATTAAAATGGGCGATATTGATCCTCTCACTGGTTCGGCTGGGCAGATCAGAAGGATATGCAGTGCTGTCAACTAGCTTCTTCTCTTCCAAATAGTTATCATGTTTGTAACTTGATCAGTTCCTCGGGTCTGTCATTTATTGTGTCATTGATTTTTTTTTAAAGTTCCTAACCGAATAATTGTAATTGTGGAAACGAGTATTCTTTTTCTTCTTTTAATTGTAATGAGAGTCATTATGTAATTTCCCCCTTCCTTATGCTAAAAAGAAGTGTATACAACAAATCACCTCAATTGTCTATTCTACCCATCACATTTACTTTCTTTACATTTACATAAAAATTTCAGAATGAAAAAAAAAAAGGAATAGAAAAGCAAAAGTCTCATTGATCATTAGCGGCGTTATAGTTATTTCATCAAATTCTTATGAGATTTTCAGCTGGGCAGATCAGAAGGATACGCAGTGCTGTCCACTAGCTTCTTCTCTTTCAAATAGTTATCATATTTGTAACTTGATCAGTTCCTCGCGGTCATTTATTGTGTCATTGATATGTTTGTTATTCCCCCCACCCCCGAAATTCGTCACCGAACAATTGTAATTGCGGAAACGAGTATTCTTTTTCTTCTTTTAATGAGATTCATTATGTAATTTTCCACTTCCTTCTGCTAAAACAATTGTATACAACAAATCATCTCAATTGTTTGTTCTACCCATTACATTTACGTTCTTCACATTTATATAGAAATTTCAAAATGAGAAAAGAGAGAGAGAGAGAGAGAGAGAGAGAGAGAGAGAGAGAGAGAGAGAGAGAGAAAAGAAGAGCAAAAGTCTTACTGACCATTAGAGGTATATAGTTGTTTTTCATATTCTCATGAGATTTTCAACCATTTTGTCTATTTCTTAGTTTGAACTTTAGTAAGTCTTCAATTAAAATTTTAGGCATTGAAGCTCATTGGAACTTAAGAGATAAAAGCCATTTGAAACTTTGGCATTAATATGTCAAGAAACTCATTTCACTTTAAAATCTTGTTCATGAAGTAGAAGAATATACTCATATTTAACTAGATATACAAACTGGAGGGACCATTAGTTTGCCATTTATTCCATTGGTAGATATTGGAGCCCTTTACCATGACAAGGACAAAATGATTTCTTTGGTAGGACTTGTAGAACCCTTCATAGCAAGTATCATGGAATTTTATGACAATGTTTAGAATAAGCTTAGATTCTTCATGCATGAAAATAATCCCTTAAAAAATATTACTCCATTGTGTACCTCTCGAGCCCATGACCTTGTCTTTTACTATGCAAACATGGTCACTTGCAAGACTATGTTTTGACCCACTTCCTTCTTTATAGCTTCCTCCTTTATAGCTTATGTCCATAATGGGGTGAAATGCCATGTGCAAGCCTATCCAGATGGGGGCCTAATGGACTTCTCACCCACATATATTACCACTTTGTTGCCTATGTGGCAAAACAGTCCAAATGGTGATAAAGTGGACCCCTTACCCTTCCTATTTAACACTTCCTTTTCTTTTTCCTTTATTTAGTGTGATGACAAGTAGAGTACTCTATTTACCTACTTTTGCAGTATTTAAGCACGAAGTCATATCTTATTAAATTAGTTAACAAATTTTGCTATTCTAGATTAGCAATTCATTGTAGAACTTAAAGCTCCTTTGATCCATCTTAACTCCCCTGCAGTTTCCCTCCATTGTTGCACTAGTAAGATGAGGGCCATAAGTTTCTTATCAAATCTTGATAAGAAAAGGTGTTTTCCATGTAGGGCTCAACTAGAATAAGCCATTGGGCTACCTTCTTAAGACAATAATGTGTTAGTACTTTCCTTAGATGGTCACATTCCATTGTGAAAGGATGACTAAAGTTGGCGACAACCAACCTTGGTGCTTATAGAGCTTGCTTCAATTCTATGAAAATTGCAAGTGATTTGGGCATGACAAGTCTCATTTTTTCAACATATCGTTCAAAGGACCAACAATCTTTCCCAATATTGTGGATAAACCAACAATAATATCTTGCTAAACCCAAAAAGTACCTTAAACCTTTCAAAGATTAGTTTGTGACTAGTCCTTTATGGCTCTATCTTTTTCTTGACCAACCTCAACACATTCCATGCTCACCATATGGCTGAAGACGACAACCTTTTGTATTCCAAAGAGACACTTCTAACTTTTAGCACTAAGAATGTGTTTCAAAAGGATTGAAAGTGTCATAACCACATTTTTTTATGCTTTATCCACTATGGTTGAAAATTAGAATATTGTTAAATAATACTAACATAAACTTCCTTAGTTGGTATTTGAAAATGGTATTCGCTAGAGATTGAAATGTTAAAGGAAAATGACATGACTAGAAATTCGAAGTGGCATGGTCAGTTCTAAAGGCCATTTTGTGGAGATCCTTAAGAAACATCATAATCTGATAATGGCCACCCAT
Source organism: Casuarina glauca (assembly GCA_028551395.1). NCBI lineage: Eukaryota > Viridiplantae > Streptophyta > Magnoliopsida > Fagales > Casuarinaceae > Casuarina > Casuarina glauca. The sequence continues at coordinate 18,650,198 of CM052351.1, forward strand.
AATCTAACTTAGAAAAGAAGTTCACTTCTTACAAATCATATAAAAGTTCATCAATTATGGAGATTAGGAAACAATCTTTGATAGTTTCACTTTTAAGGACATGACAATCGATGGAGATACACCAAGAGTCATCATTCTTATGAACCTACAACACATGGGAGGAAAAAGTTAAGTGCCTAAGTGGATGACTCCATTTGTGAATAGATGGCTATGATTAACTCTTTTTTTTTTTTTTATGATAGTATGGGCACCAATAAGGTAGGATTTATATTAGCATTTCTTTATTCCTTAGTGGTATCACATGACCAAACTCCCTTTTGAGTGGGAGGCCATGCGAGACCATAAACCTCTTTGAAGCCATTGTTAATCTTCTTTAGGTTGTCGCCCTTGTTCTTATATGTCATCTTGGTGGGCCCAAGTTCTTAACAAGGTGGCACTATCATGACTTGTAATAGAATTAATTTATTTTGCTTCATTAGCTCATTGTTTTAAACCATAGAGGAAATGGCATAGGTGGCACACATGAGATGGTCAGTTTGGATCTATAAAGCCTTTTGTCTAAGACATGTAGACTTCTTCTTTAAGTTGCCCATGTAAAAATGCATTTTTAATATCCAATTGTTTGATAACCTAATTATTAGAGTAAGCAAGGGCTAGAATTGTCTGAGTGGTGACAAGTTTTGCAACCGAATTGAAGGTTTTTGTAAAATCTATGCCAAGATGTTGGTGGAAGCCTTTTGCAACAAGGCATGCTTTGTAGCATTCTAAAGTTCCATTGGAATGTCATTTAATTTTTTACACCTACTTATATCCAATAGGAATGATATTGGTGGGCTTAAGGACAAGGTCCCACATGTGATTTTTCATTAAGCAATGTATTTTTCTGCCATAGCCTCTCTTTAGTTAGAGTCTTTGATGGCTTCAGTAAAATTTGGAGGCTTAGTATAAGGGTGGTTGGAGATGATTAGAGCATACATATGCTTTCTTGTTAGTGTACATCTTGGAATTATTCCACTCTTTATCTTAGTTACCATTGGATGAATGGGGGCCATGGGATGGGAGGCCAAGGTAGTGGAGGACATGGCAATTGGTGCCTCATTTTGTGCAATTACAGGTCCTCTTATTCATGTGGCAACCATATGAGATGATGGAGTATCATTACATGGTGTGCGGGCCACGTAAGGTGATGTAGTTTCATGGAATGGCATGGGGGCCACATGAGGTGATGTTGTCTTATTAAGTGTCATGGGATCCACATGATTTGATGTGGTATTAGCTAAGAGATTGAGTGTATCTTATGGATGCATTGTGGTATTGCTTAAGAAGCATGCAATCTAGTATTGGAAGGAGATGATAATCTCAAAGTTATGTTGCATAATGTTTGAGAGAATTACTAGTAAAAATTTGGGAAAGGAACAAATATAGTGTGTAATGACCCAAACAATTATTTTGCAGGTGAGAGAAAATCGGTATTTTGATAAGGAAGTATTTGTTCATCGAAAATAGCATCTGCAACAATGAATGATTTGTTTGTTTTAAGACAATGCATCTATCCTTTATATCCTGATGGGTAGCCTAGAAAAACTGGTTCAAGTTTGTGTTTATTATAGGTCATAAATAAGGTTATACAAGGCATCCAAAGATACAAAAATGGAACATAGATGGAGAAATATTAAAAAGTATTTCCTATCAACTTTTATATTTCAAATGTGTTGTGGACAACACATTAATAATATGTGTGGTTGTTTCAAAAGCATAGTCTCAAAATTTTAATAGTACTTGGGCTTGGTGAAGCACAAAGAGGCCCATTGCAATGATGTGATGATGTTTCCTTTTAGCGGACCCATTTTGATAGAGGGCATACAAGCTTAATATGCGCTAATGGATTCCTAAATTGTTTAATACATTGCAAAAGCAAAAGACATAAATTTTGCAACACCATCACATTGTATTTGTTTAATTTTTTTTTGCAACTGATTTTAGCAAATATGTGGAATTGTTGAAAAATAGAAAGAATTTGATCTCACAAAGAGGAGAAATAAGTCCATGTAAATTTAAAGAAGTCGTCTATGACGCAAATATAATATTTGTTGTCACTAGAAGATATTACAAGAGTGAGCCCCCCAAATATCAAAATGAACTAATTCAAGGGGTGCTCATGATACATTTTGAGTACTAGGATGGTGCAAGCATGGTGCTCTTAAAGATGGAACAAGCATTACATGAGGTGGGCTTCAATCCAATAATGGAATTTCAATGGATTTAAGTAGCCTTATTACATTATCATAGTTGGCATGGCCTAAACATAGGTGCCAGAAGGCTAGTTTATTTCTTTGGGCCATCAAAATAGTTAGGGCTTGCAGAACAGAGAAGCCAACTGATGAAGGCAATAGACCATGAGATCACTTTTGCCCTAAAGTAAAGTCTTGCCTAAGTGGAGGCTCTAAATAACACAAAAATTAAGATAAAAATAAAAATATAATTATTTTCTTTGGTAATTTTAGAAACAAAAATTAGATTTTTTATTTATTTTAGAGACAACAAAAATGTTTCTAATGTTAATATTAACAGATCTTGATTTTCAAAATTTACATGAATGGGTGATGGCTAAACCCATGTCATCCCCTACTATCACTTGATGGGGCTATATAGGGAACCACATTTTTTAGATTTGTCACATTATTAGCAACGTGATGAGTGCCTCCTATGTCCAAGTACTAGTTGGAGTCCAAGCTGGTAGAAGGATAGTTGGTGACATAGGCTTCAAGAAATGGGTGAAAGGAAGTCTAAGTGGATTGAGCTTGATTGTACCTTTCACGGCAATTAGTAATGTAATGTCTTGCCTATGACATATTTGGAAAAGGACTTGGCGACCACAATATCGAATAGAGGAGTTGGTTTGACCATTGGAAGGAGAAATGTCATTGTTGGCATGATTAGATGAGGTAAGTATGCAACTGTTGTTTCTGGGTGGAAAACGTTGTCTATGAGTAGGACTTTTAGAAAACAAAGGTTGCCAGTAGATTGTGTGTGGCTGTTTGTTCAACAAGATCTAAGTGGCCTTATGGGTCAAAAGAAGACCACGAAAATCCTCCCTACTCATCATTGCATTCCAAGAATGAATAGATATAATAGTGGCCAAGCTAGAATATTGAGCACCTAGACCACAAAACATGTGAGTTAAAAATTCATTATCAAAGATTGGTTCTTTATAGATGCTACCTAGTCTGTGAGGCTATTAACCTCCTAGAGATACTCGGTTATGGAGCGGTGGCCCTTAGTGATAGCTTAAAGGCATAACCGTAAAGCTATGGCATTGGCCAAATTATAAGCAGCAAACTCAAATGCAAGTGCTTGCCATGTTTTGGCAGATCTCTTGAAACAGGATAAGCAGTAACAATTGCATTAAAATATTTGTTAAGAATCCAGCCTAAGGTTGTCTAATCACAAACATGCCAATCCGTAAAAGCTAGATTTGTGATTTGAACTATAGAACCCTTTTTGCCAGTTGTTGTAGAGTATTCTTTAGGACATGGGTAAATGCCATCAAGAATACTGAGAAGGCCACTTACTCTCAAGTACAAGTTATTCTAGCCTTCCAAACTAGATAGTTGGGTCCATTTAGGCATAGACCAATAGTCGGTACATTGATGTTAGTAGGAGCAAGGGCATCTATACGAAAAAAAAAAAAAAAAAAAACCATTACTTAGTGGAAGCAAGAAGGTAAGGATTCAATTGTAAAGGGCTTTCACCAAGCTAGCATATGATACCAAGATAAAAGGTATGATAGGCTAAAAAAGGAAGAAATTAAAGTAATTTCTTAAACTTGTCAAAAACCAAAGCATATCTAGTATACACACGAACATAAACAATGGAGAAAGCTATTATGTATTTGATAATCTTCTTTGTACAAAGCATTCTCTATATATAGATCTATACCACTAAGTAAAGAAGGAATGGGTTTAATTACATAGTTTGTACAAAGGAAAGAATCGTCATTGTTTTCGGTAAGGCTTGGGATTGACAAAAATATTTTAAGAATATTTTTGAATTCTATTCTTAGGATATGAATGACATGTCTTTTCTTTCCTTGTTCAATTGGAGAATGTTTCAATTTCTCTTTTGGTATTTTTTCTTTTATATTTGCCTTGTCTTGATGTTCTGGTTGGTGAAGAATTCTTTCCTTGCTAGAAGTTGATCGGGAATTGCATAAGGTATGTCATGCTTCAATGTTTGCGATGGTGAAGGATTGATGTGTGAAGTCTTGTCATGTGAGGATGAGTCCCTCACATGGAGTGAGGTTGTTTGAGTGTTGGACAATAGTTGCTGATGTGGAAATGTTGCACAATTGGTTGACTTCCCTTGGGTTGTGACTTTATCTTCTAATATTATCAAATACCTACTATGTTCTATTTGCAATCCATACTAAGTATGCATATGGCTCATAGCTCCAATTCAAATGGTCCACCATGGGAAAGGCAACATAGGCGCCATTGGATATGTCATTCCAAATGTTGTTCTAGTCATCAAGGTCGATTAGGCCACCATGACTCACCTCCATAACCGCATAGACAGCCAAAACCTACCCTTTTCCTCAACCTAGAGATGCTCTCTACTTGCATTTGAGGATTTCTAAAATCATAAATTCGTTAAGCTCCATCATTATTCAATTACTTACCGAAGGAGAAATATTGGCTTACCATGCATTCTCATTCTAATTTATGGTTTGGAAAAGTATTCTTGCTCAAAATGGAATATATCATAACATTGGAAGATGGAATGAATTGCTCAAATGGATAATTAGGTAGCTAAAGGGAATGATTTGGCTGCAAAACTTCAACAAAAAAAAAAAGATATGTTTTTTAGTTTGCATTTATTGTGTATAAGCAAAATGTTAACAAAAGATGCTTTCAGAACAAAACAATTGACATCTAAATCATGTTAGAAAAAGTAATATAAGTTGTACAAGTCAAAGCTTCTTTGTTTAAAAATATAAAATCCTCTAAGAGAAGTATTATTTTGAGTGAGTTGGATGTTGTTAACCTATCTTTTCTTAGTTGTAGTAACTTTTGTAATGATGGGATATGTTGATATACTTTTGTATTCTAAATTCTGTTAATATAAGGTTAACAATTCATAAAGAAAAAAAGAAAAAAAAATTGTTAGCTTTGAGGATGTTGTATTTTAGAGACTTCCATGATCATAAATTCATTAAGCTCCATTGTTATTCAATAACTTACCCAAGGGGTAATATAGCCTCACCAAGCATTCTCATCGTAAGGGTTATATCTTTTTTTGATTATGTATGGACATGGATGATTTGAAAAAGTATCCTTATTCAAAATGAAATCCATTGTAATATTAGAGGATAAAAAGAAGAATTGTAATAGATAATTAGAGAAACTAAAGGAATGATTTGACTCTAAAACTTCTTAAGTATCTTTTAAGTTTGCACTAATTATATATGAACAAAATGTTAATAGAAGACTCTTTTAGAACAAAACAACTCACATATTAATCATATTGGTAAAAGTGACAAAAGTGTAGGAAAAAGATTCTTTGCTTAAAATATAAAATTATCTAAAGAAAGTGTCATATTGATTGAAATTTCGAGAGTTATAACTTCCATCACTTAAATAAAGTAACTTTTAAGATGTTGGAATATATCTATATGATTTTGTACTCTAATTTCTATTAAAGCCAAGTTAATATTCCATCAAAAAGAAAACTTGTTAGCTAATGGGATGTTGTATTTTAGGGACTTCCATGACCATAAATTCATTAAGTTTCATTGTCATTCAAAGACTTACCCAATGGGTAATATAGTCTC